>JACCPH010000034.1:0-99774 GCA_014183095.1 Harringtonia aguacate
AGTGCGGTCGAGGCTCTTCATGGGCACAGCCCGTTACATTTCATTCTCTTTGGGTTTGGCTGCACTGGGTCTAAGGTCATTCTACTTTCTTTGTAAGATATCTTGTAACGTAATCGGACTCTGAGACACGTCTCTAAAACGTGCGCTCAAGGCTGTGTGTGGTGACTGGTTTCCTCAACAAACGTTTCGTGTTCATCGTCGTCCTCCTCGGCCTTGCGGAAGTATGCAATGGCATTGTCTTTGCCGGAAGGACTGGGGAAATGTCAGCCACCGCTCTTGGAAGTGTCCATGGGAAATGCTTACATCCGGTTTCCAATGCGCTGCAGCCACAGGAGGCTGATGGTTCCCAGGCCGGTGAACAGGATCATGATCTGGTAGGCGTACTTGTAGTGCGGCGCGTCGTATGTTGGGAAAAGGACCACTAGATTTCTGTTAGCTCGGAAACAACAGCAGATGGGGCAGGGATATTCTGCATCATACATCCCGTCCACGCCGAAAAGGTGTACGTGAAGATGTTGCCGGTGGCCACGAGCAGCTGGCGAAGATTCGAGTTGAACTGGAAGATTTCGTTGCCGTAGGTCTGCGCGTGTCAAAAGGCTGTCCATACAAAAGCATAGCCATGTGCAACGTCAACGTACAATCACAAATGGCTGCAGAATCGGCCCAATGTAGGTCATGAACTGGGCCACAAAGAGGGCCCGCTTCGGAATGTACCAGATGGACAGCATAATGTTGGCAATGGTGTTGACGACGGCCACGGCCAGCGCCGCCGAGACGCGCTTGCCCGTGTAGTCGGCATAGGCGCCAAAGAGGAGAGCGGAGATGATGGTCAAGGCGTTGCCGGCTGTGGGGATGAGGTTGGTCTGGGACACGGAGTAGCCCTCTGCCTTGAGCCAGAGGTTAAAGTAGCCCGAGCCGTTTCCGCCGTACGGGAGCAGTCTGCTATCGTTAGACTTGTTCTTGGATCATGCTATTTGCAGTCATGTGCGCACGTGTAGGCAGCGGCAAATATCCAAATGTATTTGCTGGTGTAGACGGCCTTGACCAGCTTCCAGCTCAGCGGCTTGGACGTGATGCGGCCGATGGACTTGAGGCTTTCCACGGCGTATTCGCGTTCCTAAAAGAAATCAGATGCCACGAATCGGATCGGATCAGAAGAGTCAGTCACTCACCCTCTTGTTCAGCCACAAGACCCGGGTGTTGGTCGGGCTGTCTGGAATGGCGTAGAAGCCCCAAAGAGCAATCGGAATGGAAATCACGCCTACAAGTTGACAAGTCAGGAAGATTGCTACCATCAGGGCGATGGCACGTCACGAACCATCGAAAATGTACAGCCAGCGCCAGCCGGCGAGGCCACCCTTGCCGTTCATGCCCGTGTAGAGGGCCGTCTGCAGGTAGCCGCTGAACATGGCCGCAGCCGACGTCGTCTGCTCTAGGATCTGCTGGCGGACGACCTGCTGTTCGGGGCCATACCAGGATCCGATGAGGGCGGCGTAGCCCGGGAACGAGCACGACTCGAGCAGGCCGACAAAGAACCGCAGCACGTACATCTGCCAGGTCAGGAGACTGAAATGGAAAACGCGGAGATGCTCATATGCTGCTCACGTACCGTGTGGATGTTCTTGGCTCCGGCCATGGCCATGGTCAGACCGCTCCAGATCAGCTCGCATGCGGGAATGTACACAGACGGCCGCACATAGCGGAGCTGGATCATCTGGGCCGGCACGGTGCCGACGATGATGCCAATGGCAAAAAAGGTGACGAGCAGGTTGCGCTCGTTTCCATACATGCCAAGCTGCCGAGGTTTAGTGAGCAAATCGCACAGATCAGTTTGGATTAGGGAGGGAGAGATGTACGTCTTCTTTCATGCCGCTGACATATGCATTGCCTTTGTTCTGGGTGAGCACAACAAGACAGACAACGTCGGAGGGGTTCAGCCAGTCTGCTCACTATAGTTGTTGATTTGATGATTTGATTTGATTTATTTTAACGTCGTCGACTATGGCGTCAGCCTTTGTCCACTCAATCGAGGAGTATACGACGTGGACACGCGGGGATAGGCCCCGGAGTCCAGCACCTAGTGTCTTTCGAAGCCTTGTTACAGGCATGCCGTGTCTGCTATTCCCTCTTCATCGAGAGACGTTCAGGGTTCGGGGGGTTCGTGGGGCTCTCTCGGAGCTTTGGTGGGAATACACAAAACCAGACCAGTTCCTTCACTGTTAAGTATTCACTTCGAGACTCAGGGAAACCACAAGGGGCAAAACCTAAGTAAACAGTGCTCCTCCTCCGTTATCACCCAGCTTTCCAGAGCGTTCCTCTCTTGGGTCCCTAATCCCAAAGTCGCAATCCAAACGCAGCGATGCCTGCGCGGGAGCGGTGCTCGGACTGGTAAACGTGGCCTCGTGCTGGGTCGTACGAGGACTTGTTCGGATGTGGCGATCGAAATGCGAAAAAGTCGTATCAAAGATCGTAGGAGGGAGCGTGTGATCGAACCGGCGCGAAAAAGTCAGGCGTGAACAGAGGCCAACTCCCAGAATTCCTCTGTTCTTGACGTTTTTCCGAAGTTTTGTGCGTATTTTGCCGAAATTTGCGCACTGTTAGTGTTTTTGGTGCGGAGCCCACGCACCCACTAACAGTAGCAATCTCGGTAAAAATTTTTCGGGGGAGAGTTGTCACTATAGTTGTTCTGGTCTAGACATTTGACATAGTAGCCGAGGAAGACGTAGGAGCTGTCAAGTGTTTCATTAGTTGTTGTCTGTTCGCCAGGTTCATGAACACCCACCAGAAGATCAAGTCCAGCTTCCAGCCAAATCGGTGCTTCAGTGCGGAGCGCTCATCTCTGGCACCCTTGGATTTCCAGAACCACCATCGACGCTTCGTCGCGCGCTCTGGGCCGACAGCCGGCTGCTCTTCCGTGACCGACGGCGACACGGAGTCGAGCCCGGCATGGATTTGGACCGACTTTGTATCCAACGTGCTGGCCATTGTGACAGACGTGACAGCTGTGCTTTCCCGTGGATTTTCTTTCAGAGACAAAAAAACAAGACGGAACATGGGGGAATTCGACCGTATTTCTGATATAACAAAGACAAGGAAGGGAATGTACACGGAAGGCCGTCTTGCGTAGACCCCCATCTTGCAACATCCAGTGGAGCCATGGTGAAAATATGACAGCTTGGACCCCCAAACTGGGGTTGCTCAGACAGATGGAAAATGCCCTATCCTGAATGCTGTTGTGGATGGCGCCTTATACAACCCGTGCGGCACCATTTGCGAATGCGGCACGCAATCGATGGCAATCTTTGGATCGCCCACCGCGGCCAACGTCGCCCCCAATGTGTTCCGGCAGGCATGTTATACATCACAAACGCACGGAGAGGCGGTGGTTCAGCGCATGCTGCAAGAGGGCAAGGTCGAGAGCATTTAACACCATGCAGGGGGTCTTTGATGTGTAAACAGCGGCAAAGCATTCGTAAACACATTCGCCCCCACGCTAGTCCGCGCTCCTATGATCAAGAAACCGACAAGTGAAATCGGTCCAGGTGTAAGTCGGAAGGTGATTGGATTCGCCTGAGCATACCATGTCTCGACATAGCCAGAATTACGCACAATGCCTCTGTGGCGGCTCGACGCCATCTCTGCCCGGCATGTTCCCCGGCGCACCGCCAAGATGCTGGCACTCGGCGTGGCTGCGGGTAGGCGGCAGCGGCCGCTGTGGCGCTCGAGCCGGCCGACCAATGGCGGCTGTATGTTTACGGATGGGCAGATGGCATGACTTTCCTCGACTTGCGAGGCTATGTATTAAACCAAGATGCTATTACGAATTGACAGAGACAATAGCAAGAGTTTGTCGTGCATTTTGCGAGTGTCTAATCATCCTGGACACGATCCAAGGCACCCACTTATTCTTGCCCTCCAACGTTAGGGCTTCTCCTGCACCCCCTCCTCGAGGGAGACCGTCGGCTTGGGCTGTTCTTTGCGCCGCAAGTCGCGGTTGTGCATGTGCCGGATCGCCAGCGTCAAGATGCCAGCCGCAACGGCAAACCCGGCCGTGATGTAGTTGCCGGCCACAATGTACGGCTGTTTCTGGGTGGGGAACGTGAAGATGGGCACCCACGCCTGGAAGATGTACGCAAAGGCATTCATCTATGCCGTTAGCGAGTGGATGCCAAAACATAAACAGACAGAATCTAGCTTACCATGGCAGAAATGTACGCTCTTTTTTCCGGGTCGTCCCGGTTCACCTCGTTCACGTAGGTCCACGTGCAGCCAGCCATGGTGCCGGTAAGGCCGGTTAGATCTGGGAACAACAGAGTTAGCAGAGGCCAAGCCGTAATTCAGCCAGATCGGTTGACGCACAGTAGAGGGCCCAGCGCGTGGCTCGATTGGGCGGGTGCACGGGCGTGGCCGCCAGTGCAATGGGAAATATAAAGGCTATAACGCAGCCAAAGAGCAGGTTGGGCCAGCGGACCGAGCCGGGCAGACTGTCAGAGATCCACGAGCCCAGGAGAGCGGTGAAAATGGTGATGAAATTGATCTGGGACCCGTCAGTGCTTTGATTTATGGGTCCAGGACCAGATGGGCTCACCCCCAGCGGAATAATGTTGATGTCGGCCACGGAGAATACGCGCTTCTGCCCCGTGACGTTGTAGCTCTTGATCCAGAAGATCACTGATGGTCAGCTGCAGCGGTACAGAGGGGGAGAAGACAGGGGCGTTTTCCTTACTCGAGCCTCCTGACTGGCCAAACTCAGCCGCAAACGCGAAGAACAGGGGGACTGTCTGTCAGCAGTAGAAACAGGAAATAGAATCGTGAGCGGCCAAGTTTCATACACAGGTACACGTGCCACGTGGTGTGCCAACGCTTGATGTCCTTCCACTTGAACAGCCCCGTGAGCGGCTTGGCTTCGGTCGGCATGCGGGTGCGAGCGAGCTCGACCTCTTTCTCGGTAAAGATCCTGAGATGGTGAGCAGAGGCTAGCAGAAGAACGATTGTCAAAGGGCAGGAGCGCAGCTACCAGTTGGCTTTGGCGCGGGCCGGGAGCTGCGGCATGGCAAATGCGGTCCAGATGGCACAGGGCACAGAGATGCAGCCGCAGATGCTGCTTGATTAGTGACGATTTTCACCCGAACGGAACTGTTGAGGGATTTTCAACGCACATGTACATCCACCGCCACCCTGCCAGGCCGCGCGTGCCATCGAGACCACTGTACACGGCCGCCATGAAGAAGCCCGAGAAGACGGGCCCCACCGAGACAAAGATCTGGATCAGCGTGTTGCGACGGGCCAGCTCGTGCGGCTTGTAGTAGCTCGAGCATATGTACATGACGGCGGGGAAATGGCCGGCCTCGAACAGGCCGACGCTGGAAAAATCAGTGCTGTGGTCGCCATGCAATAAAGTATGGGAGGTGCGCACAAGAACCGAAACACGTAGAGCTGCTTGGTCGTGTGGATGCCGGCGTGGGCAAAGGTAAAGGCGCTCCAGGCGCGCTCGAGAAAGGCAATGTACAGCGGGGCGTTGACCCGCGTCAGGAGCAGGTTCGACGGCACCTGGCCCACGACATAGGCCGCGCTCCACACGGCGTTGGCATAGTTGAGCTCGTTGCCGTACAGGCTGAGGTCCTCCTTCATGCCGCTGTCTGTGGTTGTCAGCTTTTTCTTTTCATGTATGGTGACATCTGGTCTCTCCATACTGAATGCATTTGTAATGTTCACTTGGTCGAGGTAACGGCACATGACACCCAGTGCCGATGCCGAGATGAGCGTCAGATCGAGCTTGGTGAGGAAGACGGCCTCCTCCCGTGGCACATCGAGACCTGGGTGGTCAGCATCTTGTTTTGTGGTCGGCTGTCACCTTCCGCCGGTGGAGAGAGAGAGGGGGGGGATCTGACTGGACCACAGGAATGATCGCCAATTGTTCTTTGGCTTTGCGTATACATAGGTCGTTTCTTCAGAAACATGCCTGATCTCGCTGGCGGCAGCATCCTTGGTGGACTTTTCGCTTGTTCGTGTCATCTTGTCACTACGCAGACAGCGTGTTCAAGCTGAATCGAGGGGCTTTTTTTTTCTCTTTTTTTTTACCAACCTCCAGCTGCCATCTTCTTGTTCGAACCATGCCATATAATACCTCCTCTCGACAGCGCATCCCCAGATGCCCAGCCAGAAAGCTGTTGGACCTTTCGTTGTGTCGTCTTTTCCCAGCCGCATAACGACATACAGCTCAAGACCCACTCTACCATCACGTTTGCGCTCAGCTCTGGAGGTGGCCAACCGGACCTCCAGACCTGCGTTCGGAATACAGGGCTGATTGGCCGCACACGGAGGCTCCTATCGCAGCGCAATGATTAGCTGGTGGTCTCTTGGCGCCAGTGCCTGGTGAGTACAGGGCAAACTCTCTGAACAGAGCTTACGAGATGCCTGTTTAGCGTCCCCACCTCTGTTAAGCGAAAACGGTAGAGCCCACTGCGCTAAGTCCGCTGTGGGCGCTTTGGGGTCTCCGCTTCCAGCATTTCCTGGAGTGCAAGCATGCGTTTTCCTCCCACACCTGCCGCGTATTCCTGGCTTATGGAACACCGCGCGGGGGTAGACAAGAGCGCCTTTTTTAATGACGCCATTTTAAGGATTCTTCAGTGACGAGGACCATTCTTGGATGGACTTTACTGCTGCTTCCTTGGCTTAAACATAAGTATTATTGTGCAAGAGAAAGGAGGATAATAGGAAGTAGCCGATGACTTCTCGGACAGACGGCTGTTCAGGGAAGACGTCCTCATTCACGTGCAGAAGGTTCCTGGCGGCAATCGGTCATTTGCACGCCGATCTCCTAGAAGCGAAGCAACATGTTTTAGCATTGCAAGTGCTATTTATTTCTCGTAGGTCAAACCGAACAGCCAAACAAACCAGCACGACACAGTCAGTCAGGTCCACCCAGACAATTAGGCGGAAGCTATAAAAGATTCATAGGTCTTGTTCCGGTACTGCACGGCGCCCGGATTGGCCTCCAACATGCGCTTGACCAGAGAGTCGGTCTGGTTGAGCTCGCGCAGCATAATGTCCATGATGGCGGTGGCCGAGTCGGCTACGGCGCCCATGTCGCGACCGTGGGCGCGGGCGTCGTTGGCAATCTCCTCCAAGCGGCGGAGCCAGAAAATCCAGCGTTTGGGGCCAAAGTCGGAGGGGGCCTGGGCGGCATCGGCATCGGCCGTGATGTCGGTTTTGATGACGCTGCCGTCGCCGTCAAAGTCGCGGTACAGGGGGCCGGGTGACCGAATGTCCGGGTCGCAGTCCTGCCAGCCGGCGTCGGCGAGCTGGATGAGCTTTGTGCTCGCCTCCAGGATCCACGACTTGACGGCTGGCAGCAGGTCGGCCACGGTGAGGTTGGCCACGGCCCGCGTGGCATCTTCTTCGTGGCGGTGGGCGTCCGGCGCCGCGCCCAGCGGCCGGGTCGTCTCGAGCGTGTCGCGGAACAAAAGGAAAGCCACGCCGACCAGCCGGTCTTGGGCCACGCCGGCCGAGGCCAGCAGAGCGAGAAAGTGGGAAAAGTTGGCGCGCTGCTCCGAGCTCATGCGGCCGCAGTCCTGGACCCAGAAGCCCACCATGTCCGGCACGAAGAGCGGCAAGCCTTGCCAGATCGGGCCGGCCGGGGTGGTCGCCTGCCGGACGACGGCAGTGCCGTCGGCACCATCTGTGACGGTGCGCCGGGACAAGATGCCACGCGCCTCCGTCTGCATGACCTGAAAGGCCAGCCGGTGCTGGGCCGGGCTGGTGTACGCCGTGTTCTTGCTCGCCCCGTAGTAGACATACCAGAGGTTGTGGAGATCGGTGGCAAGCTCCTCGCTGGTCTTGTCGAACAAGGTGAACCGCGTGGCCAGAGTCCACCACATTCCGTTGGCCGTCTCCCACAGGGTATCGTCGTTGCTATCGAGTCGCGCATAATGGTCCACCTGCTTTCGCAAGTGGTCTGAAATGGTCTTGTGGGCTTGCTGCATTGTGGATGAGAGGTGTTGTCGGGACAAAAAAGGGAACAATATTCAGGAAAATTCAGTGCATGCCGTGCAATGGTTTGTGAAATGGGATAGACGAGAGGCGGGACAGGCCACTGTAGAAATACAAACGAGTCGCTGCTGCCTTGTCAGGCAGGAGATGCAGAAATTCCTGCAGTGGCACAAGGATTCCTGGAAATCGACAAGGAATCGCCATGTAATGTGCCCGATGGCCGAGCCAACAGGCAAGGGACAGGCAAGGGAGCAGCAGTCAAATGGCAGGAGGAACGGTTGGAGATGAGGCAGTGCAGTTGAAGCTCTGGTCTGATTGGGCTGTACGACTGCCAGATGCAAGTCAGCAGCGGCACAGCTAGAGCCAAGCTCTCCCTTGCGGAAAACAGGGTCGCCCGCGGATAGTTAAACACCCTCTGCTCTCCCACCCCCTCTCCCACCCCTCCCACCCCCCATCACACCCCCCCCCATTCCAACCGACACGCCATGAGAATGGCACGACTATTCCTCCGCATCCCGTGCACACAAGCGGCATGACTTTTAAAAGCACAAGCACCCGGTGGCAGGGTCGTACATGCAGGCGTTGCCCGAGGCCGTGCACTTTTGCGTCGGACTGTTAGTACTGGCCACCAGAATAGAATAGACGTCTCAAGGAGTATCTTACCAGAGAGGTAGCTATGCAAGTGCATGTGCCCCAACTATCCCAGCTTGTGTGGAGGCAGAGTTGGCTGTTTTGGACACAGACCTGTCGGAGACCCACATTAATTTTTCCTGTTCAGTATCTTACAGAACAGAACAGCCGCCTGCACCCTGTAATTCTTTCAGAGACACGTACCCCATAGGAAGCTTCGGCTTTAGCATCATCTCTCGCGTCCACATCTCTTGTACTCTCTGTGGAGGACGGGACTGCGGCGCCGCAGGCGCCCTGGATAGTTGCAAACGCGACACCAATGATCGCCAGGATGCTAAATGTCTTCATCGTAGTTGAGCACTGGGTTTGAAAATACTTGGGAATTTAAACGTGTCGAAAATGACCCTGACGATTCGTCCTTTTGTCAGACAAGTCAGGAAAGCCGCGAGAATTTATGCTTTCTTGTCTCTCGGCCCCGGAAGCCAGAATTCTTCCTCCACCCATTTTGCAGACGGAAACAGCTGTACATTCGAACTTCCTACAACAAGTTGAGTACGACGGGAAAATTCGACTTTGTTTCATCCGTTACTCTTTCTACTCGACGGAATATTTCCCGACACAAGCCAGACAGTCGACCAAGCCCCTCTGCATCCTCCCGGCTGCGTGGCTGAGCGAGTGGCATCACATATAGCCACAAAGCCTGGTACAAGATGGAATTCCCCAGAAAGGCTTACTATCTACCATTGCCAAAACAAGGAAACGCTGCTTTCTCTAAATTTACATCGGGTACAGACATCCAACCTCACCATTTAATATCAACGCGACAGCCCAGATTTACCTCACCGTCTCATGTATGGTTATTCTACATTTTTCCGCATCCATGAGGAGCATGTGTCACTCGGACTATTCCAGTTCGTAGAAAATATTGGTGGAATGTTGACGAGTTCATCGCTTCAATCCTTGATGTAAGCTTGGGGCAGTTTCATCCCTTCTGTGTATCACGAAGCACTGCCTGTCGTAAACTTGGCCTGTTGTTGCCGCAGCCCGATTGTTGAACCATGTGTGGACTCTTGTTGCTCGCCAGAGTTGGGGGGCTTGGACAATTTCAAGATGAAGGGAAAATGGAGAACCAAGATAGAGAAAAGAAACAAAAGCTGGAAAAGGAAAATGTATAAAGAGGCAGCCAAGTCCTCACGTCTTCACTCGACATAACTCACACACAACTCATATAAAGAAATCACCTCTGCACAATACAATAGCAAACTTTCCAAAATGCTCTTCAAGGCCACTGTCATTGCCGCTGCGGCACTCCTCCTTGCGGGCCAAGGAATGGCAAACCCCATTGACAACGATGTTGCCAACGCACCGGGCAATGAGATTCGCGACACCGAAAGCGCTCTCATCGCCACGGATCCTTGTATGCGTTATCTCTTATCCTGCTGGTGATCTTTCTCATTCTGACTACCGCCTTTCCAGACTTTGCCTGCAACTGCCCGAACAACTGTAGCTACAAGGAGGGCCACAAATGCCGCTACTACTCCGGCCCTTCTGACAATTCTGACGTCATCAGTGGCAGTATGTATTCTTTGAAAAGAGGCCGCACCCTCGTCTTGTTCGTTGCTAATTCCCTGTCTAGAGTGTGCTCTGGTCAAGGGCTATCTGTACTGCGAAGGCACTTAGGTGCAAGAGTGGGCCAGAGTGAGAAAACTCGAGGGCAGGGTTTATGCTCAAAAAGGCAACAATCCCTCGTATCAGACATGGATTCCAGTCACTCAACAATCACACTTTTTTCTTCAAACTATCCTTCTCGTCACAAGACTTTGATAGTCAATTGAGAAACCAATCCCCAACACTTGATACTGTGAAAATTTATCCTTTTTACCACAGTTACTCCGGCGCACGAACACCGGTAAGCTTGCTGCTCAGCTCCCAGAGCCGTGCGCTTCCTTCTTTGTCATATGCATGCGGTCCAAAGCCCACGTCCATGGTACTCGTGGAGTCCGCGGCCGGCTGCGCGACGGTGCAGTTGGTCAGGTACTTGCCCCCCTGTCCTTCAAGCGCCTTTGCGGTGGCGGCCCAGACCGAGGTGGCGGCGCCCTGCTCGGCGCTCATCATCTGCTCCATCGTCTTCTTCTCGCCCTTCCACTTGGCCACAATCTCCGGGTCGGCATACTTCTGCAGCCCGCTCCAGATACCGCCGGGGTGGAGGCTCCATCCGTGCACGCCGCGCTGGCCGTACGCCTGCTCGATGTGCAGGGCCATCCAGACGTTGGCTGTCTTGGACTGGCCGTAGGACACGTACGGGTCGTAGTCGGTGTCCAGATTGACGTCGTCCCAGTGGATGGACGAGTACCGGTGGGACGACGAGGCCACCGCGACGACGCGCGACTGAAAGTCGGCGGTGCTGCTGCGGATGAGCGTCGGCAGCAGCAGCGCCGTGAGCGTAAAGTGCGCGAGATGGTTGACGCCAAACTGCAGCTCAAAGCCGTCGGTAGTCTTTCCCTTGGGCGTTCCCATGATTCCTGTTGGAAAATACAAGATTAGCATACATGACTAGCTGTGGAAACCATGAATCCGGTGTTGGCTTGCCTGCGTTGCAGATGAGAACGTTTAGCTGGTCAGACAGCGACAGGAAAACCTGTGCGGCCTTCTTCACAGAGTCAAGAGACATCATGTCCATGGCGATCACGTCCACTTTTCCCGTCCCCTTTGACCCGTCCAGGATATGAGCTACCGCTGTTTTGGCCTTGTTCATGTCACGAGCCGTGATAAAGACATGGGCTCCCGTTGCATGGAGAGCCCGAGCTGTCTCCAAGCCGACGGCAGATGTAGCTCCCGTCACGAGGACCACCTTGTCAGTCCATTTGTTGACAAGACCCTCGTCTTCAATGATCCGAAGGGCGGTAGGACGCTGGTCTCCCGGACCGTGGAACGTGGTGAAGAGGTCCTTGTAAGGGTTCATTGGGTCCGACATGGCGCAAAATTGAGGGTTTTCAGTAATGATTGGATTTATGAATTGGGACAAGAGAACTGCTGTGTTTGTAGCACAAACGCAAACCCATTTTCACAGCCTCACAGCCAAGTTATATATCTGAGTGACCAGCAGGAAACTCTGCTTGGATTAGAAATACAACGGATTTATCATTCGAAACCACAGTCTGCTGTGTTCTCCGTTCTTCCCCGCTCCAGAAGATTTGAAAGCCTCCTGAAGCTGTTCTCCTTACATGGTGCGGACGGAGCGGACAGAGCGGAGAGCGGACGCAGCGGGAGAGCGGGGAAGCGGCCGCTCCTTGGCGTGGGCGCAACCCCACTTTTCTCCAGGGCATCTCAGTCATGATCAGGAGTTCGTGCTTCTGTTGCCATTCCGGCCTGGCTGGCTTCAAACCAAACCACACTGCTATGAATTCCGCAAAGTCCGCCCCTCGGGCCTGTCGCGCTTGCCGGTATGGTTGGAAGCTGAAGTCATGGCGTTCTACCGGGTCGGACACATAGTAACATGACAACAAAGACAGCTAAAGCGGAAGTGCACAAAGGAACTGCCGTCTTGCGCTTTGGTGGGCCGGTGTCCCCCTTTTACTTTTTTGCTCGACAGCGCATAGACTGACAACCTGGCTCTGCAGTGCGTACGGCTCAAGAAGCGTTGCCAGTATCCACCACGCCGGCCTACGGATCGCGTGGAGCTGGAGGAGCTGGACCGCGAGGATTTGATTGAGACAGTGCGCCAGCTGAAGAGGCTGATCGACCAGGCAGACCAGCATGGATCCGACACCCGCTCTCCAACAGCCACCTCCATTAACAGTGCCACTCCGCATCGCAGCGGTGCACAAGTCTTCCCCGCAGCGTTCTTTCTCGACGCAGACTACCTGTCACCCATACCCCCCGCTCAACTCGTGTCCGAAAGCGGCCTTTCTCCTCCTTTTGAGATCATAGAGCTGATACAAGACGACATCCAGGATATCTGCCCTCGCTATTTCGCAAGCTGCCACGCATGGTTTCCATTCATGAGCAAGCGCCGAACATGCCAGCGAGCGGATGCAGTTTCTGATGCCGCTGCGATTGATGTCAGTCTCGGCCTGCTGCTGTCGTGTATGAAACTCCTTTCCGAGCCACTCGACCCGGCCGATGCGACAGCCGAGACTGTGCTATACAAGCGCGTCAAGAGCCTCGCCAGCGTCATGGAAGAGGCGTCGGCCATCTCTTTGTGTCTGGTCCAGGCTACGGTGATGATGGCGCTGTACGAGATCGGGCACGGCCTCTTTCCTGCTGCGTTCTTGACGGTCGGCCGTGCGGCGAGGTTGGGCCACTTGATGGGCTTGCATGCACGGCACGCCTCCCGCTGCACGCAGCTCTTCCGGCCGCCCGACGCATGGACACCACGGGAAGAAGAGCGGCGAATGTGGTGGGCCATTTTGATTTTGGACAGGTCAGTAGAGGCCCCCAAATTGATCAACCCGGGAAGGACAACTAACGTAAGGGGGCAGATATCTCCAGCTCGGCCCCCACGGCCTCCCGCTTGTGACACAGGATCCCAGTCGCAGCGATCTCCTTCCGTCGGACGACAGCAGATGGGATGCCGGCGAGGTGGGGCCCAACGAGCCCGTGTACACGATGAGCTTCTCGCACCATGCAAACGTCGGCGCGTTTGCCCGGACGTGCCAGTCTGCGCACATGCTCGGCCGCGTCATTCGCCATCGCGACGAGAACGCGAATCAGCCGGACACCGACCGCTCAGCCCGGCTCGCAGAAGCGCTCCAGCTGCACTCTGTGCTCACGGCCCTGGACAGCCACCTTGCTACAATCCCGCGCACAGCCAACGGTGCATCTTCAGCCTCGCCGCCTTGTGTTCTGGACCAGGCCCTCTGCTGTTCCGCCCGGCTGACGCTGTACGACATGTACGGGTGCAACGAAGTGGACGCCGCCGAGAGGGTGCCGGAGGAGTCGCAGATGCAGACCGTCTCGCTCGAAGGCGTGCGGAGCACAGTCTGCGAAAGGGTCTCGCATGTAGCCCGGGCGATTCTCGGAAACGAAGCCGCCGCCCGGCAGAAGGCAAGCCCGCTTCTGATCCAGTGTCTATACCATGGTGCATCAGAGTGCCAGTGGTTTCTCAGGGAGGGAATCTGGCCCGAGGCGAGAGAGGCGATGAAGGAAATCACGGATGCCCTTGGTATTCTGGCCAGGCGATGGCGCGTTGCCGGTAATCCATGACCTTTCTATTTCCTCCGTTGTGCCTTTGGTCTAATATTTTCGTTAGGCAAATATCTGAAACTTCTAGAAGCGAGCACGCCATAGCTAATTAGGACGACATGATGCTGCTCCGAGCGGAGAGAGAATCACCAAGTTGCCAGCGGCATCGGATCGTGGTGATCGGATCGAGCACCCGAACCTATTGTGTGGGAACAGGGGAAAATTGCGGTCACGAACAGAGTCGTACGGCTATAACCTTTTTGGATCGCATACTCACCCCACCGGGCACTTACAACTATTACTTACACCCGAGACAGCCTAGATGTAGTTACAGATCGCTCGAATCTGATCTTGCCTGCAAAGTCTAGATCGGACCATTCAACACAGTGTCGCACTGTATAATGGGACCATCGGGAACGGATCCCGATGTGCAGTTAAGACTGCGCTAGTGGGGCTCATCTCTGGGACAGTCTCGTCCAATGGGTCGCGGCCAGCGTCTTCTCGGATAGAGCATCCGTGCCTGTAAGAGTTCTGCTGTTGAACTAGGTGGACCTGGCAGCAGGTCTGTAGAAACCCCGTGACTAGACACGTGTCTAAGAGACGTGGGCGGAGCCCCAGATTCCCGCTTAGCGGGGTATCTTTGAGACCCTCTGCTCATTTCCCCCTAAATCGCGCTTGGAAAATCACCAACAACAAAACGATGTCAAAGCCATCCGCTGCTGTGACCGCCCCCCCCGGTGTCGGAGGGTGGCTTCACTTTTGTCCATGGCGAGCTCTTTGCCGAAGCTTCGGGCCAGAACCAACACCGGCGAGCGACGGTCGCCGAGCTGAAAGCACATGTCGCCGCTGGCAGCGACAAGGACCACCCGGCACATTGGTTCGAGGCCCAACTGATCCACTATGGGCTGAAGCCGTCCAAGACCAAGGCGGTTGCACGGGTGCGACTGATCGATGCCGTCAAAGCGGGGAATCTGAGTGTTCCCGAACACATTTCCAAGCTGGAGGCCAAGATGAAGAAGGAATGGACCAAGAATGATAGAGATCTGAAGAAGGGATCCAGCAAAGGCGCCGGTGCGGCAGGAGCCAAGAAGGCGACGGCGGCCGTCAAGCGGAAAGCAGCAGATGGCGCGCCGGCAGCGGCACCGTCGACAAGCGCCGCACAGAGCAAGGCGAAAAAGACAAAGACAACTGCCGCCCCCAAAGAAAAGGCCGCTACCCCCAAGGCAACTGCTACCCCCAAAGCAAAGGCTGCTACCCCAAAGGCCGCTACTGCCAAAGCCAAGGCCATGGCTCCAAAGACCACGGCCGCCACCAAGACGACCAAACCAACCAAAACCACGACTGTAAAGACAGAAGATGCCCCAAAGGCGCCGAAGAAGCAGACGGCTCGCCGGGTCGGCCATTTCCAAGGACCGGTGCGCGGCACGGCCACAAAGACAAAAGCGGATGCTCCAAAGGCGCCCCCAAAACAGACGGCTCGCCGGGGCGGCCATTTCCAGGGACCGGTGCGCGGCGCGTCCGCGACGACCACGTCGCAGCCTGCCGAGCCTCCTTTCCGGACGAAGCAAACCGCGAGACGGAGCGGGGCCTTTATGGCACGAGGCCGCATACCGAGTCCGGGGATGCTTGGGGACGACTTTGCCGAGGACGAGGATGAGGACGAGGACGAAGACGACTTGGACTTGGACTCTGACGACGACAACGATGACGCGGAGATTGTTCTGGGCCCCCTCGGCCTGTTGAACGGCAGCTACACGATTCGGTCGAGGGATGTCGAGTCGGAATGGCCCCGCGTCGGCTCCGATTTCTCCGTCGACCTGACGCTCGAGGGCTCGAGCCTCTGGGGCGCTTTCGACTTGGGCATCCTCGAGGGTGTCATGTTTTTTGACGAGCGGCCTTGGCAGTCGTCCCACGAGCCAGTGCCCTTTACGTGGCGCGGCAGCGAGCTGGAAGGCGAGAGCTTCTACGGCGACCGCCACCAAGGCTGGATGAAATTTTTTGGCAACGGGAGGGTAGAGGGGTGGATCGACAACATGTCGATTACGTTCAAAGGCAAGCGCCTCGAGGGCCAAGGCACGCGGGGCACCCAGACAGCCAATAGCCTGCGGGGTCAGTGGAATGCCTATACCGAGAGCCGATACGAATATGAGAATCAATCTCGTTGGCGATGAGCGGGTTGAGACTGAATGGAGCACGTGTCAGGATGCGGTGCGTCACAAGAAGGCGGCATAGAAAGGCCGTGACAGCAAAGAGACGTCAAAAGAGGCCGCTAACATGTGGTAGCAGATGTTGAGATCCTGGATGAAAAAGGCATCTGACGGGTTTTACTGTGTGGATCATCAGGGTTGCACATACGCCAGGAAATCACATGTGTGGACAATATTGCCCATTTGGAAATTCCTCTAGACTAGACTTACAAGTTGGCATGACTAATTCGCACAAGACCCGCTTCTCCACCGCATGCCGACAGCTATGTGCCGGGTTGGTTAGCCGATGAAGCACGAACATCACAAGGACAGCATCCGGCATTGATCTCACTTGCTAGGTCGGCGGGCACCAATGAAACGGCGGACAGCGTCATCTCACCGTTTGTGGAGTTCTGCGGCATGTTGTCGGTGCGTGCTCTGTCTCCTTAGGCCAGCACTAGCCAGGCCGACTGCGGCAATGCCGACCTGGTGTCGATCGCTGATGGGGCTACGCCCTTTGTCGATTGGAGAAGGGGGGGGAAGGGTTGCGCACTTGTCAATCGCAAGGCGCGGTGGTTCGCTCGCTATGGCCTTCCGCCAGGCGGCATCCACATTTTCTGGTCTAGCGTGTGGTTTGAATAATGAAAATGTATAATGTGATAGGCTGCCGACAATCGGACTTTTTTTTTTTTCGTCGGCGGATACTGGCGGCCTACGACCGGGGACGATCCCACCGTCTTGTTTAAATGGACTGGGTCAGCGGTCGAAGAGAGTCTACGGAGAGATTGCAAAAAAGGCCAACCAACGTGACGACCATGGCGACTACCACGGTCACGACATCCCAGCAGACGAGCGAGCTCGAGCTGCTGCCATGGCTCGAGGCGGACGCGCCGGACACGCCGGGTAGTCCGCAGGCCGAGGGCCCCCCGCACCAGCTGAAGCGGGCGGACGGGGGGCGGGACGCCTGGGTGATGCTGATTGCGGGCGTGATCTTTGAGGCGTTGTTCTGGGGTGGGCTCTCCCTCCCTGACCCTTTGGTCTCTGGTCACTGACCTTCAGGCTTCCCCATGTGCTACGGCGTCTTCCAGGCGTACTACGAGAAGCGCCCCGAGTTTGCCGGGGCGACGAGCCAGATCGCGCTGGTGGGGACGCTGGCGCAGAGCTTCTGCCAGCTGGGGGGTCCGCTGTCGATGCTGGCGACGCGGCGGTTCCCGCGGTACCTGCGGGTGCAGATGCTGGCGGGCTGGGCGGCGGCGCTGCTGGGCCTGCTGTGCGCGTCGTTTGCGACGACGGCGGGGGGTCTGGTGGCGACACAGGGGGCGCTGTACGGCTTAGGGTTCCTGACGCTGTCGTACCCGGTGATGAGCCTGGTCAACGAGTGGTGGGTGGTGCGCAAGGGCATGGCATTTGGGCTCATCTCGGCGTCGTCGGGGGTGACGGGGGCGGGCCTGCCGTTTGTGCTGGAGGCGCTGCTGGCGCGCTACGGCCACCGCACGACGCTGCGGGCGTGCGCGGCGGCCATGGTGGTGCTGACGGTGCCGCTGCTGCCGCTGTTCCGGCGGCGGGTGCCGGTCACGGACGGCGCCGCCGCCAGTGGCAGCCCCAGGGGGGCCGCCATCGACTGGTCCTTTCTCAGGCGCCCCCTCTGGTACATGTACGCGGCGGCGGTGCTCGTGCAGGGGTTCGGCTTCTCCTTCCCCGTCATCTTTCTGGCCACGTACGCCAGCAACAACCTCGGGCTGTCGGCGCAGAGCGGCGCGCTGCTGGTGTCGGTCATGTGCATGGCGCAGGTGCTCGGCCAGTTCACCTTTGGCTGGCTGTCGGACCACGACGGCCTCTCGGTCAGCCTGCTGGCCGTCAGCTGCTGCCTGGCCAGCGCCGCCGCCACGCTCGTGCTCTGGGGGCTGGCGTCGTCGCTGGCCTGGCTCGTCACGTTTAGCGTGCTGTACGGCTTCTTCGCCTTTGGCTTCACCACCATGCGCGTCGCCATGGGCCGCGCCGTCAGCCAGGACCAGACGGCCGTGCTGGCCATGTTTTCCATCTACGTGTTCCTGCAGGGGCTCGGCAACGTGCTCGTGGCCCCCATCAGCGCCGCCCTCACGGGCTCGCGCGAGACGGTGCGCGGCCGCTACGGCTCGGGCAGCTACGAGGGCGTGATCCTGCTGACGGGCACGACGTCGGCGGCAGCCGCTCTGATCATTGTGGTGTGGCACGGGTACAAGCGGGCAGTCGGGAGACGACACGATTGACGTAGAGAATGAATTGACTTCTGATGACAGCTGAATACTGACTAATGGCTACTGACGAGACGACTGCTTGTGACTCCCTGACTACGGACAACTACAGCTTCGCCCGCTCAATGAGGCCCCGCCAGTACTTGTCCTTGAGCCCGAGGATGGCCAGCCCGCGCGTCTCCCAGCTGGGGTCCCAGCGCGGCAGCACGTAGCCGTCGGTGCCGAGAGCAGGCGGGCCGGCAAAGTCGGCGAGCCAGTTAAAGTAGGGCTCAAAGTCGGGGCCGATGGCGTGGAAGGCGACGGTGGGACCCTTTTCGGCGACGCGGTCGGCCTCCCAGCGGCGCTGGTCGTCGGCGGAGGGCAGGGGATGCTGGCTGCGGCCGGAAAAGTAGCGGGCGACGGCGACGGCCTGGTACTCGTAGACGCGGAAGGAGAGGGCGGCCTTGACCTGGCCGACGAGGGCGAGCGAGGGGTCGTCGACGTGGAAAATGTGCTGGTAGAAGCCGGCGACGCGGTTCTGCGGCGTGGTCGGGTTCGGGTGCAAAAAGGGGTAGCGCAGGTGGTAGCCGGTGGCAAAGAGGACGTGGTCGAGGCCGGTGGCGATGGTGCCGTCGTCAAACTCGACGTCGACCGTCTTGTCGCGGTGCGTGATGGACCGGATCGGCGAGTGCGCCCGCACATTCGGCAGGTTGTACACACCCTCTAATGCCGGGTTGCGCGTGCGCACCGACAGCTCCAGGGGGGCCTTGACGATGGCGTGCAGGTCGTTGAGCAGGTCGGCCGCGGATATGCTGCCTCCGACGACGAGGACGCGCTGGGCCATTAGTGGGCAGTTCAATAAAGGCTGAGCAGTAGTGGGATCACCTTATCCACAAATTGCTCTGGCGTCCGGTACGACTTGGAGTGCGCAAACACCCCTGGCAATGCCGCTGCCGCCTCGGCCAGGCCCGGGATGGCCGGCACGTACGGCACGTGGTAGTGCCCCGAGGCCACGACGACGGCGTCAAACGTCTCGGTCCACCAGTAGTCGCGCGTTTCAAGGCCGCCACGGTAGGGCACCTCGGCCTTGCGCAGCGTCAGCACCCACTCGCGGCCGCGCTTGTCGACGCGCTCGACCGTCGTGTTGAGCGACACAAACGGCAGAAACGGCTGGAACAGGTCCTCGATCCAGTCGGTGATGGCCCCGTACGGCCGCGACGGGTTGCCGTGGCCCAGCCGCTTGACCGACACGGGCGAGTTGACGTCGGGAAACGGCGTGTGCGTAAACGCCATAACGGCCGCGCCGACGTTGCTGTCCAGGTCCCGGTACAGCGCCGACCGCGCCCGCGGGTCCGCCCCGGCCGGGGGGGCAAAGCCGGGCAGCGTCGCCGGCGGCGTCAGTTTGCGGTCCGGCGGAGGGACACCGGCCGGCAGCGGCAGCTCGTCGGGCTGGGGGTCGTAGTGCCTGTCTGTCAGGGCTCGCTTTTCAATGGCATTCGATGTTCTGTGCACTCACCACAGCCCTCCCACCTGATCGCGCCGCTCAAACACGCGAATGTCAAACGCCTTTTCGGCAGCCAGCGCATGTGTGGCCGCCAGGCCCGACGGCCCGGCTCCGATGACGGCAACGCGGCGGTATCGAGCCATTGTGTAGTTGGATATTCTGCGTCTTCTCCGAGGGCGTCCGACAGAGTCTGGCTGCCTTTAAATTCACGCTGATGACCAATGCCTGCCGTCTGCCACGCTGACGACATTGCTGCTCCACGCGCGGACCCGGTGAGGTGATGCGGCCCACATGGCGCCATAGCGGCCGCCCGTGAGCTATTCGGGCGTGGCCGATTCTGGCGAGTCGGATGTAGGGCGGCTGCCGGGTGGGGATCCGATGTTGGATTCAATGTGCCATGGCCCCATTGTAAGACAGGGTCATTGCCTATTTCACTTATACCATACGGGACTTGTAAGACAGTAATTGTTTCATTGACGCTATACGTTCCATTGAGATACGGGTTGAGCTGCACTACGTGCGCTGACGAACATGCGAGAAAGACGCGAACAGCGAGACGAGAACGACAACAATGACACAATAATGATACACGGACAACACGACAACCCCCACCCTAGGCCGAGTCCGATAGCCGTCTCTGCTTCGGGCTGGACCGCGTCTTCAGCTGCGTGATGAACTTGTCCGTGTCCAGCAGCGGGCTGACCTCCTCCAGCGTGTGGCCCAGCGTCTCGGGGAACGTAAAGTAGATGACGACGACCTCGACGGCGAGCCACGCGACGTAGACCTGAAATTAGCGGGTGTCATGGAGCAACGATGACAGACACTCACAATGTAGTAGCGCCAAGTGATGGCCTCGAGGCCGACCGGGTTCACCCACTGGTTGAAGAAGCCGGCCAGGGTGCACCAGAAGAGGACGGTCGACGTGCCGACGACGCGCAGGTTGTACGGGAGGACTGATGTCGGGAGGACTGATGTCAGCAAGACCGAAGATGGACAGAGAGGACGACAGAACTCACTCTCCACTGGGTAGGCATAGGCCAGCGGGTTAAAGGCCCAGTTGTAGCCGCACATGAAGAGAAAGACAAAGACAATGACCGCGTAGGAGGCGCCCTGGTTGTCGGGGTGGCTGATGACGACCGAGTCGGCGACGGTGACGGCGATAAAGGAGCCGAGCATGACGAGCGACGAGGTCAGAAACTGCGTGCGCCGCCGCTGCCAGCCCGACACCCAGGCGGCCACGACCGACGTGACCCACGACACAATGGACAGGATGCCGTTGATGAGCGTCTGCTTGTCCTCGCTGGTGACGCCGACGGCCGTGAGCACCTTGGACAAGTAGTAAGACACGAGGCCGTTGCCGGACCAGTTGAGGCAGACGCCGATGAAGACGAGCAAAAAGAGGCGCTTGCGGTGGACGCGGCGGCCAAAGAGCTCGTGCCAGGGGCTGCGGAGGACGTCGTCCAGCCCCTGCTCGATCTCGCGCACCTCGGCCACCACGAGCGGGTCGCCCGCGTCGCCGCCGCCGTGGCCGCGCGCCAGGTTGTGCAGGGCCTCGTCGCGGCGGCCCTGGGCGATCAGCCAGCGGGGGCTCTCGGGGACAAAGGGCAGGAACAGACAGTTGAAGACGGCCAGCACGCCCTGCAGCAGGCTGGGCACGCGCCAGGTCCAGGACGACACCAAATGCTTGCCTGTGCCGTACGTCGACCACGCCGCCAGGATGGCCCCAATGTAGTAGCTCGAGTTGTACAGCGACGACAGCACCTTGCGGTCGCGCGGGTGCGCCGACTCGGCCACCAGCACGCTGGCCGCGTTGCCCGCCAGCGTCGAGCAGAAGCCGAAAAAGATGCGGCCCACCACAAACATGCCCACGCCGTTGGCGGCCGTCTGCAGCGCCGTGCCGACGACACTGATCGTCGCCGCCACGTACACGACGTTTTTGCGGCCCCAGCGGTCGCCAATCACCTGCGCAAACGGGTACGCCAGAATGGCCCCCATCCAAAAGGACGAGTTGATCAGGCCGGTGATGGCCGTCGACGGGTGGAAGACTGTCGGTCAGCAGTCAGCGGTCAACGGGTATATCCAATCGCCTGCATCGTCATCCACTCACACTCGTTCCACGTGTCCAGCCCCTGGATACCGTTCATCATCGAGCCCTCGTAGCCCGACGTCGACGACACTGCCTGGTCAGTCTTGGCTCACACGGCCGGACAGCTTGCTCACCGAGAAGGGCCCCTGGAATCAGGACCGCATAGAGCTTCAAGGCCCCGACATCCTTGTAGAACGGCTTGGGCGGGTGTTCCGCCAGAACCTCGGCCACGTTGGGGCCGTCAGAGGCCGTGGCCGAGACGACGCCCTCTTTTTCCGTAGACATGGTGAAGGATTGTTTAGTACAGCCAGATTGCTTCAGTTGACATAGACTTTCTCTTTTCTTCTGCCCTTTCGCTTTTATACACCGTCGCAGACCGTGAATGCCTACCCGTACGCAGCTACACCCCGATCGAGACCCGCGTGGGGGCTCACCAACGAGGGGGGCTAGCCAAGTCATCATCTTGTACACAGCAAACGCCATGCGTTGGGATTATGTTTGTGCTGCCGACGAATTCGTCAATCCTTGGCGGCCCCGTTCCGCACGCCCTGCATCACGATGGCGCGTTGGTGGATGGCGCAAGTTGCATTTCCGACGTCGGCATCCCTCGCCAATTTCATAGATAAACGGCCCATACGTCTGAGCAGGGGGGGGGTGGGGGGGGGTTGCGATCTCCGTGTCCGTCCCCCCCCGCCTGTTTTATATTGAGATCCAAGGTAACAATACCATGTCTCTCTTGGCGTATCTGACTTCGGCCCTCTTCCCCTCGGAAAAGGCAAAGGCACTCAAGTACTGGAAATTCATCGAAGACGAGAACAAGCCGCACTATGCGGAGCGCACCCGCGAGCAGGACGCCGAGCTGGTGCAGCTCAAGATTGACATTCTGAGCCGCTTTGGTGTCGAGACGGTGCGCCAGGCCTGGCCCTCGGTGACGGCGGCGCTGGCCGAGGCGGTCGAGGCCATTGAAGCAGAGGGCTCGGCGCGCTGGCCCGAGATTACCTACGCGGACATTGAAAAGGGGGCCGTGTCCGACGAGACGCGCGACGTCATCCGCCGCCGCGGCGCCGTGGTGGTGCGCCAGGCGTTTTCCCAGGCGCAGGCGCTGCAGTGGAAGGACGAGCTCTGGTCGTATCTACAGGCCAACACGGATCTGCTGCCGGGGCTGCCCAAAGACAATCCCTGGGTCTACCGGTCGTACTGGTCGCCGGTGCAGCTCAAGGTGCGCACGCACGAGAATAGTTTGCGGGTGCAGCGGTTCTTGAACGAGCTGTGGAACGGATATGACAACACGTCGTCGGCCTCACCCCTCGCCTACGCCGACGCGCTGCGCTTCCGCCAGCCCGGCGGCTTCTCCCACGTCGTCCAGCCGCACATTGACGCCGGCAGCCTCGACCGCTGGGCTGACGAGGGCTACTTTGCCGTGTACGAGCGCATCTTCCGCGGCGCCTGGGCCGACTTTGATCCCTTTGACGTCGCTGCCCGCCAGCACGCCAACCCGGCCAAGTTCCCCGGCGCCCAGCAGTCGTCGGCCTTTCGCTCCTTCCAGGGCTGGACCGCGCTCTCGGCCCAGGGCGGCGCCTTTGGCCGCAGCGGCCTCGCCGCCTTTCTCGACAGCCGGCTCGGCATCGCCTACGTGCTGCTGCGGCCGTTTTTCCGGCCGCCGCCTGATAGCACCACCCTCGATCCTCGTCTCTGGGAGCTCGACGTCTCCGACGCCTTTCCCGGCGCCCGCCGCGGCGAGTCCCAAAAAGTCCGGCCCATCACCCATCCGCACCTCCGCCTCGAGCGCACGCTCGCCCTCACGCCGGCCATCCGGCCAGGCGACCTCGTGTTTTGGCACTGCGATGTGGGTGACAGTTCTTTTATTTTTCTTTCTTTTTCTTTTTTTTTGCCTTCTAACAAGTACTCAACACCAGATCATCCATGCTGTCGACCCGACCCTCAACGCGGACCAGCCCGCCTCCGTCCTCTACATCCCCTCTGTCCCCCTCACCGAGCGCAACGCCGCCTACATCCGCGACCAGCGCGACGCCCTGCGTGACCGCGGCAAGACGCCCCCCGACTTTGAGCGCTGGTGGGTCCATCACGAGGCCGACGCCCACGACTGGCAGCCGCCCCACGACATTGTCGAACATCCCCAGGGGCGGCAGGCCCTGGGGCTCGAGAAGCTGCCGGGCAATGAGCCCATCGTGGCCAAGGCCAACGGGATTTGGGGTTTTTGATTTTTCTGATTATTATGATAGGCGGTCTTTGCCTGCTGTCTTGGCGACAGATATCCGGCCAATGGAAATGAATTGTTTACAACTCGATCGGCAGGGTTCCCCCACGGGCGACGTCGTGCCATCCACACGTCGGCTGGCGTGCTTGAAACAGTACAACTCCCATTTCAGGTTGATCCATCCACATTTCAGTCTGCTCATGTCAATCTCAGTCTGTTCATCAATCCTTGATTATGTCATCACTGCTATGGTACAGTCCTCTCCGAGGATCCTAGTCACACTGTCCCCATCCGATCTCCCCTCTGCTAGTCACTGCGCGGTTCCATCCCTCACGAGCACTGCGTAATGGTCATGACCACCGAGGAGGCCGTGGCCGTGGCCGCCTTGTTGGCCACGCTCGTCGTGGTCGCCGCCGACGCCGACGCCGAGTCGGTCGTGGCAGCCGCCGCCGCCGAATCCCCAATGAGAATGCTGTTGAAGGCGTCGGCGGCGGCCTGGTCCTGCGTGGTGGCGACGGCCGCGGCCGAGGCACTGGTGCACGAGGCCTGCACGTCGGCGGGCGCGTTGCAGGGCGAGCCGAGGCGCTGGCAGATGAAGCCGGCGATGACGGCAATGTTGAGGGCGGAGCCGTGGTTGTAGTCGGTCTGGTCCTCGGCGATGAAGGCGTCAGTGGTGCGGCCGTCGAGGCCAGACTCGAAGAGGATGGTGGGGGTGCCGCAGGAGCCAAAGTCGCTGGCCCGCCGAAGGAGACTGAGGTCCCGCTTCGTTGCCGCATTGGCCGCCGTGCACGCCGTCGCCTGCGTATCGCACTGGGCCGTGCCGCCGCTCAGCGTGCCCGCGTTGGCCGCGTTGAAGCAGGCGTTGCGCTGCACGTCGCACGACCGCTGCACCGCCGCCGCCAGGTTGACAAACGTGTTGCCGTTGACGGTGAACGGGCGGTCGCCCGCGCTCGACTCAATGGCCGGCGCCGCCGCGCCCAGCGTGCCGGTGAACTGCTGCACGTTGGTTCCGGTGGCGCCAGTTGCGGCAGCAGCAGCGGCCGAGGTTGTTGTGGCGAGCGTGCTCGAGGCTGCGGCCGCCACCGTCGTGGTCACCACGCTGCACGTCGACGTGGCCCCGGGCGTAATGGTGGACGTGATGGTGGACGTGACGTCGGGGCAGTCGGAGGTGGCAGTGGCGGAAGAGTCGGTCGAGGCAGCTGCATCAGCCGTGGCTGTTGTGGCAGCCACCGACCCGCTCCCCACGCTCAAGTCCGCAAACGTCACCGCCGTCGCGCTCAACACGCCCGTCCCCGTCACCGACGCCGAGATGCCCGCCACCGCCGCGCTGATCTCCGCCTCCGTCGCGTCCAGCACCAGCAGGTTCTGCGAAAAGATGCACCCCGGCTCGTCCGCCTCCGTGTCGCACGTGTTGCCCGCCGCCGTCGTGTCGCTGAGCGACCCGGGCGCAAACGTCCCCGTCTCCAGCGCCAGCAGCGGGTCCGCCCCGATCCCGGCCAGCTGCTGCGCCAGCGCCAGCGTGATCGCCTTGTTGGTCGCCGCCGCGTCGGTCGACGCCGGGTCCTGGTGCTGCGTAATGGCCGCAATCTCGGCGTTGGTCGCCGTCTCGTTGCAGATCACGCTCGCCAGCCCGACCTTGCCCGTGTTGCGCTCAATCGCACGGAACATGAGCGCCCCCGCCATGCCCGGGATGTCGCCCGCCGCCTTGGCATTCGTAAACGCCTGGTCCGCCGTCTCCTGCTGCAGGCAGTCCAGGTTGGTCACGTCGCCCGCGCCCGCCGCCGCCGCCGCGTTGCCCAGCAGCCCAAACACGGGGTCCTGGATGTTCTTGGGGTTGTTGGTGTTGAGCGACGTCCGCACCAGGTCCAGCACAAAGTTGTGCGAGTGCTCCTGCGGCACCTCGCGCGCCGAGAGGCGCACAGGGCTGGCCGACACGAGGCCGAGGCCGGCCACAAGAACAGCTGTGCTTCCGTACTTCATGATGAATAGTGTGAATGTAAATAATGGATATGAGTAATGTGAAATATGTATTCGAAACGGTCCGGCCGACAGTCAAGTAGAGAGCGAATAGAAGAAGAGTGAAAGAAAGAAACGGTTCACAGAACCTGGAACAGAGAGTGACTGGGTTGAGAGGCAAAGAATCTGATGATGAAGAAACAAAAGAGCACGACTTGGACGGGACGGACATGCCCTTAAGTACGCATCGAGGCCGCCTCGCTTGCATGACCACGTCGTATGCTCGGCGCTCTGTTCGTCCAAACTTTGCGACGAAAGCGGTTGGAACGACCCTGGGGATCGCCCAGTCTCTGGCTCGTCTCTGCCAGGACCTTCATCTCAGGACGTCGATCATCAGGTGGAATACGCGACGCAGGAGTGGCAGGAGTGCAGAAGTGGCAGTAGTGCAGGAGTGCAGGAGTTGGCCTGAAGTCGACGGCCGGTCTCATCTGCATGAGACGAGGTCCCACTGCAGCGGGCTCTTCGGGTTAGAAGGGCCTCGACTCGCTCTTCGGATCGCATTCTCCGGACCACTCCTGAGATTTAGCGCCCAGGCCTGCACGTCCCATCTGACACGCGAAATCACCTCAATCTCGGCTCCTGGCCACCCTATCTGAACTTGCATCCGTCAGTCACAAAACTCACTGCTTTCAGAATGAGTCGCTATTGCTGTGTTTATGATCATCATCTTCGTCCCATGCTGATCATAGAAGGATCATTGTCCATCCAGACGATCGCAGCAGGTGGGATCACCACCGCCCAGGAAGATCGCAGCCACGATCGCCCGCAGGAGGAGGCTCAACTGACATCCTACTAATATCCATACCCCCGGTTCCCCTCAAAACCGGGACCGAGCGCCCGTCATAAACTTTTGGGTCCGCTGTTCCATGTTCCGTGGCAGGTCGCATTGCTGAGACGGGGCCTGAAACGGCCAGAGTCTGGAATTGCCGGAGCACGTCCACAAAAGGACCAAAGGACCACCAAAGGACCCTCCCTAGACCCCGTTGCGGCTTAAAAAAAGAGTCAAACCCCTCCAAAAAACCTCTCAAGCTTGTTGACAGGTGGAGCGAAGCGGTGCTGACAGTTGGAATGAAGGCGGACCATTGGGCAGCGGCGGACCCCCCATCCATTTGCGCTTAATCAGGTCAACCTTACCTGCCCAGCCTGCCAGGTAGCATCCGGGTACGCCGCAGCCGGCGCCCAGGCTAGTTAAGCTCAACGGCGGCCGCCACAACGTCACAGCCAATGGCCCGTATAGCTCAGTGGTAGAGCGCAGCACTCGTAATGCTGAGGTCCACGGTTCGATCCCGTGTGTGGGCAATTCGGGAAATTGCAAGAATTCGAGTTGCTTTCCTTTTTGCTTCGGATGGCAACTCTCGTGCCCTATGTTTTGGTGCACCATATATTTTTATTTTTTATTTTTTTTAATTGCCATAGTTTAGATGTGTTACTCATCTTGCTTCTTCGTTGTGATCTCCAGATCCTCCTGGCATTCGCCAGCAATGAGCTCGCCGCCGTAGACGAGGATCGAACCTCAGATCTGTTTCAACGCGATCGGCAGCACGACATCCAGTTCGTGCATTCGCCCAATCGTCCCGTCATCCAGCTCGCCAGTGGCAGGATCAGCTTGCATGACGCCCGGCTGATCTGGCTCTGCCGCTGTCCGACGCAATTTCCTCGTTTGGATTAGCGGTGCTGAGATAAGCGGAGTTGAGGGGTCTCTCCCGTTCCAGAAAAGGAAGGCACGAGGCGACGCATCGCAACTTCCCATGTTTCCCACAACCACGAGCGAGCAACGCGTCTTCGGTCGCGTCAAATGCGCAAAGTGTCCCTTTTGGGGATCCAAAGTAAAGGGACGAGAGAAAAAAAAATTATCGTCGGGCGGTGTCGTGCCTCTACGGCCTCCTCTTGCCAGTCATGCCTGTCCGAACCACCCGCTCCAAGACCGGTATGCGGCAGGACACACTATCCCATTTTGTGCTCCGTATGCCAGCTGCTAACCTGTGCAGGCTGCCAGTCCTGCCGCCGCCGCAAGGTTCGCTGCGACGAGCACAAGCCCGTGTGCGGAGCCTGCGACCGTCTGCAGCTGGACTGCGTCTTTTTGCCGGGTATTGGCCCTGGCACCGAGTCGACAAAGTTTCGCGTGCGCTTTGTCCAGTCGCCGTACTCGAAGCGCCAGCGGCTGTCAATGTCGACGGAAAGCCACCAGCCGTTCCGGGAAGAAGCGGGCACGTCTCAGCAGCATTCTCTCCATCAAGATGACCAAAAGGATGAAAAGCCCAGCAGCAGCAGCTCTCCCACGGCGGCGGAGACGCCCATGGCGCAGACCAACATGTCGGCCGTCCTGCCCATGACCCCGGACACGGCCACGCCGCAGTGCGTCTCGCCCCACATCGTCCACGATGCCCAGCAGCAGCTGCTCGTCGAGGACGAGTATGCATCCATCGTCATGGGAAGCAGTGCCGAGTCCGAGTCGACCGGCAACTTGACCACGACGAATGTCCCCGCCTTCTTTGACCTGAACATGAACTTCAATCTGCTCGACGACTCGCAGCTGTCGTTTCCGCCGAGAACCATGGCGTCGGTGGACAACCTGTCGCTGATGTTTGACGATGCTGTCGACATGGCCAATCCGCCCAGCACACCGGCACGCGTCAGCCCTCTTCCTGCCCCTGCTGTTCCCACCGAGCCAGCCGAGCCTGTCGAGCCTGCTCCCGTCCCTGTTCCTGTGGCCGTCGAGCCCTCGCAGGTGGGCGCTGCCGTCATCATCCCGGCCGAGGACCACGTCCTCATCCAGCACTACCTCAACGTCATGTCGCAGTACAACAAGATCCGCGGCTCCGGCGACGAGAACGTCAACATCTACACCCAGATCTTCAGCAACATGGCCCTCTTCTACACGCCCCTCTACAGCGTCATCATGGCCTGGACGGGGCTGCACCTCGGCCAGGCCCGCGGTCGCCCGGACGCCGTCCAGCGGGCCGAGCGCCGCTACGACGAGGCCGTCTTGCTGCTGCACGAGGACCAGGAAGTCGCCCACCACTTTGAGCTGTCGCTCGTCACCATCTGGTTCGCCCTGCAGTTCGAGCTGCTCGCCGCCCGCGGCGTCGAGGCCTTTTGCCGCCACCTCGAGTTCACCGCCGATCTGGTCGACGCCCACCGCCGCCACAACAAGGCCGGCGGCCACGTCGTGCCGCTGAGCCACATTGGCGCCCGCGTGCTCATCTGGCTGGGTACGTCCGATGCACGAGCCGCCTGGGTCGGCGGCTCCGGCCACCTGCTGCAAAACTTGGAGCTCTACAGTTCCGAAACCGACTTTCTCGAGACGGCCTTTCCCAACAGCGAGTCCGCGTCTTCTTCTAGTCCAGCCGCCCAGACTGGGCAGGCCGGGCAGGCCGCCGCGTCGGAGAGGTTCGAGTTCAAGGCCTGTCTCCGCCTCACCCTGCAGTTCGACTCGATCGACAGCCGCATCGCTCAGCTGCACCAGCGCCGGAATCAGGGCTCGCCCGCCCCCGTCGCCATCTGGCTCGTCCTGCAGTCGGATCTGCAGTCGGTGCAGGACCGGCTCGAGCGGCGGCCGCCCGTCGCCGCTATGCTGCCGGCCATCATATCGCCTTCGCTGGCCACCCTCAAGGGCAACCGGCGCACCATCACCACGGGGCTGTTTAACGATCTCCTGCTGCTGTCGGCCTGCTACAGCGTCATCATCAGCTTCCACCAGGTCATGCCGCCCGCCGTCGTCAGCGCCATGCCCGAGACCTTCTTGTCCGCCGAAGAGGCCGCCACCCGCATCCTGCGCATATCCTCGTGGGTCTGTCGCCTGCGCCCGCCCTCGCCACAGAACATCTGGCCCCGCATCCTCTTTCTCGCCGGCTCCGAGACCCCCGACCCGGCCTACCAGGACTGGGTCATCCGCACGCTCACCGATGCCGAGCGCTGGGGCATCAACCTGGCCAAGACCCGCGCCCTCCTGCAGTTTATGATTCACAGGCAGACCTGCGAGGGCAAGCGCGTGGACTTTATGGACGCCATGCGCCAATCGACGGGACTGTTCATTGTGTGAGGGGGGTCCAGTTATACCTGAGGGGGTGTCCAGTCATACCTGAAGGCCAGTCATACGTAAAAGATAAGTCGGAGTGGGTCTCCGTCCTGATAGGGAAGGTTGCTCGCACATACCCGCCCGCCGCCCACACAAACCGCACAAACCCGGTCGCTCCTCTTGATAGCGTACATAACCGCTCCGATTGCAGCACTCCTCCGATCGGCTCGTTGAACATCTCTCATTATACTGCCATCGCCATGGACCACGTTACAGAGAAAGGGGGGCTTACCCTGCCCGTGACAGCGGTGCCTGCGCGCCCGGCGACCACCAGATACCGGCGTGCCGTCCACGTCGGCGCCTTTGGTCTGCTGGCCGTCATCTATCTGCTGCGGGCTTGTCTTGGCTTCTCCGGCCGACACATGCCGCCCCAGCCCCAGGAGACAGTGAACTGGTGTCCCCTGCTGGACTCCCTCGAGCCCGACGGAGATGGACTGGAGAGCAGTCTGCATCTGATGCGGCAGGAGCAGCGTGACCTTCAGGTCGATAGACTGTCTGCAGCCGTTCAGGTGCCGACCGAGAGCTTCGACGACGGCGGCGAGGTGGGCGAGGATCCCAGCTGGGATATATTCAGCGACTTTCACAGCCTCCTGGAGCGACAGTTTCCGCTCGTGTACGTTCTCACGTCCACGTCTTTCCCCGCTGCTGAGCTTCGCTGACGTCCCCCAGCTACTCTCATTTTGGCATTGAAAAGGTCAACACCTATGGTCTTGTCTACACGCTTCATGGCAGCGAGCCGTCTCTGAAGCCCATTCTGTTCATGGCCCACCAGGATGTGGTGCCCGCCGACGCCAGCGCCCCGTGGACGTATCCGCCGTTTTCTGGCCACTACGACGGCTCGTTTGTCTGGGGCCGCGGCGCCGCCGACTGCAAGAATGTTCTCATCGGCGTGTTGTCCACGCTAGAGGACATGCTGGCCCAGTCGTTTGCACCGCGCCGCACCATTGTTCTTTCTTTTGGCTTTGACGAGGAGGTGAGCGGCCAGCGTGGTGCCGGCACGTTGAGTCCGTACTTGGAGTCGGTCTGGGGCCCCGATGCGTTTGTGCTCATCATCGACGAAGGCGGCATGGGCATCCAGACCGTGGGAGACAACTCGGACGTGCTCTTGGCGTCGCCGGGTGTCGGTGAAAAGGGCTATGTCGACGTCCAGCTCAGCGTCTCTGCGCCCGGCGGCCACAGCTCCCGCCCGCCTGCGCACACGGGCATTGGGATCATGGCCGACCTCATTCACGCACTGGAGAGCCGGCCCTATTCGCCGCTGCTGCATCAGTCGAGCCCCTTCCGGCGCGTGCTCGAGTGCCGGGCCAAGTATGTGCCGTCGGCCGTACCGTCTTGGCTGGGCGGTGCGCTGCTGCACGACTGTGAGGAGGCCGTGGCCGAGAAGCTGGTGGCGGCGGGCGAGGGCGTCGGCGGTGCCCTGGAAGAGGGCGAGCAGTGGCTGTTGCAGACCAGCCAGGCTACCGACGTCATCGTGGGCGGCATCAAGGTCAACGCGCTGCCAGAGCAGGTGCGGGTGCTGGTCAACTACCGCGTGGCTCTGCACCAGTCCGTGGCGACGGTCATCCAGAAAGTGCAGGACGTGCTGGCGCCCGTGGTGAAGGCGCACGGCCTGCGCTTTGTCGTCGACTGGCCAGGTGCCGAGCCCGTCGAGGAGGAAGCATTGCAGTCGCAGCAGTCTGTTCTCCATCTCTCGACGATGGGGGATTTGGCAGTGGCGCCGGTGTCGCCTACGGACAACGACGTGTGGGCGCGGTTTGCCGGCACCCTGCGGTCTGTGTTCGAGACGACCGACTCGGGCCGCAACAAGACGGTCGTGCCCGTCGGCAGCATCATGACAGGCAACACGGACACGCGATACTACTGGGCGCTGAGCAACAACATCTACCGCTTCGCCCCGTCGCGTGATGGCACCCGTCTCAACGCGCATGCCATTGACGAGCGCATGGAGATCACGGCGCACCTGGAGGGCATGCGGTTTTACTACGGTAAGGTCATTGTTCATCTTCTTGCAGCCAATTGGACCACTGCTGACTTTCAGATCTCATCCGCAACTTTGACAACTGGGACGGGGAATAGATACATAGCTTGCCACGGTGAATCGGGAAACCATTTATTTTTATTTAATTTGGAAAACACATTTCTATTGCCGTTTCTTTTTCCACTTATTACATTTTGGCGTTTGTAACGGTCTGCTCACCTCTCCGATAACGACAAAGGCGGACCTTGCCGACGCACCAAATTACACATACCCGAGGGAATTTCCCAAATAGGGAGTGGGCTCGTCTGCAGCTTGTAAAAGAGACCCTACTGGAATTAGCTCAGCAAAGTATATCACGGTGCAAACGGCCGTCTGCCGCCGCAGCCGTTGTGCCGTTGTCGGCATCTCTTTTCAACATGGAGCAGACACAGATTCCCTTACACGTCGACGTCCATGACCCTTGGCAGACAACACGGCCGGCGGACAATGTCTCGGGATTCGCAGACAGGTACGGATGTCTTTGCATTTCTCTTGACTGCGGCAGTACTTTTTTTGCTAACAGCTCGGCAGAGAACAGTGGCATAGGCGGCTCCGGGCTGTGGCCGAGGTGGTGCGGCCGGGCTATTTGCACTTGGGATGTGCAGCCCTATCTGTCATCCTGCTGGCCATCTGGCTGGGCCGTCAGTCCCGGGCAAGAAGACGACGGCGCTGGCCGTCTTCCGAGCTGAGCAGCGACGCAGACACGGCAGCATGGGATGAAGCGTCTCCGGCAGTATCGACGCCCGTGTCAGTATCAGCGTCACCATTAGCATCAGTATCGGGATTACCGACGCGGGCGGGCGGGTCTTCCTTATCTCTATATTTTGCCGTGCCGCAGACGATCGCAGCGGCGACGGCATTTTCGCTGTCTCTCATTGGGGCAGTTTCCCGATCTGGAAATGACGGCAGCAGCACCTCGTGGAGAGAACCACTGGCGCTGGGCTATGCATTTTTGCTGTGCACAGGCCGCTTTCTTGCGCCGCCGGTCTCCCCTCTCTCACAAAAAGTGTACCACCACATCAACGGCCTGTGCGTCGCCCTGGCCGTCTTGACAGCTGTGCAGCTGCTCCTGCCGCTGACCATTGTCGGCACCGAGGCCTGGGTCAGCAAGAGCGAAGCGGCCAAGCTGGCGGCTCTGGTGGCCGTGCCTTTGATCGCATTTGTCGCGCCGCGCGGCCCACAGCGCAAGCCATGGATGCAGAGCATGCTCGACAGCAAAGCGATGGTGTCCGACGACAGCTCAGTGACCGTGATGAGTGGCGACGGCTCTTTGTTGGGTGCGATGATTCCGTCGTCACCGACGACGGTCTCGCCCGAAGAGACATGCTCGTGGCTGTCGTACTACATGTCGTACGAGTGGATCACGCCGGTGATCCTGCGGGGATGCCGGCAGGACCTGGTGCTGGAGGACCTGCCGCCGCTTCCGTACTACGACGCGCCCCTGTCGCTGCTGGAGCGGATGCGGCGCATCCGCGAGAAGAGCCGGCTGTCGCAGGAGAAGCGGGAGGAGAGTGAGGGAAAGAGGAAGAAGGGAGAGCAGCGGGATCAGCAGCGGCGGGCCGGCACGCTGCGCATGCTCATCGGGGTGTTCCGGCGGCAGGTGTGCACCATCTTTGTGTGGGCGTGCCTGACGGCGGCGGCCGAGTACGTGGCGCCGCTGGCCATGTTCCAGCTGCTGGGGTACCTGGAGGACGCGGAGGGGCCGTCGGTGGTGGTGCACCCGTATGTGTGGATTGCGCTGCTGTTTTGGGGGCCGATGCTGCGGTCGGTGTGCTACCAGCACTCGATCTTTACGAGCACGCGGCTGCTGGTGACGTGGCGGGCGGCCATTATCCAGGAGATTCTGCAATGCATCCTAGGGTCGCGGCAGCAGCGGGCGGCGTCTGATGACGGCTCACCTAGATCTTCGTCGTCGTCTTCGTCATCATCCTCCTCCTCCGATCCGTCGTCGCCCTCGTCGACGGACAGCCTGGTGTCGTACGACTCGGAGATGATTTCCAACATGTGCGACATGTTTTACTCGTTCACGGCCAGCCTGGTGTCGACGGTGCTGGCGATGACGTTTCTGTACCGGATCCTGGGGTGGCCGTCGCTGCTGGGCGTGGCGGTGCTGATCGGGCTGACGCCGCTGCCGGCGGTGTTCTCGCGGCGGGTGTCGCAGCTGCACCACCGGGTGATGGCGGCGACGGACACGCGGCTGCTGCGGGTGTCGGAGTGCCTGCAGGCGATCCGCACGATAAAATACTTTGCGTGGGAGCCGCTGGCGGCGGCGGCGATCCACGGGGTGCGGCGCACGGAGCAGCAGCGGATCTGGCGGCGCAACCTGGCGTCGATGCTGGTGGCCATGACGGGCGACATGCTGTCGCTGGTTAGTTTGTTGGTCATGTTTGTGGCGCTGGTGCTGCTGACGGACCGGCCGCTGCGGGCGCCCATGGCGTTTACGGCGCTCGCCATCACGGAGACGCTGCGCACGCAGTACGTGTGGCTGGCCAAGGTGATCCAGTGGGTGGCGCAGGGGCGCGAGTCGCTGAAGCGGGTGGATGCGTTCCTGGCGGCGGCCGTGCCCAAGCAGAGCCACCCAGTCGGGCCGCCGGCCTTTCACGGGGCGACGTTTTTGGTGGGGGGGGAGGACGAAGAGAGGGGAGACGAAGAGAGTGGTCATGGCAAAGACGAAGTGAGCGAGCCCTTCACCCTGGACCTCGACATTACTTTCCGCGAGCAGGCCGTCAACGTCATCACGGGCGTGACCGGCAGCGGAAAGACGTCGCTGCTGCTGTCGCTGCTGGGCGAGACGCGGCTGGCGTCGGGCACGGCGACCTGCCCGGCCGACGTGGCCTACGTGCCGCAGACGCCGTGGCTGCAGAACAGCAGCGTGCGGCAAAACATTCTGTTCTACAGCGCCTACGACGAGGCCCGCTACCGCGCCGTGCTCGACGCCTGCGCCCTCACCAGCGACCTGGCACAGCTGGCCCACGGCGACCAGACACCCGTCGGCGAGCGCGGCGCGGCGCTCTCGGGGGGGCAGAAGCAGCGCATCGCCCTGGCCCGCGCGCTGTACTCGCCTGCCTCCACCCTGCTGCTCGACGACGTCTTCTCCGCGCTCGACGCCCACACAACGGCGCAGGTGTACGGACGCTGCTTCCGGGCGGACGGGGCAGACCACCAGCGGCTGCTGGCCGGACGCACCGTCATCCTGGTGACGCACCTGCAAGTGGCCATGGACGAGGCAGACTTTGTCGTGTGTCTGAGTCGTGGGCGGGTGTCACATATGAGGGAGGGGGGGCTGCAAGCAGCAGAGGAAGCTGCACCTCAATCTATGGCCTCTTCACCTACGGCCACGTCCTCTCCGTCTACGACTCTCTCACCTCTCGACGACGACCACCCGACTCTGCCTCCATCAGTATCCGACCACCCGCCCACGTTCGACCACGAAAAGTCGGCCACGGGCCGCGTGCCGCGCTCCATGGTGGTGCAGTACATGCTGCTGTTTGGCGGGCTGCCGCAGGCGGTGCTGACGGCGTGCTGTGCGCTGCTGGTGCAGCTGGCGTACTTTTCGATTACGCTGTGGCTGTCGGTGTGGACGAGCAGCGACAGTAAAACTAGCAACAGCCGGCTCTACCTCGGCGTCTACGTGGCCACGGTGCTGGCGTTTGTGGCGCTGCAGCTGGCCAACAACTTCAACTTTCAGCGCGGCGGCTGGCGCGCGGCCCAGACGATGCACGCGCGGCTGGTGTCGTCGGTGCTGGCGGCGCCGGTGGCCTGGTTCGACCGCACGCCGGTGGGCCAGCTGCTGACGCGGTTCGGGCTGGACACGCGCTCACTGGACGCGCTGCTGGTCGACTGGCTGCGCATGACGCTGGACAATGGCCTGCGCTTTCTGCTGCGGCTGGCCAGCATCGCCTCCATCATGCCCGTCTTTGCGCTGCCGGCGGGCGTCTTCTGCGCGCTGGGCTTCGCCACGGGCGAGATGTACTCACGGGCCGAGATCGGCGTCAAGCGCCTGGTGGCCGTGCGCTTCGCCCCCGTCTTCTCGCACCTCCACGACACCGCGGCCGGCCTGGCCGTCATCCGCGGCCGCGCCGGCATGGCGGCCGTGTTCCAGCGGCTGCTGGCCGACCGGCTGGCCGCCCACCTGCGCGCGGCCGAGGCCCAGTACAACCTGAACCGCTGGGTGTCGGTGCGGTCGGACCTCTGTGCCGCCACCATTGCCGCGTCGGCCGGCGCCATTGCCTACCGCACGTCGGGCCGCGCCGGCCTCGTCGGCTTCTCCCTCACCAACGCCATCGGCCTCAGCCAGACCATCCTCACGCTCGTGCGCAACATGAACGAGCTCGAGGTCGAGCTCAACTCGTTTCAGCGCATCGCCGACTATGGCAAGATTGTGCCCGAGGAGACGGTCGAGGAGGCGGCCCGCCTATCACTGCCGCCCCCGGCTTGGCCTGCCACCGGTCGTCTCGTCTTTCGGCACGTGTCTGTGAGCTATGACGGCGTCGAGGAGGACAGCGGCGACAACCAGCTCGTCCACGACGAGGAGACGGAGACCGAGGACACCCCCCTCGTCCTCCGTGACATTGACTTTGCCGCGCGCCCCGGCGAGCGCATCGCCGTCGTCGGCCGCACCGGCAGCGGCAAGAGCACGCTGGCCCGCACGCTGCTGCGGGCGTCGACCACGGTGGCGGCGGGGGGTGCCGTGGAGATTGACGGCGTCGACATTGCCAGCGTGCCGCGGCGCCGTCTGCGCCAGGCCGTGTGCCTCATCCCACAGGACACGATGCTGTTTGCAGGCGACGTGCGGTCCAACGTGGACCCAGAGGGCAATTTGAGCGACGCAGAACTCCAAAACGTCCTCGACGCCGTCGGCGGCGACGGCCTGCCGCCGCTCACGGCCGCCACCCCCGTCGCCAGCGGCGGCGACAACCTCAGCAGCGGCCAGCGCCAGCTGCTCGGCCTCGCCCGCGCCATGTGCCGCCGCGCCCGCGTCGTCGTCCTCGACGAGGCCACCGCCGCCGTCGACCGCGCCACCGACCACCGCATGCAGCAGCTCATCCGCTCCGCCTTTGCCGGCGCCACCGTCCTCACCATCGCCCACCGCCTGCGCACCATCATGGACTACGACCGCGTGCTCGTGCTGGCGGGTGGTGCTCTGGTCGAGGCGGGCACGCCGCGGGAGCTCATCGACAAGCGGGGCGTCTTCTGGGACATGGTGCAGAAGACGGGCGAGGGAAACGAGCTGGAGGGGATGGCGTTGTAGACTTACGTAATAAATAAATGATTAGTCATTGAATGGTTGCCCAGCAACCAACGTGTTTATTAGTGCAACCAGACTGTCCAGGATCATCGTTCCAGCATCAACGGCCTTTGGTTGACTCCACGACTCCCAGTCCAACAACGTCATAGCGCCACGACCACCATGTCTGCAGACACACTTGAGACGTGCTTCCAGCGCATGTCGGTCAACGACGAGAACGCTGGCCACAGGAAAGTATGTTGACTCTTTTTTCTTTATTCTGCTGCGCCTCTGCTAACCTTCTCAGGTGAACAAGACGAACAAGGCCAAAAATGTCAAAAATGCCAAAAATGCCGACACCACCGCTCCCAGGGCAATCCAACCGCCCGTCCCTCCCCACAAGAGCCATGCACTGACGGTGCCGGTCCAGCCGCTGGGCCCAGTATCGCCCACCCGGGCCGTCGTCAACGGGGACGTTGGCGGGCCTGCCGCACGAGAGTCGGCAGCATGCGTCAGCCCACGCCTCGTGGCCCAGCCGACGGTCCCTCCCCCGTTCCACCTGGGCATGTTTGAGATTGGCAAGCCGCTGGGCAAGGGCAAGTTTGGGCGGGTGTACCTGGCGCGGGAGCGGATGCACGGGTTCATCTGCGCGCTGAAAGTGATGCACAAGAGCGAGCTGCAGGAGGCGCGCGTGGAGCGGCAGACGCGGCGCGAGGTGGAGATCCAGAGCCACCTGTGCCACCCGAACCTGCTGAAGCTGTACGGGCACTTTTACGACAGCCGGCGCGTCTTTTTGATTCTCGAGTTTGCCGGCGGCGGCGAGCTGTACCGCCACCTGCAGCGGGCGGGCCGCTTCTCGGAGCGGCGGGCCGCCCAGTACGTCGCCCAGGTCGCCCGCGCCCTCCAGTACCTGCACCGCAAGCACGTCATCCACCGCGACATCAAGCCGGAGAACATTCTCGTCGGCCTGCACGGCGAGCTCAAGCTGTCCGACTTTGGCTGGAGCGTCCACGCGGCCGGACGCAGCGCCCGCCGCCAGACCTACTGCGGCACCCTCGACTACCTGCCGCCCGAAATGGTGCGGCCCGCGGGACAGGACCACTCGTACGACGACCGCGTCGACCTCTGGTCCCTCGGCGTACTCGCCTACGAGTTCCTCGTCGGCCAGGCCCCCTTTGAGGACACGCCCATCATGACGCACCGCCGCATCGCCCGCGCCGACATGACGGTGCCCGCCTTTGTCAGCCCCGAGGCCAAGGACCTCATTATGAAGGTGGGTCCTAGTTGTACCTTGCAAATATTCCCAGCTCTCAGCTAACCTCCAAACCTCCAGCTCCTCGTCGTCGACCCCACCCGCCGCCTCCCCCTCGACGAGGTCCTCCGCCACCCCTGGATCGTCGGCCACTGCTGCAGCGACAGCCAGCTGGCCGCGCTGGCCCACAGAGACGGCAGTTGGGAGGTGGTGTTGCAGGGACGAGCAACAATAACCTGTTCTGCTTAGTCATCCGGCTGCGCGGCACAGGCGGCCACACGCCCGCGGATAGCGGCACCGCTCGCTGCTGGCTGCGCCGCTGCACTACTGCGCTGGTACACACCCTCCTGCGCCTGCCCGGAAAACGTGCCGAGATAGGGTCAGGCGAGTATGTGTCCACGACGGCCAGCAGCCCTCTGACGGCCACGCGGCCAACACCTGACCAGCAAGCAAAAGAAGGAAAGCCACTTCAGTCTTGCGTCAAGCCCGTGGGTCCCTGGGCACAATTTCACGGTCGCTGAGCGCCCAATCGCCAGCGAGAGCTGCCGCACGTGCAACCAGTACAGAATGTAACATATTTGCTTATTGACATAGGAAACGGCTATGGACATAATGAGATCAACTGGTATGTGTACAAGAAACAGAGAATATTAGGACATAGGAAAACAAAAAAAAAGGAAAGGCAGTATCTACAGTCTGGAATGTGTCGCAATATCTACAACTCCCCCATGAACGGCTGCTGCTCCTGCTCCTGCTCCGGCACCCGCTGCTCGGGCTCCCTCTCGGGCTCCCTCTCGGGCTCCCTCGCCGGCTCCCCAAATGGAGGACGCCGTCCGTTCGGGCGGCCACCGGGACCACCGGGCCCGCCAAAGCCGCCCCAGTAGTTGGTGCCGTCGCGCGACTCGGAGCCCTTTGTGCAGCGCGGCGCCACGTAGTCCTCGACGGTGCCCATGGGCCACATGGGCACGAGGCACACCTCGTCGAGGGCGCAGCCGCCACAGCGCTTGAACTGGGCCCAGCCGAGGTACGACAGCAGCTGGGTGATGGTCGACACGGCGTCGGCGAGCGCGGCGAACTCGGCCTCGCGCACCTCTACGCGGCGGGCCTTGATCACCTCGGCCTCTTCGTGGACGGGCGGCATGGGAGGCGGCTGCGGCCGGCGGGGCTTCATCTGGGCGTTCTTGGGCATGTGCTGCCGGCGCGGCTTGTGCGAGCGAGGGTGCGGCTGCTGGTGAAACAAATCAAGTTGACGGCGGGCCGCCTGGACGCTGCCGACGACCTCGCGCACACGGAACAGCGCCTGGCAGATCTCGCCCGTCACCTTTTCAAAGGCCGTGTACAGCAGCTGGTCCGACTCGGTGACGGGAGTGAAGGCCTGCAGGTAAAAGTGGGTGCAGCGGTCGACGGCCGCCGAGATGTCGATTTCCTCCGCATCGTAGTCGTGGTCAATGTAGACGTTGAGCAAAAAGTCAATCTCGCGCGCCATGACCGCCACCGACTTGATGCCCGTGGCCATGTACTGCAGGCGCTCTGCGTAGCGCGCCACGATTATGTCGGCGACGTCCTGCCAGTCCATGGCCCGCCGGGCCGTCTCGTCGCGCCGCGTGGCCACGACACTGTCGAGGTACGTGCGGATGGCCGCCAGGTCAGCGTCGTTGGCCGACACCAGGCGCGGCAGGTCGGGCCGCCGGGCGTCTGGGTTCGTCAGATTGACGGGGAAGAACAGCGCCGACACCATGGACGCGTAGTCGATGACGGTGCGCTGCGAGCCGATGCCGTTGTAGCGGGCTGCCAGGCCGCGGATGAACTCGAGGTCCATCATGCCGCCGGGGCCGCCAGGGCCACCGGGACCGCGACGGCTCGACTGCCGTCGCACCACCGGCCGCCGCACCGCCTGGATCTCCTCCAGGCCGTCGGAAAAGTCGCAGTGAATAATCTCAAAGCCAGCCTCCATGCGGATGACGCCCGACAGGCCCCAGTCCTGGCACAGCTTGCACAGCTCGACCGCCCGCTGCTTCTCGTCCATGGGGCCGCCCGGTCCGGGGCGGTGCTCGTCGGGCTTCTCGGGCTGGTCATCAGCCGGCTTTTCGGTGTCGGTGTCGGTCTCGTCATCGCGGTGCCTCCACGCGGCCATGTGGCGCTCGTGGCGTTCGCGGTGCTTGCGCTCGTGGCGCTCCTGCGCGGCCACGACCTCGGCCGCGCTCTGGCCCCGCAGCAGAATGTCCTGCGAGTCGAGCGTGCCCATTGCCGTCTTGCCGCCGCCCATGCCGTCAATGTACAGGTAGCGCAGCGCCCGCGTTGTGCGGTATGTGTGCAGCCAGCCCGGCTTCACCTCCTCAGATCTCTCGACACGGATCACGGGCTCGTCGTCGTTTTCGGGGGGCTCCGGGAGGTCCGTGGGCAGGTCCGTGGGCAAAGGCTCGCTGGGTGTGCCCGAAGCGTCCGGCGGGGGAGGACGGTGCGGAGGGAGGTCATGAGGCGGAGGACCATGAGGCGGAGGACCGTGGGGAGGAGGACCGTGGTGAGGGGGGCGCTCGTGAGGCGGAGGTCCCGGCGGAGGCGGTCCATGGGGAGGCGGTCCGTGAGGAGGCGGGCCATGGGGAGGCGGCAGAGGGACTTCCGAAGCATCCGGAGGCGGCGGAGGCAGAGGAGCATCCGAAGCATCAGGCGGCGGCAGAGGTTCTCCAGACGCATCCGGAGGCGGTCCCGGCGGAGGGGGGCCGTGAGGATGCGGCCAGTGACGAGGAGCACCAGGAGGAGGCGGAGGTGGAACGCCATCCGGACCAGGAAGGGGTGGCGGAAGCGGAGCACCGTCAGGACCCAGAGGCGGAGGAAACGGAGGGGGCGGCCCATGGGGGTGGCCTGCAGGTCCAGGTGGGGGAGGCGGCGGCGGAATGCCATCAGGGCCTGGAGGAGGGGGGAACGGAGGCGGTGGTCCATGGGGATGGTGGCCTTCGGGGCCAGGAGGAGGCGGCGGCGGTGGGATGCCATCAGGGCCAGGAGGCGGCGGCGGAAGCGGGGCACCATCGGGACCCAGAGGCGGAGGACCCGGAGGGGGTGGCCCATGGGGATGATGGCCTGCGGGGCCTGGAGGCGGCGGTCCGTGGTGGAGGTGGCCATCAGGACCAGGAGCCGGCGCAGAGGGATCCTCCCACGGGCTCGGGGGTGGCGGCCGGGGAGGCGAAAAGGGGCCGGGGCCTTCGTGCGGCGGATATCCCATCGGCGGTGGCTCGTGGAAGTGATCCGCAAAGCCAGGCGGCGGGGGGCCACGGTGAGGCGGTCCATAGGGGTCTGGCGGGGGGGGTCCCGGAGGCGGTCCCGGAGGCGGTGGTCCCGGCGGGTGGTGTCTGTCGCCGGGCGATCCTGGAGGGGAGGGTCCGTGGGGATGGTGGCGGTCGTGGGGACCGTCAAAGGGCGGTTCAAAGGGCGGTTCGTCCGGTTCGTCCGGGTTCTGCTCGTCGTGGTCAAAGATGTGCTGCGGCCGGTGGTGAGAGCGAAACAGCTCATCGCGGTCGTCCTGGTCGTCCTGGTCCTCCTCGGGAGGGGGGCCTCCGCCAGGGGGGCCTCCTCCACCGCGGCCGCGGGCAAAGTGCTCGGCGTGCTCGACTTCGTACGCGAGCCAGTCGGGGTCGGCCGGCGACTCCTTGCGGTCGTTTCCGTGGTGCAAAACAACGCCCTCGGGCACGGTGGCGAGGAAAAAGGACATGCCATTGTGGTGCAGCGAGGAGCCCCATTGGCGCATGGCGTCGTTGACAGCGTTGAAGATGGCCGGCGCGCGCTCGGCGGCGACCTCCTGGCCGGGGCCACCACCGCCCTGCTGCGGCTGCGCCGCCGCCTCAGCCGAGACGACGGCAGTGCCGGTCAGCAGCGACGCCGACAACAGCAGGGCCGACAGTGAGGTGCGAAGGCCCGTCATCGTGTTGGTGGATGTTGTGCGTTGGTGCGCAAAAGGTTCCAAAGCGACCCATTGTGGTAGCCGAGGGCAGCCATACTCTTTAAGGGGGGGGGTCTCGTCAGGTGTCGATCGATAAGATCTGTGTGATTGACACAACCGCCGGGCCGCGCGTCCCATGACGCAGACCGATGTCAGTTTAGCCCGTATGCGGCCTAGGATTGCCTGTCAGGGAAGTGGCACAATATCCGACGACCCAAGGCCCGCAGGCTAAGTCCACTGTGAACAATACTCGTGCTATTCGTGCTGGGGCCTCTCTCTCTGCCTCGACTGTGCCTCTACGTGTACTGTCACCAACCCTGCCGCCGTGATGGATGGCGCCAGCGATATAACCCAGCGGCCTGCCAAGGCACCGCGCGACACAGCCATCGTCAACTTGGCAGGTGACTTGCAGGTGACCTGCAGAGGAGGGCGTCGACAAGTCGCGTCGACCAACCGCTGCGTCGACCGCTGCGTCGACCGTTGCGTCGACACCTAACCGCCGACACTGACCGCCGACAACCCACTCACACCACCCTTGCGGGCAGGTTCTTTCCCAGCAATGACGTGCTCGACTCGAGGATGGAGTGCGGAAGTACTCGAACGATGGATGGGCATTTCTCTGTACCACAGCTGGCTGTCTGCACTGCCTGCACTGCCTGCACTGCCCTCTTAGTCCCTGAACCACGTTCTGTCCTCGTGGCTCAGCCAGTAGCAGTTCGTTCCACTGACGAATGTGCATGCATTTCAGACTGGCCTCAGCTGTCTCACATTGCTGCCGGTTTCATTCCAGTGTCGCTTGTCTGCGATGCATGCTCAAGAAAGACACGTCTCTCAAAGACGTTCATTTCCTGAAACAGAGACCGCGTACCTGCACTTTAGCACACAATGACGCCATTCTGACAGTCCCCTCGGGCGTCGTGTATCGTGGAACAAAAAGGACGGCAGCGTCACTGCGACGCGAGCTGTCACAGAGCCTTCATTTGTCTCCCGGGCAATCACAGGCCCGGTCTCTGGCGGCGTGCGTAAGCCAATCGATCCATATGGATTAAGTCTGCAGGCCATCCAGCATGGCAGAGGTTGCAGCGGCCTGTGAACGGGCGGGCCGAGCGGTTGCGGCCGGACCAGCGACGCGTTCTCATACGTGTGGCCTTTGTCTCTGTATTTGTAGATATAGCTCGCACTTGTTGAAGAGATCAACAGAGCAGAAACCTGCAAAGCCATCTGTGAACTCGCTCTCCGAAGTGAAACTCGGCCACAGCAGCAGCGCACAGATGACGCCAAGTAATTTTAAAAATGCGGGCCTCTGAAGATCGGCGCTAACCCAATGCTGCCTCTCTGCTAATACGTATTCGTACTCGTACTTGCCGTCGCACTCGCAGGCGCTCGACTCAGGGGCGGCACAATTTCACCCGCTCGGATTTACTTTGCTCTGGCATTTTTTCTACGAGTAATACTTTGTCTCTTACAAACATCACAGACCACTCGCCACGTCTGAAACCATATCGTACACTTGGAGCACCCACAGTCGATAAGAGTCTGGTCCACTCTTCTGCTCCTAGATAACGATCGTCTCTGTGACGTATGCCGAATCGATGATGCAACGGTAGTCTGACGCAGCTTTTACGTCGGAGCCATGGGAGCCAATCACGTCCGTCTTCATGTACGTCTTGATGTCCGCCGCATCATGAAACGGCCGCAACGCCAAGCCAAACTACGCACAGCCTCTTCCATGGAGGCTGGGACAGCCTTGGTGACAGCCTCTCGGGACCTGTGGGGGGGTCCGGATGATGAATGAGCTACTGCACGTGCCTGGGCACCGCAGCCGCAATGAGAATATGAGGGCATTTACAGATGCACGTTCTGACTGGCGGCAAGGCCCGCTCGGCATGCGTCTACGAGTGTATTGCCGAGCTCTGCCAGCAAGGAGGGATCTGTAGATTTGGCATCCTGCATCGACTGTTTAGGCTCAAAGATCGTAAACTGCATTTGACGATGAATTGATCCCTATCCTCGTAGAAGCCTCCACAGCTGGTGAGGCAGAATTATGTACCGTACACAATTTTGTCAGCCTCATGGCAGGATATGATTGGATGCCACCGCCTTGGCAAAAGTGCACTTTCTGATCCTGCATTCTGCCTTGCGCGCCCGCGTTTGGGCTCTGCCGCTGCCCATTTCTCCCGCCTGCCCCGAAGAGCAGGTTTCTGCTCCCAAAATTTGCTGTCTCTTTCATCTACCTGCCTGCCATCTCTTCCATCTGCCTGCTACCATGAGCTTCGGCTACGCAGTAGGCGACGTGATCGCCGTGCTTGGACTCATCGAGCGCGTCATCCACGAAATCCGCGACTACCGTGATGCGCCGCGCCATTTCCAGCAGCTCCAGGTCGAGCTGGACATGCACCGCACCACCATCCAGACCATCCTCGCCATCGAGCCGACCGCCAGCTTGGAGAGCTTTGTCATCGTCCAGCGCATACGCGCCATTGCCCTGTTCTGCCGCCAGCCCCTCCAGCGGTTCATCGACCGGATGCACGGCCGGGAGGGTGTGCTGGGTCCTTTGGGCACCGCGAGAAGCCTGCCCTCCATCGGCACACGCTTACACTGGTCCATGGTGGCCAAGAAAGATGTAGACGCGCTGCGAAACACGCTTCTCTCGGGGATGCTGTCCATCAACGTCATGCAGGGGAGACTCCACGAGTGGGTATACCTTTTGGGGGGTTGGGGGGGGCACAATCCACAGCCATACAGCTGACATGGCCATGACAGACTGTACATCCAGCAGCTGGAGCCGGAACTTCGCCGGTCGATGGCTCTTCAATCCCAGAACCAGTCTGCTCTGTCCCGCGAGATAGGCCTGCTTCGCGAAACGGCCGGCAAGGCACCCGAGGCCGTGGCCGACCTGAAGAAAACCATCGAGCAGAACCATTTGGGCACGAACGGCCAGCTGGACGCCATCGGCCACAAGATGGGCGTGGTCCAGGCCAACATTTCGACTCTCAGCGAAACATTCAGTGTGGTGACTGTGTTCGGCACCAACTTGGGGAACAAGCTCATCGCGGGCCTGGCTCGCCTCTTCACCTTGATGATGCAGCTGCGAAAGATGATAAAAGCGTGTGTTTGCCTTTTTGGCTCTTTTTTTTACGCTTTTAATGGCTTCTCGTGGCGCTGACTGCAATCCAGGCTTGCCAAGACATCGCAGGAAGTTCGTTGTGCCATGTCACAGGGAATGTCAGCAGATCCTGTTCCAAACTGTCTCCTTTCCGGGTGTCTAACATGTTCCAGATCTCTTATTCTCGAAGTCCATAGAGAGATGCGACGCCTGGCTCAGTCCGTCGAAAGCATTCCTCTACACCTGGATTTGAAAATAGTCCGGTTGGACGACTATTTTGACAAAAGCTGGGCTCTTCCATATGAGGCGTGCACCGAGTGGCAGGTAAGATGCGTGTCAGCAATGGAACAATGCGTTTTCGGAGTCAAATGCCAACGCTCACGAAATAACCTTTAGACCTTCCAAGAGATTCTCGGTGTACTTTTACGCCCCAAATTGGTCCCAATGCTCGATCGTATATCAAAGTTCGAATTCGTTTTTATGGCAGCCGAAAGCCGGCAATTTATTTCGACAAACTGGAGCTCGACGATTAGGCCTGGGATGTGCATCGAGCAATGGCTAACATTGTCAGGATACTCCCCCCCTATCTACGCAAGATGTAAAGTGGTTTTTTCAGGTAATATGTCTTTTTCAAGTAAGATATGTTTTTCAGGTAATATCTATTCAATTCATTCTGGAGGAAGATACGTTCAAACGCTGTCGGTTGCCGACAGGGCGAGAAGATGCGTGGGTGGCCCATACAAGGGGAATAACACCGTCTAAAACGCAACTGTTGACGTTGGAAGGAGTGCTCATGGAGGTCCATCCTCCTTTACTGCTTCGTTCGCTTCGTTCACGTGAAGCCTGATCGAGCTTCACGATTGCAGCCTAGTCAGCGACTGCTCTACTATAGGAGACGGACGACTATTCCTTTGTCCGGCTCCCATTTCTGTGTTTATCAAGAGATAGGCAGTAGATGTAAGAGACAGAGAGAAAGAAAAATTCAGAGATGCGGCCAGCTCCGATTCACTGTGCTTCCAAACGGCAAACGAAAGAGGTTACACGCGAGATGGGTTGATTGATGTACCGTTGCGTGCAATCCCTCAACCTATACCACCAGCGTCTGGAAAATCGGAAAGGTTCTTTCATAAATGGATCACATAGCAGGAAACAAGTCGAAGCCCTTCCAAGCACAGAACGAGACACGTTCAACTCAAGGCTGCACATGTTGCCTCAAACGTCTCGTCCTCTCCCATGCACACTCGGTAGGTAATCTTGGCACAGGCTCGTGCCCTGGCCATGAGATGAGGCGCCGTCGACTGGTAGGCTCCGGCGAGAAGCAGCCAGCACCCGATGAGCTGCTCCACCATGAGTCCCCACCGCTTCACGACCAGCTGGACCGAGCCATCGTAGCCAGACCCCGGCGCAGGCCGCCCGCCTTCGATCACGTAGCCCAGGGACGCCAGCGCGCGCAGGGCCCACTCGGCCGCCTTTCTCGGCTTGCGCTGGTCCATACACTTTTGCGCCAGCGCCAGCTGGGCGTCCCAGCAGGCCAGACGCGGAACGTCCGACGCCGGCCGGCTGTGTTTGTACGTGTCGTCCAGCGCGTCCAGCAGGGCCTCGACCTTGGCGACGCTGGGCTTGGCGCCCAGCCGCGTCGCCGCCAGCAGACTTGCTCGCAACGACTTGCGCCGCTGCCAGACGTCGTGGCTCGTGGCCCGGTTTTCGTCGCACAGGGCGCAGTCGCACTGAAAGCCCCACTGCCGCTGAAGCGTTTTCCAGTGCTCGTCCGGTACGTCGTCGGTGATGGGTGAGTGGTACCAAAAGGTCACCTCGGTGTCCGGAGCGAGATCGCGCGTCGCCCGCACCACCATCATGTCGCCGATGAAGGCGCGACGCGCATTGCTGATGCAGCCGTGGTTGATGTAGGATGCCTTTGGCCAGACGCCGCACGAGTGGAAGCCTTTGCTGTCGGACGGTGCGCCGCCATTTTGGTCCTGCAAGAACCTCGCTCGCGACGAGTCCGGGCAGCCGAAACAGTTCAGAGCCACGACGCGCTCGACGAGGAATCTGGACAGTCAGGAAGAAGGAACAAAGAAAAACGAAGAAAACTAATCACTCACGTATCCACGACCGGCGCCGAGTCGACAACATGCGTGCCCACCGTCTCGTACGAGCCGTGGTGCAGATCCGAGATGACGGTGACCAGGGACGGATTGCGGTAGAGCTTCTGCACAATCATGCGGATCAGATCGGGCTGCGTGCCGATGAAGCCAGACTTCTCCTGCACGTTGACCATGACAGACAAGTCCGAGCTGTCCCGGTCGGCAAACGCATGGGCAAACGCCTTTTCGCACAACAAGAGGTCGCCGGCCCGGACGGCCGCCGTCGTGAAGAGGCCCCGGCCGCGCGACCCGCACGGCCGCACCTCGACCGGCCCGACATGGGTGGCGCAGTCCAGATGGGGCGGGGAGAGCACAGCCGCCTGCTTGTACAGCGTGGCAAACCGGTACACGCCGCTGCGTTCCTCGGCCAGCCGCTTCGTCACGCGGCCGAGGTACCGCTTCACGTCGCCATTGTGGGGGAACTCGAGGCTCAGGGCCTGGAAAATCTCGGCGGATTCGGGGTAGCGGCGCAGCTCGTACAGAGCCCGGGCCTGGCGGAACCGGGACTTTTCTGATGGCCCGGCACAGCTCGGCAGAGAGTCGGGGTCGGTGTCCGAAAGAGCGGCGTCAAACTGGTCCGTCTTGAGGAAGCAGAGGGAGCGGTTGGCTTTGATGGTGTGGATCTCCTCGTCTGTCGGAGAGCAGTGCAGGGCCTGGGAGTAGCTGTGAGTGTGAGCATCCCATAGAAAAGCGGCTATCAAAAGGGTCACGTATCGTACCACGCAATGGCAGAATAGTATTTGGACGCGCCAAAGTAGCTGTTCCCTCTTGTTTTCCAGGCATCCGCAGAGGTGCTGCCGCCACTGCCTTCTGCATCTTCCAGTCGCCAGCAGCGGGGAATTCGGCTGTCACACAGGGGTAGGATGACCACGTCGGAGAGATGGTCCACCCGCAGTCCGTAGTCCCCGTCGGCCATCATCTTGACGTACGGCTCCTTAACAATGACGACGGCGCCTTCGCCGAGGATCTCTTCGATCGGCTGCTCGCCCTCTTTTGGCTGCTGGTACAGCTGCAGCATGATCACGTTGCCCACCTCGTCTTCCACAATGGTCATGATGGCTGTCATTCTGTCCGGAGGCGTCACAGCGTGGAGAAGGAGGTACCTGCCTCGGTGGTGGGTCTCGAGGAAAAGGTTGTTGAGCATGACCTTGTTCAGATCGGAGACGGGTTTGGTGCACGGCGCATACGCGGGGGAGACGATGGAGGTTCGAAAAAGAAAGTGGTTCTGTGCTTCTTGGCTCCCCATGCGCCGAAGTTGAAACTGGAAAATGATCTCATGACGAGATTTTGTCCACACCAGATGCTGTCCTTTGCGTTTCTGTGCATCCTGGATGAGCTGTCCCTGGCGCTCAAGCAGCTGGACAACCTGGGGAAGACCGGACGCATCTTGCGTGTCCATCTCGTTTCGTAGAGGCTGTTTGCTCGGTGGCGGTCATTATGATGCTGGACGGCTTCTTCTGGGGAGGGAGACACTCCCGTTGTTTTTTAACACGGGTTGGGTTTCGACGATGCATATTGGGCAGCATCTACATTCAATCCCGTCCCTATCCCTCGGCCACTCTTCTTCTTGACTGCATGCATGTCTGCCTGATCACAAAGGCCGACAAAGAGTACCTTTGTGTACGACAGGATAGAGAAATTCTGCACGTATATTGTCCGTCCCAACGTTTTTGTTCGTAGCAGTCTTCGTAGTGTTTGATTTATGTGAAAGACACATCGAATTGTACCTCGAAAGCTTATCCAAGCACTCAGGTCTGGGTGATTCATTTGATTGGCAAGTCCTGCCTGAAGACGGGATCATGCGAATCAGCGACGCCATCTGAATGGCTATGCTGGGGCCCGAGAACTGTTTCAGGTTCGAGTCTTAGGGACTGCAAAGTACATCTTAGTCGATACAGGCACTCCTTTGCAAAACTAGCCTCGTTGAAACCAATTCCACGCCCAACTTTAAGACAAACCGGTGTCGTTCACGTAAATCTCTTGGTTCGCACTCAAATTAGCTCAATGATATCCGCGTTCAGCAAGAAGACGTCGTCGACATGCTCAAGGATCAGCAGGTCAAGGCGAAGTCTCTCAGGAAATGATCGCCCTAGCGTCGGTTCGTTCGGCCGATCTACAATGATCGTCCCGTAGGAGAGATGAATTAAGTCGCACAATTCTTGGTAGGATTGCGGGTGGGACTTATTAGCTGCTAAGGTGCTATTCCGGCTTCAGTGCCGGCTGCATCTGGGATCTCACGATTACGCATAATGATGCTGCTTGATGAGTTGGGAACATACGAGCAGCTAAAATTTGTAGATTGCGAATAAATGGCTCTGTCTTATCAATCTCGGTGAAGCCTAAGTAGTCCAACATAAGATAGTAAAAACTGAAAAATAAGAGAGAAAACAAAACAAAACAACACAAAAAAAGTCATTCATATTCCCATAGCTCATGATCCTCGTCTGTCTCAAGTTCTGCTTCCTCATTTGTCACCCAAAACTCCAAAGAACCCTGCATGGCGTAGCAGGTCCACCCGGGGCCTTCATGGCCGTGGACAGCGGTGTTTGTGGCCTCGACGTAAATCGCCTTGCGAACGCCCAGGTCCGATTCGTTTCGTTCGTTCGGGGTCGTCGTGTATATCGTGCGCTGCACGCAGATACAAGCCGGGCGCTCGCAGTCTTCGGACGGGTCGATGCCCCCGACGCGGCACTCCCCCAGCGCGCGCTGACCGCCGTTTTCGTACGTCAAGATGAGCCCGCGACAGAACTCATATTTCTTTTCTGTGAATATGCGCACGTGGACGACGTTCTCGAGAGGGGCCTGAGAAAAGTAGGCACCGCGGAAGGGGGGTTTGATGGCAGGGGGCACCGCAAACGGAACACGCGGTTTGTAGATGTCGACGCCGTCCTGCGGCGTTCCTGCCGAGTAGGCTCCGGCAACCGATATGACCTCGAGATCGGCCGTATTGTGCAAAAGTGTAATGGGCGGCTGGTATCCGAGGTAGCTGTCGGTGACCTTGCTCATGACATCTGGGCCTATGAGAGCCGGGCCCAGGATCACGTCGCCCACTAGTTGCATGCGGAACTGAACGGAAGCAGAGAGTAAGCAGAGATGTAAGCAGAGATGCAAATGGAGCCCAGAGGACTCCAGAACTCACAATAAAGCAGAATTCCGAGGACGGCTCTTCTCTCTTATGCCGTATGCCAAACTCCACGACGCGGTCGGAGTCGCCAAAGGGAATGTAGAGCCACGTCACCGATCGCTGGTGTTTCCGTGAGAGACGCGCCAGCGTCGTCGCTGCCGAGGGCTCTGTTTCGGTGTGCATGTACACAGCGTAGGCTTCATTCGCGCTGAACAAGATGGTCAGGCCGGTGGCCTTGTCGAGCGGGATCGTGCGCATGTGGTCGGCCGGTCTGACGCCCGCCGGGTACACTCGACAGGCGTCCGACCAATCCGGCGGCGTGGGTGTGTCCCACACCCGAAAGCCCGGAAGTATTTGAGGAACCTCCAAACGGGCACGGCCATACTGGTGACAGTTAGAAACAGTCAGATACTACCAGTCAACCAGCTAGCTGGCTGGCCAAAAATCGGCCGTGTCAGGATATGTGGCTCACCTTGCAGTGCATCGTCACGCCCCGGGTGCTGCCCTCGCTCACAACGATAAACGCTTGGCTGTCCGTCCGCCAGCCGTGCCACGGCGGAAGGCCCGGCAGCCGCTCGACCTTTTTCAGTCCGTGGACGTCCAGGGTGAGCCGGAGGATGGGAAGACGGCCATATGGCGTGTCCACGGTGGTGGGCAGCCCCCCGCGGTCCCAGGCGACGACCGTGTTCAGGGACATGGACCGCGCCACATCGAGCTCCGGGCTGGCCGGCGACACACGGCGCGCGACGTCGATGACCTCGCCGTAGCGCCAGAGCGGGCTGGACGTGGAGTGCCGGTGGACCATCTGCAGGACCTCGGGCGGTATGCGCTTCAGGTGCTCGCCCAGTGCCAGCTCGGCCTGGCCCATTTCGCCGTATTTTTCCAGCCACGCCAAGGACGGGAAGCTGTGCCGGTCTTGCAGCCACAGATACGGCGCGTCTCGCCACGGGCGCCGCCAGGCCGCCTCGACCCAGACCCGCTCCCTCGCGTCGCTGTCGCGCCGGCGGCAGTGCTGCCAGAACAGGGACAGACAGTCGGTGTGCAGCGTGCAGGCTTCGGGGGATTTTCGGCACGTCATGCACTCGGGGCGGCGGCACAGCTGCATGTCTCCGGCGTAGCGCTTCTCCTGGGCGGCCGCGTACAGGTCGTCAATGGTGACCTCCGTGTACCATCCGCGGCGGGTTGTGTTCGGCTGGGTGCCATAGTCGGCCATGTACCGGAGTCGGTGGTCGTAGTCAGGAAAGGAGGAGGTGTCGACTTCGCGCAGATACGTCGTGTCGTTTTGACCCAGCAGGGCCGTCGATTTCTCGCCCACGGTCATGGCCGTGCCGCAGAGGCCGCAGAGCGGAGTGAGTCTGATGTGTGCCTGGGGCCGATCTGGGGGCATCTTGACATCTTGGTAGATGTACACGTGCTCGTACCTATCTGGGTAGACCATCAGGTAGTGAAGCCCGCCATCTTCGCCATCTTCGTAGCCTTGATTTTCTTCGTGCCCTTCGTGCTCGGCGATTTCGTCTTGTTCGTCTTGTTCGTGTTCTTGCCAAATATCCATGCTGATGATGGCAATGACGAGGACAATACCAACGACAATGCGCTACCGACAGGAGGAAACGGGCTGGAAAGAATTGCCTTCTCTTGCAGGATGTGCCTTGTCTGGCAGATGACTAATTTGAAAGGCAGCAGAAAGTCACGTGAACCATCTCGAGAACGAGGTGGTCAGCCTTACCAGACGACCAAAGATCCTCAGCTGTCACAGTAGCATTGGCGGGGTAGACAAATGCCCCGCGTCTCGACCTCGCGTACAGCGAAAAAAAAGAGAAATTTTGATCCGCTGGCGGTAATACAGCCAAAACGTGACCCATGCTGCATAGTACCTCTGCCACTGAGAGGCTGGCCTGGGAAATTCTGATAGAATATGACAGCCTGATTATTAAAGACGAGAGGCCTGGAAATACAGTGGCGAGTTGTCTCTTTAGGCTGTAGCATAATTCTGACCTGTCATCCTTCTGTGCGACTGGCTTTTTTTTTTTTGCAGTATATCAGGAAAACCGGGATGCTGTGAATTGTTCAGTGACCTCTGGCAACACTGCTAAGATGCTGCCGCTTTAAGAGAGAGAGAGACAAACTAGCAGGAGCTGAACAAACTGGCAATTCCCGCCTTTTAGCGGGCTGAATACCTGTCGTAAGATACACCATCCACGTCTTCAATCAACAGGATCCTAACCCGCCTCAGTGTTGCAGCTGCACACCACCACAGCCTCTGGCCGAAGTCGACATGTTTTCCAGGAACGCTTCTTATTTGGAAATAACACGAGAAATATTATTTACTCCTTTTTGTACCTTAATTTAGGATGCATTTGCCGTGGGAAGAACAAAGTTATAATTCCATAGATAATGCCGCGGGCTTTGGTTTCGCTAATAGTGCCAGCTGAAACTCCGAATTCAACTTCCGGGGTGAATGGTATATAACTACGCGTATGATTCTTTGCTTGCCGTGGTGATGATGACCAAGCATGAAGTCGCGTTGGTTTTCTTCCGTCTGCATCTCGAATCTCGACAGCGGCCTTCCTGTCCCTCCTGTCGCTCCCATCATAACTGTTCTTCCCAGTGTCGCAGTCTCCGACGACGACGTCCCCAAGCGCGTCAAGGACTCGCCTCGCCGCCTGTCCTGGTTTCTGTCCCTGTTCTTCTTCCGCACGCAACTCAGCGAGACGATGTGTGCAACTACAACTACGCCGGCCACGGCACAAACGACGACCCCTACATTATCGACTACCTACCCAACAACCACCAAGACACGCTGAACTGGTCCCGGGGCCGGAAATGGGCCGTTGCCGTCCTCCAGTCGCTGTTCACGTTTGCGGTGACCTTTGCCAGCTCCGTGTACGTCGGCGGCATGCCCGGCATCGAGCTGCGCTTTGGCGTGTCCGGGGAGGTGGCCACGCTGGGCCTCTCGCTCTTTGTGCTGGGGTTCGCGCTGGGGCCACTGATATGGGCACCGCTGTCGGAAAATGTACGGGCGCCAGGCCGTCTACGTCATCTCGTTTGCCGCGTACACGGCCTTTTGCGTGGCAGCGGCGTGTTCGCCTAGCATTGCGGCGCGGCTGGTTCTTCGCTTCTTTGCCAGCGCGTTCGGGTCGTCGTCCATGACCAACACGGGCGGCTCATGATTGAAGGCGCGTCAACTGGGTCGGAGAGCAACTATTTAGTGGGTGCTAGCGTAGAGTTTTAGGGAGGATACTTTCTTGGCAGTGGGGATGGCAATGGGGACGGGATCCAAACTCCGATAATCCTAATTCTCGGAAATATACAAACCTCCGAGCTGACCTGACGAGCTTAAAAAATGCCGAAATGCCATGACCGGAACGAAACCGCTCTTGCTCGGCCACCAATGTCTTCTCCGCCGTCAATGAATGCTTCTAGTAGCGAGCGTCAGGGGCTGCCGGGAGAGACCGGAGATCCCTCCCACAAAGCCAACAAGGCATGTTTGCCCTGCCGTACACGCAAGGTCAAGTGCGATGCCGCCGTGATTGGCCTCCCCTGCAGCAGCTGTACCAGCAGACAGTGTGCCAGGGACTGCATACTGCCGACCCGCAAGGGTCGGACCAGGTGAGTTGATTACTGACAGGTTGATTCGCGGTTCGGTGCGTGCTAATATAGATGGGGCACGTAGGAAAGTCATACGTGTTTTGCCGAGTCCTGACCGTGAAAGGGTATGCTTGAGATGATTGACATTGTCCAGCTGCTTTCATCAGCTGCTTTTTCTTTTCCCTTCGGTTATTAATGTTACCAGACTACAGTCACCCCGACTAGAGTCATCCCAACTACAGCCATCCCAGCTACATCCAACAACCACTTGGATGCTCTCAGTCAATCTAATCAATCACGCCGACCAGAACAGTCAACTCAACCTTCCACGTCCAATTCTCCAGGCTACCAAAGTCCGAATTGTACAGAGTCAGATCTTCAGTACCTCAATATCCTGGACGACACCGTCAAAGAAACTCCAGAATCTAGCCGACACCACACCACTTGCAGCACTCCTTACCACCCAAGTCCAGAAGGCAGTTTTACGCCTCGGAACTGTGTATGGGCCAAGCTGCCCCAACTGGACGACACTGACAATGAATATCTTGCCAAGAAGGGTGTCTTTGATCTCCCTCCACCGCGTCACCTGTAAAACAATCCCTCTCTCCATCCTCCACCCTCCATCTACCTCTACTCACAGACAAACAGTGATGCCCTCGTCAAGGCATACTTTGATCATGTCCATCCATTTGCTTCCACGATGAACAGAGTTGATTTCATCCGCGCCTACCGTTCTGGCAACTGCTCGTTGTTCCTGCTCCGCGTCATATTGACGCTGTCCAGCGTCCATGCGCCAGCAGAGGTGCTCTCCGCCTGCGGCTTTGCCAGCCGCTCGGCCGCACAAGAGGCGCTTTTCTTAAAAGCCAAACTGCTGCACGACTTTGCGTCCGAAGACGACCCGATGGTAATGCTGCAGGGATCCCTCATCTTGTGCATGGTCATTCTCGACCACCCCAGCGACCGAGACTTTGGCTACTGGTTCCACAACGCCATCCGTCTGGCCTCCAAGCTCGGCATACGCAACTCGTACGTTTCCGTCCTGGACTAGCATGGCAAGTGCTGACTATGGCGGACTTGCCCACAGGTGTATTCGTGCAGACAAACCACCCAAGGTCTTGAAGCTGTACAGAAGGATCTGGTGGGCTCTCCATGTACGTGCCTCTTCTCGTCGCCGTGTTCCTGTTGCTTTCCTGCTTTCCTGCTTACTGCCGCTGCACAGTGTTTGGACATTTTCCACGTCCTCGTCAATCCCAGACACACGCGACTGCTAGAGGACACCTCCACGATTGTGCCCAGGACGGAAGACGACTGCGAATCGGACGACGATATCTCTGAAATCTCGTCCGGCATGCTATCGCCAGCCACGCCTACGCAAAGGGTCGCGCCAGTTGTCTACTGCGAGTTATCGCTAATATGTGCGTGTCGGCTCTTCCGTAACCACAGGCATTACTAACTCTGGGTCAGTCGCACATTGTATGCCCATTGTGAAAAACAGGTTGCAGGAGGACCCTTGCGAGATGTTGCGCCCGCTCGACGAATGGCGACAGACTCTCGCAGCCAGGATGCACGTGAGCTGGCATACAGAAACAGACATATACTATCTGAACATGCAAGCCATGAGCTACCGATTCGAGTGCGTCGTGTGTCGTCTGATAAGACGCTGTTGGCAAGACTCCCAGCATGAGGACTGGAGCGAATGGGGCAGACGGCGGCTTCGGTCCGCTCTCCTTGAGCTGGACACGATTGTCATGAGGGTGTTGGCGAGCGACACCCTCCAGAACTTTCCCTCGCCTTTGTAGGTGACAATCTCTTCCCCATTTAGTAAAGGGGGGCATGGAGAACTAAAACAACTGACAACGACCTCAGCGCAACCACAATCACGGCGCTTCTCGCTCTGCAAATCGAATCGGCCCTCGACAAGGAAGAGGTAGACCTTGTCCGTTCCATGGCGCGGATCTCCATCAGCCAGGCCATGCTCATCCTCACCCAGGGGAGAGAAATCCCCGCCCTGAAACGAGCGCTGCCAATCTTTGAGGAGATTCTTGCCAAGAACAGCCTGAGCGTGGCTACGCCCAGCATGCCCGGTCAAGCCCCGGCGCCGCCACCGGTGCCCGAATTTCAAGATATCAGCATGGAGAACATGCTCAACGGGCGATACGGACGAGCCAGCGCTCTTCCGTCGCATCTGGAGCCGAGCGACAACAATCCACAACTCTTTGAGAATTTCCTAGGACTGGATTTCTTAAACGACTGGAGAATGGATGACTGGGTTTCACTCGGCGATGTTGAAATGACTTCCCAACAACGGGTGGAATAGGGCCGCATGCAAAGGGGCCATGTTGGCCGTATGGGAATTCATTAGCATACGGAGCGTGTCGACTCACCTTTCTCGTCGTTCAGGTTCAATAATACAACCTACATGCCACCTAGAACATTAAAATGTCCTAAAGTAACGTGGATGACATTGACACACCTTGGAAGAAGTAGCCTCACCAGTCGTGGTCTAGAGGGGCTAGAGATCTGGATTGGGAAGAAAAATTTAGTTTAGTAGCAGCTAAAGAACTTGCAGGCTCCTTCACTCCCGATTTACTGATGTGACACTTGCTTGGTACACTTACTTCTGCTCCTCTGTTAAAGTAACCCACCGACTCAACACCTCCTGAAACCTCATCCCTTTCCGCAGTTCTTCACAGGACAACTAGAGCCCCGTGACAATTGAACGTTAGGTTGAGAGTTTTCACTTAATTTACTGCAGTGTCCCAGGTCCTATCCCAAAGGTTTACAGCCGCTGTCAGCTGCGGCTGCTAACAGGCAAAGGCGCATGGTGTAGGAGGACTCGTAAGACTGATTTGATCATGCCTTGCTTTTTTGTCTACTCCGGCAAACGGTCATGCCCTTTTAATGTCTTTCGTCTTGTATAGTGTCACGGTAGCAAAGAAAATGTCTTTCAGGTTAAAATGGAGATTGCCACGCTGCTAAGATGCAGCTCCATAGCTATGTATCACTGCCTTGTGAGCACTGGCTTCTCCTACCCCAGGGCTCCTGGCCCGTGGCAAATATATCTGATCGTAGACCGCGATCACCAGAACTAGAAAAGTGGAGGATTGCCCCAATGGATTGCTTCTTGTCTGCGTACGATACGCGAGCGATTCGAAAATTCGCAGTCATTTTCAGACTCCTTTAAAGCACAGTGAAATTGATGGTAAGACCATTCGCTATTGGGACAGCAATGAAGCCCAGTATGGCTTCCCGATTCAAAAGCATATATCGTATAGTGAAGGCTTTAAGGTGATTAAAAGCGTTGACTACTAATTTGTTTGTTGAAGGTTCTGCTTTTTCTATTTTGTCTTCTTTCTACTTCTCTCCCCACGTTAATCGCTATTGTTTATTAGTAGGATAACAGTTCAGACATGCCCTTGATAGATCAGAAGTCATTCCGCTTTTGGTCATTTTCTGCTTCGGCAACCAAGGTTGCGAATCCCCGCTCCAGGTCCAGTATGAGGTCTTCCCAACTCTCCATACCTATGTTGACGCGCAGCAGACGACGGTCGACCGTCTTGTCCGCCAAAGCGCGCCATTCGATCAGGCTTTCCACGCCGCCCACGCTGGTTGCGTGGTGGAAGAGCTCCAGAGTGCTGGGCAGGCGGCGGGCGGCAGTTTCCTCGCGCAGGACCAACGAGAATACAGAGCCGAATCCGTGCGGCATCTGCCGGTAAAGCCACGAGTCCGGGTCGGCGGCCTCCTTTTGCTGGCTCGCATGTAGCACGCGGTCAACGACGCGAGCTACCAGGCTGTCCTTTCGGGCCTGCTCAGCCACGAGCCAGCGGATGACGTGGGTAGCTGTGTCACTTTGACGCTTAACGCGAAGCTCCAAAGTACGCAGGCTACGGACCCCCAGCCAGCCCTCAAGGCTGCCCATAACGGCACCCAGTATCACGCGCTCGTCGAGTAATCCCCGGATCCAGTTGGAGGGGAGGCTGGAGGTGTTATCAGCGGCCTGGGCGGTGGCGCCATCACCAGGGACGGCGACGTGACGCGGATGGATGGCCAACACACCACATAGCATATCGGAGTGGCCGCCAAAGTACTTGGTGCCCGAGTGCATGACAATGTCAGCACCCCAGGCAAATGGGTCCTGTAAGGGCGGCGGCGCAAAGGTCGAGTCCACGGTCAGGTAGCAGCCGTGAGCCTTGGCGATCGTCGCATAGTGTGCCAAGTCGCAAGCCTCACCAGTGGGGTTCACTGGCGTCTCCACGTGGATAACGTCGCCGGGCTGCAACAGTGCCAAGTCAGCCTCATTGGCTAGGTGCAGCGTCTGCAGACCGCCGAGTTTGTGCAGCAGATCCAGGACACCGTGGCAGCCATGGTAGCCGTCACCAATGGCCACACGTCGCGGGTTGAGGAAGACGATCATGGCGTGGAAGGCGGCCAGGCCGGAGGCATATGTCAGTGCTGGGGCGCCCAGCAAGGAGCTGAGTAGTGCTTCGAGGCGCGTGGTGTTGGGGTTTGATTCACGCGAATAGATGTGTGAGTCAGCGGCGTTGGAACCAGAGTCGCCCCAGCCGGTCGGGCTGTCCTCGTTGCGTTTGTAGCGAAAGGTGGTCGATGTAGACAGAGGAGGAGCAACAGCGCGATGAGTGTTTATGTAATCATCAGCATGCATTGCACGTGTAGACAGCGACAGTTGATGATCGCCAAAAACGGCGGCCAGGTGGCCGGGGTCGTTTGGTATTGAGTTGGCCATGGTATAGTCGGACGATTGAAGTTGGATTTGGTTTGGTAGAAGAGTTTGAAGCGTTTGTTAACCGCTGTGGATAACCATAACAAGCGCTTTAAAAAGGGAACTAGGTAGCCGGCGTTTGATGACATCGTGTAATTGGGATTTGAATGAGGCAGGCCAATCACGAGGCGCTTTCGGAGTTTGGATGACGTATATCCCCCTCCGTTGAACCAGATGGGTGGAGTATCGGTTTGGTGAAATCGGACTTTTACTGAGAATTGTCAAACTCCGTTCGGCCACCTTGAGTGCCCAAATGACAAGAAACATACTAACCATACTGAGTTGGGAGAGGTAAAATCCGTCCTCGGCCGGCAACTGCATCTGCCCAGTTCGACAGCATATGTAATGGTCTGGTGGTAAAGTGCTGTTGGCCTGCGGGCTTCCGCAATCCATTCGACATCCTCTCTTGCAACTAGTTACCACAAAACCATTTGGTCAATACAGAAACTCTCACTGCAATCTTTTACCGCCAGTCCCTGTTGGAACTTGCCCTTTAAAGCCACATGCATTGGCACACGGACTTTTACAATACGCCGGAAAGTCCAAGGAGAGATGTGGACGACATGGACAGTGACTCAACACAAACTCGACATGAGGTTGGAGGTCGCTTTCCTGGTAAACCCCCGATTTGTTCCGTGAGAACGTACGACAAGCTGTTCTGTTGTTCTAGTTTTTGCGATTACAGTTTTGGTTATTATGGGGTTCGAATCTTCGCCATCAAAATATGCACAATGCATGAATGAATCATTAAAGGGAAAATCCGGAAGCCAGTTTTAGATACTGATTTTCCAAGCACATCTTATATCCCTTCCTGCACTTGATTTCTGCTTAGAGTACAGCCTGAACGCGATATCCATTTTCAGACCTGAAGTCCAAGGCCCCCTCCATGTATAGGTTCCAAGGCTCTGGATAAAACTTGAGCCCCGGACTGACGTCGTCCATGTTGAAAACACGAAGCAAAATGTATGCATTGTCAGGATCGCCGTTGAACCTCCGCATCTGTGCCATTGTCAGTTATTGCTTCGTGATATATTGATTGCTCTCCTTTGTTTTACACCTTACCTTGTCAACTTGGTTTTGGCTGACAAAGAATGCTTCATCTTGCTTTGACTCGGTGGACTTGACCTCGAGATGGTAGGTTGTGCTATGCGTCCAGGTCTCTGGCACTTCCATACTGGATGCCAGCAACAGAGTCTTCATGTGCCCAGAAGTGTCCGTGTACGTGAAATCGGCGTAGTCACGTTCCTGTCCCTGGAACCGGAGAAGGTTAGCCTCGGACCGGAGCCGGCTTGTCCAGTGCTCGAACGTCCAATTTGGGATCTTGCGCTGGAGAAACTGGTAGATCTTTTTCAAATGTTAGAATGACGGGAAGCTTTTTTTTTCTGCACCGAGGGTGACACTTGGAGCTTACAAAATACTCTCCCTTGAACCCAATCTCACGGTAACGGACCTCCGTAACAGTTTGGGGAAATTTTCTGGTGGATTGAGGCGGAGAATGATGTGTTGTGTGGTTGACGCTTGAACGAGGAGTGAAGATGGCCGGGGCACTGTCACTTGTCCGTGAGGTTGAAGGAGTCGAAGCACAAACTGGAGCACGAACTGGAGTTCCGGGGGTATTCAAAGGGCTGCGACTCGAAGTAAGACTGGGAGTGCTGTGGGTTGTGTCTGTTTCCCTAGAGGGGCTCCTGTTCAAGCTGGCGCTACTATTGGAAAATGTGACTGGTGCTTGGCGATCCCACGTGTAGTCTCTTGGGGGAGGTTGTCGGCTTGTTTGGTGTGTGTTGACATTGCCCCTGGATCGTATCGCAAGAGACATGGTATGATTTGTTGTCGAGGCCTCGTGGTTTGCCACAATAGCAGAAGACATCTCGAAGTTGCCTGCCCTCTGAGAAATACTCTTCATTTGTGACTGGTGAGTGGGTATTAGATTCCGCAATGACTGTTGTGGAGTATTTGGTACTGTCCTCCCGCTGGTGACGGTATCTGGTGTTGCATCTGTTCGTTCGCTGTCATCGTCTTCGTCTTTGTCTTCATATCCCCCTCTCTCATCTTCTTCATCCTCCAGAATCCGGTCATGTTTTTTCATGATGGCTCGTAGCTCCTCCACTGGCGAGTTCATAAGCAGATTTGCCAGGTTGCTGTCTTCCTTGGAAATGTCGAGTATGCCAGAGAAGTGTTGAAGGATGTCATAACTGATTTGGGATCGATAACCACCCAAATCACACATGTAGATATGGGTAGTATTGTTTTTCTCCAAAATGGCAACCAGCTCACTTCCAGGAGTCCCCACGACGTCTCCCAGTTGTCTCGTAATTTGAATGGCCGTTACCGACCACACTTGGATGTCTGCCAAGGCCTCTGGGAAGATTTTCGTTCCGCTGAGACTACCAAAGAAGTTTTAGCAATATCCTACTTTTAAGGGATTTTTCTGTAGGGTTAAAGGGAGAAAAGAAGTACTCACGAGGAAATGTGGCGCAGGCGTGTTTTGAGATGACTTTCTTCCAAAAGATCTCGTACCTGTTGACCGGTCGTTGTAAATCCCTGTGTGACATTGCAGGAGAGAAATAGTCCCTGACAGAGCAAGTTTTTGAAGGTATCTTCCAAGGCATAAATTGCTTTCACGCCCAAATCCAGGAGATTGACCTTGCCCAAAAAGGCTTCTCTCAAGGTAAGCTTGTTGCCGATGAACCAGCCTCCAGTTTCAATCGAAGACTGGTAGCGATGCATTTCGCCGGACGCGGGTTGAGGGGCCAATATAGGAAAGATTTTCGCCCATCTGATCCGGCGAACTTGGTCCGACGTCAGCTTTGATCCTGCTGCGGAGTAGTCCTTCAGCAAGAAGAGCATCTTTGTAAAGTCTGATTCGGAGTCGTTGCCAGCCCACACAAAAGAGCACAGCTCGTCCACAACGTGGTGCAGTTCTGCATTCCCTACTCCCAACCAGTCACAGAACAACGTCTTGCAGTCGTGGTACCGACGGGAGAGTCGGGTGACTTGATGCAACGGAGGAGGTGCGGTCCAGACACAGTCTGTGTGTCGAACCCATCGTGGATTTGGATGGCTGATAAGCACAAGAGGACTTTGTAGAAATGCGTTGCTTATTCCTGTTAGTCTGCAACTATTACTGTCAAAGGGTTATGGCCATCTGTCCTTTCATCTGACTTACAGAATTTCTCCTCTTCCGTAATAATCCTGTATCAATGCTCGGTAGATCTCATGGACTTTGTCTTTGGTGTTTGTGATGTTTTGCGAACTGAGAAATTTCAGCTCACGCAGTCTCGCTCTCGTATTGAGAGTAGTAATAACAGCAAATGCACTTAGAAACGTGAAGTCGCGGAGGTATCTGCCCGGCATGTTGATATAATAGAGGTGAGGACAGCCTTCAATAAGTTCTGGTGTGGGCAGAACCGTCTCAGACAAGGCTCTGCCAATGCCGATTTGACAAGGAACAATCAGTTGGCAAACTGCAGCTTTGAGAGAGGCTGTTATTTCGCACTGTTTGTAGTAGTAGCCGACCACCTCGAGCAAATCCATGACATCCGTGCTGTAAAGAAAGTGCCACTCTGGCGTTGGCCCCTGGCGCCAGATCGTCGGCTGGCTGGAAAATGAAGCGGATTTCAGAAGCCAGTCGGTAAATCCTTTTGTCGTTTCTCCAGAAAGAGACAAAAGAAAAGTCTCATATACCTTGTCCAACATGGCAAATGGGTTGCCCTGTGTATTCATGTATTTTGCCACAAGTCCATTTGGGAGAGACGTGTCGATGCAGTATATGCCTGTCCGTTTGCGTTGTCGGCATCCGTTCATTTGGGTAAGGTAACACATCCCACCAGGGGCTCCATGAATGCAAGAGTTGTGCACATTTCGATTGCGGTAGAGGTATAGTACATCTGACACCAAGTCATTGTCAGACCGCGAAGCCATGTCGTAGGAGCCTTTTTGGTGCAGGTCGAGAATCAGGTTGCAAACTTGGGTAGGTTGGTACTCTTTGATTCCGAGGAACTCAAGAAAGGACCTTCTTGTTGCATTAAGCGACACGTTTGTGTCCACAATGGAAATGTTGACGCCTGATGGCACATGCTGGTTTCCGATGGTGGAAGCCAGATATACATGACTGGTTTTTGCAGCCACCCATGTCCCATCTCTCAGAGGGATTAATGGGAGTTCCATGAGGCGTGGTTTTAGACTCTGTTCGCCACAGAAGAGAGAAGAAATCATTGTATGCCATTCTGTGGATTTCGATTGCAGCCCGGCGATGCCATGGACCTGGACAAAGCTCTCCAGTTCGCCAAGCAGCCCGTCAATCCGAAGATCAACGATTCCGAGCAACTTGAGTTCTGTGTGAACATCGTTGTAGGCAAACGACAGGCGTGAGCATGCCTGTTCGGTGAACAAGGGTTTGCCATTAAGACAAAATCTAGGCGGTATGCGCAAAAGGGTGGCTGGCGGGTAGAGGAAGTTGTTGTTATCCTGGGACGCCAAGATCAGCTCATTTTTCAGCCGCTGCATGATTGAGTCATGGAGCGTGTCCCAGAATGCGACACCGCTCCGCACCCTCGGGAGGTACTTGGGCCAGCTGTAGGACAAGCCCTTGCCTGGTGTGGTGGTGGTGACCATGCGTATGATGGAACGGACAAAGGCGTCGCAAATTCCATCTCGAAGAGCATTGTTCCATGGCAAGTTGTATTCCAAAGCCTCCCGGCTCGCAACAAGCAAGAAGTCGGCTTGAATCAAAAACTGGGCAAAACTGTCAGAAAGTCTGCATGCGAACGGAGAGGAGACGGGGAGGGGGCACACAAACCTTAAACCCAAAATTGTCTACTGGCAAAAAGGCAAATATTCTCTGATCACGGACCACCGGAGTATTTACGTCTGTGACTGGGAAGGCAATGACTACCTCCGATGTTGAGACGCCTTCTCTCCGTGGCTCTGGGGGCATGCTCTGCACTGTGTGTTCGTAGATGACATATTTGAAAGACCTCTTACTTTGTCCTGAGCCGTGTATGTTGAGCGTGTTTGTTTTTGCTTTGCCGAATTCTGGATCCGAATCCTGGTGAATGCACTTGTATGTGCTATTACTCGGTACACTTTTAACAGTTATCTTGAGGCAATGAAGCTTCCTGAGAAATAGCAAAATCTGAGGTTCAATCCTCCACATATCTTTCATGATATGAAGGTACTGTTCCGTCGATTTCAAATGCAACAATACCTGCGTGTATCCAGCCCGGCGGTGCTCTTGTGGAAACGGTGCAGGCATGGGGAGAATCATGCCAACGGACTGGTTGCGGTCGAACTTGAATTCGTAGTGACCGCTGGCCACCTGAACGACATCGGCGACTTTGAACACCGACTTGAATCCGATGCCCTTCTCGCCAATGTATCCCTTTTGTCCGTTGGAAATGACCTTTTTTGTGCTCTTGCCCACCTGCGACAGGGCATTGAGTTGCTCAAAAGAGAAGCCAACCTCATTGCAGTCAGTGCGAAAGTACGTCTGGCCACTGGAATCGTAGGACAAGTGCAAGCGCAAGCAGGGCGAAGAGACACCATAAGTATTGTCGTCTGCATTCTGGATCAACTCGAGCAAAAACCGGGTCGATGTTTTGTACAGCTGGTCAGAGAGACTGAATCCAAGTTAGTTGTTGTTTACACTCGTGTCTGGATTTTTGGTGTGATAAGTATCAACCCAGCATGATTACTGACATTTTCAGAGCCTCATCCAGGCTGTTTTTGAGGACTTCGCTGCCTTGGGTCTCCCTGCCGACGCCTCTGTCCTCACAAAGCCTTTCCAAGTCGGCATCTGCTTCCTCCTTGGTCTGAGGCCTGCGTTCCATATTGACAGGTCTGCGGTATTGTAGATGTTTGGATCTGGCAATTCAAACACAATACGAAAACTACGAGGGAGGAGCGTGCCTACATATCACAGCAGCATTTTAGGCGGCCTTGATAGCGGGTGGTTTTGCAACCTATTGTGCCGAGCCGACCAGCGACATTTAGCAGCTGCTCACTGCGCAGGCCTATCAGCGCGACCTGCTAACCGCCAGGGGCTGGCGTTGAAACTCGCTGAAACTTGTGCGTGGAGACGGCGTTTCGCTGACTAGCCCTTACGATCCTTCAAGTCACAATCCAACTTGAGCAGTATTATGGACGTGTACATCATCTTGAAGGAATTATGTTTGCACAAAAAGAACATTTCGTATGCAATAAGCATAATTAGATTAGAAAGTATTTTTGTGCTTGTGCGTGGCCATAGATATGAAAAACAAGATCGATGTGTATCTCGGGACATTGTTATAAAAGATGAATCCTGTCACTTTGAGCCCTGCCAATCCGACGTCGTATTTTGAGACGAGCACAGTCGCTAAGTACCTCCACACAAGGCAGCACAGGCTTGTGCAGCCTGTGCTAGCTGCACCACAACCGTGTGTAAAAATCATAACTGCAGCCTGAAACATACACCCAAGGAGGTGAAAATGAATTCTTGCATCTGCGTCATAGATATGGCCGGAAGAATGTTATCCTCGGAATTCTATTTACGGATACCTTTGTAGTTAAGGTACTAGGTTTCTAAGAGCTGTACGCCCTCTGTCACTCGTCCTGTCTGTCAATGCGCGCTGACGCATCTGCTCCGCTTCGTCTAGCCTTCCTTGGCTCTGGTAAATATTGGCAAGATTTCCGCAGGTCCGAAGGGTAAGTGCGTGATCTGCCCCAAGTATCTTCTCCAGGCCTACCAATGCTTGCGTTACCACCCGCTCTGCTTCGTCTAGCTTTCCTTGGGCTCTGTAAACACCGCCAAGTTCGATGTAAGCAATAAGGGTCCATACGTGGTCCATTCCGAACGTCCTCTCCAGGCTTGTGGATGCGCGCTTCGTCAGCCGCTCTGCCTTGCGTAGCTTTCCCCGCTCGCTGTAAACAGTGCCAAGATTAACGCTGGTGAGAAGGGTTGATGGGTTGTCTGGTCCGGACACCCTCGCCTTGCCCTTCCATGCGCGCTTGAACAGTAGCTCGGCCATGTCTAGGTCTCCCTGGGTTCTGTAAAGGATTCGAAGGTCGTTGAGGACAATGAAGACATTTGGATGGGATGGAGAGAGCCTTTGCATAGTGCCCTGTAGTACTCGTATGAGCATCTGCTCGGCCTTATCCAGCTTGCCCTGTGATTGATAAATGTTGGCTAAGTTGCGAACATAGAAGAAGGATAATTTGCTGTCCGGGCAGAAATGTTTGTCGCATACTTCTATTGCACGTGTAAACATTCTTTCAGACTCTTCAGGGTTGCCTTGAGAATCACAAGTGACGCCCAAGTTGTTTAATGGGGGGAGGGTTGTTATGTGGTCCGGGTCAACCCGTTTTTCGCAGATTTCCAGTGTGAGCATGTGAATCTGTTTGGACCTGTCCAGTTGTCCCTGACTTTGATAGAGGAAACCGAGGGAGAAAAGAGCGGGTTCCATACCATAGTATGCCGTGATATCCTTGGGCATGGCACTTAAACATCTTTCTGCGTGCCGGATGATCCGTCGAGACATCAAATACCCAGCAGCAATGTCGCCGCTTGGAATATGCGCAGCTGCGCATTTCATGGCCAGTTTTGCAAGCTCGTAATCCGGTTCCCGGTTAACTACATGGGTTACCCATGCATGAAGGCACGCACGCATGCTGTACCCACGTGATTCGCCGAGTTGTTGTTCAGTCACACTGATTTCGACCAACCCATAGTTTACCAGTACTCGCACTGCATTATTAAATGCCAATTCATCCTTCGTCAGCTGACGTGCCCATTCAGGATCCTTGTCGTCACAATGTTGAAGAAGTTCGAACCACAGATCCTGGTTGTCGAAATATGCCCACCAACGAAAAAGATGGGCGGATATTGCGTTCTGTCGTTGTACGTGCTCAAGTGAGAGCTTCCATGTAGAGTAAAGAGTGTGGTCGTACATGCTCAGCCCGGGGCTTGTTTCTTGGAGCCTGTTGTATGAATCTCTGTACAGGCGGAGGTACTGTCGAAAGCTTGTCCCAACTTGATCAAGATATATCCCCGCCGATGCAAGTGCAAGGGGAAGGCCATCTAGCTCTCGGGCCAGTTCTGTAGCACCGGAATCTTGAGTCAATTTTAGCGGAGGATCTCACTATGATTTACTCTGTACGTGCAAGGGAAGACTTTACCTGCAGATACATCATCTCGCTGAGACGTGGTAGACAGTATCGCAATGCTGTCGTTTGTGTCCAACTTCTGCACCTGGAAGTGCTTGCCTATCCCCACTCGTGAAACACGCGAGGTGATAATAACTGAGCCTTGTTCTGCGTCGGGGATGAAACCGCGAATATCTAAAGCATCTGGGTCCGTGGTATCTCGCAATTTTGGGTTGTCGTAGTTGTCGTAGATAAGCAACCACCGCGCATTCTCGGCGAGGCTGAGCCAGGCCTTCACGGCGTCCACAACCTTATCGAGGTCGTGCTCTGCACCAATGCTGCTTGCCAAGTTCGCCAGCGGGTGTGCTCTTTGGATCTGTGTGCCCACTTGAACAAAGCTCTGCTGAAGCGACAGCCTATTCTTTGCATTCAACCAGAACACGGCCGAGTAGTCGTGCCTGTGCTGTTTCGCATATTTAATGGCCAGGTGTGTCTTACCAATCCCCCCAAGGCCGTGGAGCACAACAATCCGGCGAGACCCGTCGCTCCCGAGAGTTTGTGAATCACTGCAAGCTCGTCTTCTCGGCCGATGAACGTTTCGACACCCAAGACGGCAGGAAGGCTGAATTGGACTGAAAAGTCGGCCGATTGTTTCCCTGTTGTGTTACGAATAAGGCAGTTAGTTTTCCAAGTAAATAAACCCAATAAGAAACAAGTTTCAAAGAACAAGAGAAAAGCCAAGAGGATAATCGCACTTACCCTTGAGACTATTGTTGATTTTTCTCCGAAGACGTGCCAAAGCCTCATCTCTCCCCTCGCTATAAAGAAGACTCATGTGGATGTCGAATATGCCCAGAAGTGCGTATGCCATGTCTTCTTCACGCGTCGTTTCTCGTGTCCGCATCCATTCCATGCGTTCGTCCACTGTAAACGAGGACAGTTTCTTCTCGGCCCGCAAGGCCTGGGCAGGTACCCCGGTGAGCTCGCAGATATGTCGCTCCAGAGTTATCTTTGTTCTCAGGCGCCTGCCTTGCCTGGAAAAAAAGACAACCGACCTTGGTGCAATCAGTTCTTGCAGTGTCCAACCGCGGGTGAACCATCGACTGGCCCGAAAAGCAGGGTTATCGTTTGACGTGGATTGAGCATCATCGACGTCGGCGAGATAGACGTAGCACACGGCTTCGTCGCTGTACCAGCGGAACATGGAGTTGATCGACTCCTGCAGCTCAGCACTGCTGCATTTATCGATGCAGCACGTGTCCACCCAAAAGTACTGCAAGCCATCGCGCGCGGCTTGATCGGCGCAGAACACAATCTTTTGGAACCCCGGTTTGTTCTCCGCGCCATCCGGGATATCCTGCAGCTTGACTTCGTCCTCGTCTTTTCCCCAGGTATGCGAGAGGATGGCGTACGGTGGCGTCTTGTCGTGAGCAAACGTTGTCAGCACGATCGTGCCATTGCTGTTACGTGTGAGGAGCCGCATGTTTCCGTCGTGTCGACGCCGGGTCGTGTGGCAACCTCTAACGCTGTTATAGCAACTGACACTTGAAGTGGGGTCGGCGCTGGTAAACCGGGACTCTGAAAAGGTAGGGTAGTCGATTCGGTGTGATGGTGAGGCGTTGGACGTTTATCCCTCGACTGCCTGCTCGAGATGACCGCAGCAAAGAAGGCTCGCAGGCTGTCGGCGGGGTAACCCAAAGAGCGTCCAGCCAATCATGAGTGCTGTCTATTTGTAGGAGGTCCTTCTTTAAGGATAGCATTGGCCATTCAAAGACTCTCTGCTGCGACAATTCCATATTGTCACTTCTCGCAGGTCTACCGCTGTGGCTTGGCACGTTCTAAAAGTCTGGGTACTGTTTTTCTACTTGTACTGAGCTCTGGGCGTGTTAAAGCGACAGTATGTACAAATAGAGATATTACTGAGATACATACAGTCCACCAAACGGTGCACTGTGTGTAGCTTCGCAAAGCCCCACCGGACCGTTACCGAAGGCGACCCTCCCCCCCCTCTCTCTCTTTTCGTGTAGTCTGTATTAATGCGAATACACAGTGATAATTGATCAACCGAATATGTGACTTTCGACGCGAATAAATTAAGACATTGTAGTGCGACGGGATTTTATATAAGATAACTGTCCGAGTGTATCAATCCAGAACAGTACATGGTGACACCCGCCAGTTCCCCCGTCCCCTTCTTCTCGCTCAACTTGGCAACATCATAGCGAGGCGCCAGGTTCGTGAACGCGGCCCCAGCCGCGGAGGCTGTATTGTGCAAGGCTCTTGAAAGTGCATAGCTGCGGTGAAACGAGGCCTTCAAGCGTTGAGATGCCGTTTTCATTGCATTTGCAAACGACGGCATCACGAGCATTTTTGAGACCAAGATGAACTGTTACCGATTAGGCGCCGTTACTTTTACCACTGTGTTTGGGTGAGACCCTGAAACACGTAATGGGTACTGCGGGGGAGGTACAAATTTGGTCTGCCAGCTTGTCTGATTAGAGACGCCATTGCTATAGCTTGCACGTAGACCTGCACTCGTACACCGTAGTCATTGGTTCCGAAGAGAGACCGACATACTGTAAAGAAACACAGACACCACCACATTAGTGTCTAAGCCAAGGCAGAATGTTCACGGCTCACATTCCTAGCCAGAAGCAGGACTAGTTTCGGGGATGAGTCAACCATTTAGCTCTAGCTCCGCCACAAGGCCCTTGTGATTATAGTGTTCAGCTCCCCGATAACTCAGCCTCACGGGGCAGATAAATATGCATGGGCCCCAAAACCTCAGCAAATCCATCCTCTGCTGGTCGATCGGAGCAAAACCAACAAGATAAAAAGCACTCCAGCGATGGGAAAAGGCGCCTCTTCCCAGGAGACCCTCGACTGGGTCGGCAAGCCGCCGGGTTACCTCGTCCGGGTGGCCACCCCAAAGGGCGCGTTCCTGGTCCCCTGTGTCTTCAGTCCGGCACACAGCAGGCAGCAGCAGAAAGACGCCCGCACGCTCTACAAGCTGGCCGAGGCGGGCCGCATCCCGATCCGCAACACCACCAGCGACAAGGTCCCCAACGGCACCGGCATCGTGGCCAGCCTGCATGGCGAAAAGATCCCTGTGGCCGCGGCCCAGACGGTGGAGGACGGCAGCAGCAGCGAAGCCGAGCGGGCGCCGGCACAGAAGATCAGTACTCCCGTGCGGTGGCCTACAACAACGTCAACATCAACAACAGCACAGCCGGTGCGCATCTTCCGGCGCCGACTCCCCGCGAATAGTCTAGAGTCCGACTTTACCCTGGCTGGGTCCACGGAGCGTCTACCAGAGCAGCGCATGAGAGTCGGGCCGAGTCAGACGGCAGAGCTCTGTCAGCAGGAGGACAGTGTGCTGTGCGACGATGGTCAGACGGCGCTCCAGAGTTCTGGCCCAGCCTACTCGGTGCGCTACGTGGCGACCAAGCGCAAGAAGGGCAAGGCGAAGACGGCAAGAGGGACTATTGCGCGGGCCATTGAAAGCGAGGGGAAGAAAGAGGGAGGCGAGGACGGCGAGGACGAGGAGGCGGACCAACCCCGGCCGAGCCTGCTGGGACAGATTCGGTCGTTTGCGCGTCCTGGCGGTCTGAGGCACGTCGACATGGGCGAGCGGCACGTTCCGGCCCTGGACGACGGAGATGGCAGCAGTGTGGAGCTCCTCGAGTACGTGGTGCTCGACGAGGACGACCTGGCATCGATGGCCGGGTCGTGGGTCGAGCTCGAGAGTGTGGTGAACGGTGACTAGGACAAGGGACAGGGTCATTCTGTTATAACAGAAATATAACAGACGCATATCCGACTGCCAAGATGGGTTTGCGGTCAAGACGCACAGCCACACCCAACGTCGTAGGGACCACTAATTGGGCTGGCAATCCGACGCATATTACGGCTCCACCAAGAGCGTCGCCTTGTCGCCATCGTCGCCTTGTCCTTGTCCTTTCTTTTCGCCTTTTGCTTCGTCTTTCGCTTCATTTTCTTCATTGCCCCTTATCCCTCCCCCGGCATGTCGCCATGAGGCTCATCAATGTCAAGACGCTCGAGCTGGAGGAGTACTACAGCGCCGTGCCGCCGTACGCCATCCTGTCGCACACGTGGGGCCGGGACGAGGTCAGCTTCAGCGACTGGAAGGATCTGGAGCAGGCGCGCAAGAAGGAAGGGTTCCTCAAGATTGAGCTCACGTGCCGGCAGGCGGCCACGGACGGGCTGGGCTACGCCTGGGTGGACACGAGCTGCATCGACAAGTCGAGCAGCGCGGAGCTGTCCGAGGCCATCAACTCAATGTACGCGTGGTACCAGTACGCGCAGGTGTGCTATGCCTTTTTGGCCGACGTGAGCGTGGGCGAGGGCGTCAAGCCGATCGCGTTCGACGCGGTGCCCGAGATGCCGACGGACCTCTTGGCCCGGTGCACCGACCCGGCGGTGGAGCAGGCCTTTATGGGCAGCGCGTGGTTCACGCGCGGCTGGACGCTGCAGGAGCTGCTGGCGCCCTCGAAAGTCATGTTCTTTTCGCGCGAGTGGCGGCTGCTCGGGGCGCGCAACGACCACCCGGAGATGATCAGCGAGATCACGGGCATCGACGCCAAGTACCTGGAGCACAGGGAGAACGTACAGGAGTGCATGGTGGCGGAGCGCATGTCGTGGATGGCGGGCCGGCGGACGACGCGGGTCGAGGACATGGCCTATGCGCTCATGGGCCTCTTTGACATTCACATGGCACTGCTCTACGGCGAGGGCACGCACGCCTTTCTGCGGCTGCAAAAGGAGATCATCGCCCGCTCCAACGACCAGAGCATCTTTTGCTGGCAGCCGCCGCCGGAGCAGGACGTGCGCTTCTACCGCTACGGCTGCGAGGACACGCTGCGCAGCGTGCTGGCCGCGAGTCCGCGGCTATTTCGGGAGCGACATCTCCTGCGGGCGGCGGCGGCGGCGGCGACGACGACGACGACGACCGCCACGACGACGACGACCACCGGGACCACCACCACCACCTCGCTGGTCCCGTACACCATCACCAATGTCGGCCTCAGCGTCTCGCTGCCGGTGCTGTACACGGCCTTTGGCGTGTACGCCCTGCTGGACCTACTGGGCATGGTGACGGAGGAGAAGCGCGGCCCGCCCTGGCAGGTGGAATACGCCCAGTCCATGTTCCTGCCCCTCTTCCGCGAGGCCAACGGCCGCTACGTGCGCATGAACCGCAGCATCTTCTTGTCGACTATGCCGCTGGAGCTGCGGGCCCTGCTGCCGGCGGCGCCCCTCGTCATCGACTGCACCAGCAGCAACCACGAGCCCGCCTTCAACAACGCGCACTTTACCGAGGCCAAGCACGCGCGCGCGGCGGCGGCGGCGGCAGCGGCTGCCTCCCGCCTCGACCCCTTCCTCGAGCGCGTGCACTCGGCCCTTCTGCTCGCCTTTCGCGAGCCCGTGCAGATCCAGGTGATGCAGAAAAAGGGCGCCGATTTCTCCCACGTCCTCGGCGCCGTCGTCGCCCGCCAGCACGAGCCCGGCATCCGCTGCGGCGCCCTGCTCAAGCTCGAGTGCCCCACGTCGGCCGAAACGTACGTCCTCCTGGTGGCCGGCCGCTGGCGGGCGCCCACGGTCGTCGAGGTGGCCAAGGGGCAAGGCCCCGTCGTCGAGTGGGCGCTGCAGACCAGCAGCTACTGCGGCGTCGACCGCGCCGGCGAGAAGACCTATCTGCAGGCCGGCGTCGACTACCGTGAGCTCGAGAGCACGCTCCTGCGTCTGCCCGCAGATTTTTTCGGCTCCTGGTACCGGCAGGAGCCTCTGGTCGGCGTGCGCTCCTGGGAGCACACCGACATCCACCAGACCGTGTGCTGTGTCGTGTCGCTGCGCCATCCGGGGACGGCAGGCCGGACGACAGGCCGGATGACAGGCCGGATGGCAGACCGGGTGGCAGGCCGGGTGGCAGGCTGGACGGCAGGCTGGACGGCAGGTCGGACGGCAGGCGGCGGCCTCAAGCTGGACCCAGTGTGGGAGCGCGACCCGCTCGACACGCTCAGGATGGCGACCACGCCCGACCCCGCCGCCGCCGACTGGCTCGCCACACTGCACCGCCGACGCCATCAGCCGCTCAAAAACGTCAGGTATGTTCAGAAGCAAGGCGTCGGCAGCTACCCTTTTAGGCGCAATCGTGCTAACGCGACAGATGGTCCGTATTTCGGGGCTTTACGCCACCTTGGCCCCAGGGGTCGGTCGCCGGTCGCATCAAGCAGAAAACAAGAAAAATAGCAGATTGGAGTCTCACCTGGACATGGTGGCGCTGGAGTGTGGACGCCTTGTGTGGGAAGTAGCTCAGGTCAAAATGTGGTCATCTCGCAAACGAGTCGTCTTTCCACACACCATTCAATCGGGCCATGCTTAATTATTATAACCTTGTTTGGCATGTTCTTTGGAACATTGCTCGTATCATAGCAAGAATGCGTCCCATGCTTTACAAGCGAGCAGCATCGGAAGACAAAGGCTTATCTGCTGTTGGCGCAGGTGTGGCGCTTACTGGTACATACTTGCAACGCACAACGGCGGCGGCAGCAGACGTCTTATCAGAGGCTCTTAGTGTATTACAGTTGGCCCAAGGGAGAGTTGTGGCGTCGACGGCGGCGGTAGTGGTGGCGCTGGCATCCACTAATGACAGCACGCCGTCTTGCGATAGGCTCGCCGGCTCCCTTTGTCAGGGGTTCCCAGGGATGTCGCAGAGTCTGAGAGCCCAAGGAACGGGAAATGGAAAAAAAAGGAAAAAAAAAGGAAAAAAAAGGCGGCGGTCGAGGCGTTCTGGGCAGAGACAGATTTTTGCCCTGTCTGCTGTCTTTCCATATTTTGTATGGAGTGCTGCACTCGGACGGTCTAAAAATGTCTCGGTCGGTCCAGACTCTGGAGAATCCATCGCCAGGGAGAGAGAGACAGCGTGTGAGATTGGGTCATCACCTGATTAGGCCCTGGGACGGACCTGGGGAGGGAAGGGAGGAGGTATACGAATCCGAGCAAAGCTGTCTCAGCTCCCATTACGAGTCCGACACGTACTCGCAGCTACGTATACAAGCAGTTTAGATTCGCCAGCTAGCAGCCCTCCTCTTCTGAGACAATGCCCTGCAGAGCGCCGAGGAGGGAGGAATGGCGTCGGTCGTTTGCACAGAGTCTCCAGGCCTAGTCGCATGCCTAGACGCATGCCTGGCCGTCCGATAGGCACGCAATGGCGTTTCACACTCCCGGGCCATAAATCTTGGTTCTTCCCTGTTTCGCCAGCGGAAACCTGGCCGCGCGTGTGCTGTAGCCGACTGGCTGCTTGGATCTGTATTCTTTCGACACGCGGAGACCTGACCTGGGCTCTGCTTGGATCCAAAACGACGTCGACAGCTGAGTCTGGCAGCAGCAGCAGAAGAAGCAGCAGCAGCAGCAGCAGCATACATCATGTCGACAAAGATATCAAAGGCCTCCGTGGCCGCCGTCGTGTCCTCGAAAAGGTTCCTGTGGGCCGGCCTCTTTGTCGCCCTCTGTCTCGTCTGGCTCGTCAACGTCCACCACGACACCGTGGCCATGGCCACGTCCAGCCTGTTGTCGGGAGGCATCACCAGCAGCAGCAGCAGCAGCAGTAGCAGCACAGCAGCCGGGGACCGGCCACTGGTGCTGTTCGCCTACGCCGAGTCCGAGACGGCGCGCGCCGACCTCGAATTCTTTGTCCGCAACGGCATCCACCGGCGCGCCGACTTTGTCTTTATCTTCAACGGCGAGACCAACGCCACCGAGATGGTGCCCCAGGACCTGCCCAACGTGCGCGTCGTCGAGCGCAACAACTCGTGTCTCGACCTCGGCTCCTTTGGCGAGGTGCTCATGGCCGACAACTTGTGGAAGCGTTACAAGCGCTTCATCACCCTCAACGCCAGCGTCCGCGGGCCCTTCCTACCCGTGCACTCGTCTGCCTGCTGGACGGATCTCTTCCTGGACCGCGTCACGGAGACGAACAAGGTGGGCGGGCCCTGCTCTTTTTGTATAGGTTGGTTGTTGGTCGTTTGTTGTTCTCGCTCACATAGATTCTCCTTCCAGCTCGTCGGCCTCTCCTACAACTGCGTCCCCCGCCCCCATGTGCAGTCCATGCTCTACGCCACCGACCACATCGGCATGGGTGTCCTCCTCGACCCCGAGCTGGCGCACTCCGTCGCCCACAAGGACCAGTTTGGCAACGAAAAGGACCCCGTCGGCTTCAGCGTCTGCTACGCCAGCTACGGCAAGGCCATCCACGCCGAGGTCGGCACCACTGAGCTCATCACCTCGCAAAACTACACCGTCGACGTCATGATGACCTCCTTCCACGGCCAGGAGGACGGCAAGCTCTACTGCGACGTCGTCCGCACAAAGGACCACTTCCGCCAAAACCAGTACTTTGGCAGCAACATCCACCCCTACGAGACCGTCTTTGTCAAGGCCAACCGCGGCATCGACCCCAGTCTCATCGATCACATGACCGAGTGGCACATGAGGATGAACCACACGGCCTGGGAGGTGTGTGGGCCATGAGACGGCACGGGATTGGGGTGGATGTGGGGGGGGGGGGTTATTCAGGGAACTCGGGGACATTTTTGCACGGATACATAAGGAGTAATACACATGCAGGGCATTGTAACATAGAGAAGGGCAGTTTGTAATTCTAGTATACGACTTTGTCTTATCTGCAAAAAACAATGCGTGAGGCGAATCGTCTCGTTCCCACTTCCTGCTGTGCACACCCGTGCTGCTGTTTAGTGCATGTGCTGAAGATTGTGGCACACTCCGGAGTCTTCTTTCTGCCCTCTCCTACTGAGCTGCTCAGACATGCTGGAATATTTTCTGGCACTTCTTTACTGACCACTTCAACTGGCACGATCAACCCAGATGCAGCATCCGCTGGAAATGGGTGACAGCGGGTTAGCAAGAAAGGCCGTCGTCGCATAGTACTCGTATATGCACAATCATTGAATTACGTTTCATTGCATCCCTATGCAGCCACCCCGACGCGGGTAACAGTTCCATTTCTGGCCCCTCCGTGGGATGGAGGATCGGATGATTCCCGCTCAGCCGCTTTACTTAACTTCTCATGATTCCTCCAACCTCCCTTTTTTTCTACTTTTCCTTCCTGTATAGCAAATATTGTGGATATCGTCATCATGTCTACACTAAAAGAAAAATCGCCTGAGCGCGTGGGGAAAAGCCCGAGCCCTGCCGCAGCCTCGCCCGGAAAGTCTGGCAAGCACAGCGCAGGAGCATCCCCGGTCGCCTCGTCGCCCGGCGACACAGGTGGCGTTGTTCTTTTGCCCGCTGAGCGCTGGGCCGAGGCGCCAGAGGTTCGTGGACATTGCATCCTGGAATACTCTACTCCTTCCCCCCCCCCCTCACCTTTTGCCGATTTGCCAACGTGCCTCTAGGAAACAATCGACGATGCCGACTCTGCAATCAGCGAATTGACCGAGTCGACCGCGTCTGTCACATCCAGCATCCTCCACTACCGAACCATCAACGGCCGCACATACCACAGCGAAATCGGCAATGCCCAGTACTGGGGCGCCAACGACGAGGGACACAGCCAGTCGCTGGACATGTGGTAAGTTTAGCCGTATGATCTCCTTTGAAAGATGCAAAGATGCCATCCATGGCTGACTGGTGTTTGTGGAGGCACCATATGATTACGCTATGCCTGGACGACAAGCTCTACATTGCGCCCGTTGAGAATCCACAGGTCTGCACGTCGCATTGCGAACCCTTTTTCGGTTTCCGAGGCTGATCCCTTTTATCCTTTCTTTTTTTAGAAAGTTCTCGACGTTGGAACTGGCACGGGTAGGCTCTATTTTTTTTTTTTTTGTCATTTCTTTCTTTTTAACGATCCCGGCATGACCTTGTTTGTGCTCACAAAAGACGCGCACAGGAATTTGGGCCATGTAAGCACGGCTCCCCAGTCTTTTCTTCTGGACCTTGGTCCCCCTCGTCCCCCCCCTCCTCTTCGCCTCGCGTCCTTTCCGCTAATCAACTCTGCGAAGCGACTTTGCCGACATGCATCCCGACAGCCATGTGATTGGCACCGACGTGTCTCCGATTCAGCCTACCTGGATTCCACCCAATCTCGTCTTGTCCGTTGGCCCTGTCTCGTCTCTTTGTTTCCGTCTATACAGCTGACACTTACTCCCCGTACAGCGAGATTGAAGACTGCACGCAGGAGTGGACATTTCGCGAAAACGAGTTTGATTATATCCACATTCGAAGCCTGGTTGGCAGCATCCCTGACTGGGACGCCCTCTTTGCCAAGGCGTACCGCTGCCTCAAGCCCGGCGGCTGGATCGAGAGCCACGAGCTGTCGGCTGTGGCCCTGGCCGAAGACGGGCCCATCCCGCCCGACTCGGCCATTGGCCAGTGGGGACCGCTCTTTATCGAGGGTGGCCGGCGCATCGGCCGCAGCTTCACCGTGGTGGAGGACAAGCTGCAGGAAAAGGCGGCCCAGGCGGCCGGGTTTGTGGATATCCAAACCAAGATTATTAAGGTGAGAGGTTCTGTCCGTCTTTAAACGACTAATGACTAAGGACTGACTGTCTAGGCTCCCACGGGCGGCTGGTCCGCTGACCCGCGCCTCAAAGAGATCGGCCAGCTGGCACAGCTCTCGATTCTGCAGGACATTGAGGGCTTCGTCCTCTTCATGACCAACGTGCTGGGCTGGCCCCGGGAGAGAGTCAATGTGTACATAGCGCACCTGCGAAAGGAGCTGCGCGCCGGGAAGCAGCATCTCTACACCAACCAGAATGTGGTGTGGGCCCGGAAACCGGAGGCGTGATCATTGCCACCACCATGGACGGCAATAGCTGGATGATCGATATAGCACAAGGCATCCGCAAAAAGTGTACAATATGACCACACGGCCACGCCAAGAGTTTGGTTTCTCGGCTGGTGTCCGGAAGACAGGCTTGCAGCCTATTATGCGCATTCACGTCATTTGTCTGACTGTTTTACACCTGTCTGGGCATGTCTACTTGTAAGACTCGCCAAGGGGCAGAGAGCGATGTGAAATAGTGCTTGGCACTGGCTTGGCACTGGCTTGGCAACGGGTCTACTCCGTAGTTTAGAGTTTAAAAGTGCCTATTGGTGTTGTCCCACACGTGCCGTCACTGGAATGGTCGAGACCTGGTGTCTGGCGGCTTTTTATAAATAAAGGGAGAGAGAGAGAGCTGCGTCTGCATCCCTCGTTCTGCATCCCTCACACGCGCACATATTTCTCCCGCATATACCGGCTCAACATGTCCGTTGTCTGCGCCAGATGCAGCAGCGCCTCCTCCTCCACCTGGGCCAGCTTGCTGTTGCGGCTCAGCACGCGACACGCCTCGACGGCCAAAACGCCCGTGCTGCGCGCCGTCTTGGCGAAGCAGCAGAACGGGTGCGCGCAGCAGAAGCCAAAGACGAGACGGGCGGAGCCCCGGAGCAGCTCCAGCGCGGGCTGGTAGCCGGCCAGTAGCGACGTCTTGGTCAGGACGTCGTGCAGCAGCACCACGTTGGCGGTGGCGTGCACGAGGGCCGCCCGGGAGCAGGCGTCGGCCGAGGGCGTGGCCGAGGCGAGGGAGTCGGCGATCATGGCGGGCGGGTCGGGCCAGAGATGCGACGACGGGAAGTAAAAGGCGCCCATGACGGTGTTTTCGAGTGACGGAGCGACGGAAAAGGTCGCCGCGGTGGCGTCGGGCTCGGCAAAAGGCATCGTGGAGCGGAACAGCACGGTGCAGTAGTGGTGGTACTGCAGCTCGAGGAGGAGGCGCTGGCGGACGAGCCATAGGGGTGTGGAAGTGTTGCTGTTGCCGCTGTTGCCGCTGTCGATGGCATGCGGCGAGGATGACGACAGCGACGATGCCGAAGACAGCGACGACATGTGGCGGCCTGGCTGTGGTGTCCGCCGCTCGATGCGCAGGCCCAGCGGCAGCCGTTCGGCCCACGGCGCGACGTGTTCCTTCATGAGATCGAGCAGAACCTGCGCGCACGTTTCCCGCGTGGCTGTGTCGTCGTAGATGGTCTCTATGCCCGAGTCGGCCTCTGTTGGAGCTGTTGCCACTGCCGCTGCCGCTGCCGCTCGCCGGGCTGCCGCCACCTCCCGCTCACACCGCGCAAAAAACAGCCGCGCCACCCGGCTCAGCACCTCCATCATCGCCAGCTGCTCGTCCTGAAATGTCAGCCACGTCATCCCCGCACCAGATAGGCCCGCATCCAGTGCATACTCGGTGCCCCCCAGCAGCGACGCCACCCGCTCGCTGTCCGCCGCCGCTGCCGTCCGGGGCCGTGACAATGGCACATCCGTCAGCGGCCGCCGCCCCGTGTCCAGACAGATCTGCCGCTCGAGAATGCAAATGGTCCACCAGACGCGGCGGCACACCTCCTGGTCGGCCTCGGCCTCGTCGCGGATGCGCACGTCGGAATGGTAGCCCAGCAGGGTCGCCATGCGCAGCGCCCGCGCCAGCATGTCGTGCGCATACGCGGCCAGGCCGGCGCGCTGCAGGTACAGCGTCGACAGGATGTAGCACTGAGTGGACTGCAGCGAGGGCGCGCCGTGGCGGGCGTCGAGCAGGGCGTGGCAGCGGCGATAAAAAGGGCAGGCAACAGCGCCGGCCGGCTGGATATCCGGCGTGGGCGCGCTGGCCTGGACGCCGAGGGCGAGCATCATGTCGATGAGGGGGTTGTTGTTGCGAGTGGGGAAGGACGAGGAGGGCGAGGGGGGCGAGGGCAACGACGAATCCGGCCACAGCGATGCATAGAGCTCCTGGACGTCGGCCTGGGCCAGAATCGGGTAAAACGGATGGAACCAGACCCAGTAGAGCGAAAAGAAAAAGTCCTGCTGCTGGTGCGGGCTGGTGATGCCCAGGATGGGTGCGCTCTCGGGATACGAGGGCGGCAGCTTGGGCTGGGCGTCGGGGAAGATGGAGCCGGCCGTCATAAAGGGCGCAATGTGCCGAAACATGCGGTACAAGTAGTAGTCAAACGACGACGGGCCGTAGTAGACGCCGTCGATGCGCACGCCTCTCCATTCGTGGGCCGGATCCGGAGACGAGGCGGAGTCTGGGAAGTCACTCGGGGCTCTTGAATGATGCCGCGCCTCTAGTTGGCGTATTCGGGCCCGAAGATTTTCAATCTCGCTAGAGCAGAGTGAGAAGGCGAGAAGCAAAAGACAAACCAGGCAGACGAGAGACTCACGCATTCGCTGCGGCTGTGCTCCAGGTGTCCACCCGGGCGTCGACGCACTGGCGGTTGTGCTCGAGGCATCGCAGACACGGCCGCGACGTGTCGCACTTGACCCGGTTCAGTCGACAGGCCTTGCAGGCGCGGCTCACGGTCTGCCGCTTTGCCTTGGTCCAGGAGGGCGAGGGAATCGAGGCGGCGGCAGCGACATGGGTGTGGTTTGGCTGAGAACCAGGTGGTGGTCCACTCAAATCAACCCTGAAATTGGAAAACATGGCCGAGCTTGGTGGTCTCCCGTTCTTTGTCAGCGTGTCCAGAGGAGTAGGTCGACAAGCAGATGGCAGACTCGGAAGGAGCAAGTCCGCAACTTCCCTTTCTCGCTCACATAGCGTGGGCGGCGCATCTGGCTCCCTTCGGACGGCCGATTTCTAAGACGGTGGGGCATTTCTGGGTCGCTTTCATTACTCATCTGCCCAAAGGAGCAGTCGGAGCAGAGGGTCGTTGCCTCTTTGGGACTGGGCTGCCGTCGTACATACGTCCTATCCTGTGTTGTAAGTCGATGTTGTGATGGAAGAAAAAGGAGGAGGCGGAATTGACAATTGAAAATGGAATGTATATTATCGGGCTCTTCTCTTGTTTAATTCGTTCTTTTTGCAGTTTTATTCTTCATCCTCTCTTTTGATTTGATCTTTTTTTCTCGTTCTCTCTTTTGATTTGATTTTATTTCTCGTGTTTCGTCTATTCTTTGAACTCGTCATGGACAGAGACAGCCGGGCTCAGGTGGCTGCTGCGGCCGTCGAGGCGCTGCTCGCAGAGCGGCCCAGCACGCATCACGGAAAGGGGCCTCTCGTTCTCGACAAGATGTCTGTCGAGGGATGGGGAGAGGGGGTGAGTGCATTTCCATAAGCTGTCTTGTGCTCTTTGTTCACCTGTTCTATTATAGGCGCTTCCTGCTCCCACCGTCTACACGGCCCTCCGGTCGTGGCTTGTTGCGGCCAACTTTCTCTCGTTTCGCCGCCAGCGTCCGTACCGCACTCTCCTCGACAGCTTTTCCGGCACCGTGGCCCGCGGCGAGATGCTCATGGTGATTGGCAAGCCCGGCAGCGGCTGCACGACCTTTCTCAAGGCGCTGGCCAACATGCGCAACGAGTACAAGGACATTACGGGCGACGTGTCTGCGGGTGGCTCTGGCCACCTGACGTATTGTGGTGAGTGGACAGTGGACAGAAGGGAAGAGAAACGAGAGAACCACGACTAACAGCTCAGAGGAGGAAGACAGCCACTTGCCGACGCTGACGGTGGCAGAAACGCTGAGGTGGGTGTCCGTGCTGACAGGAGAAACTGAGCCCTGCTGACTGGCAGATTCGCCGTCTCGTCGACCTGGAACGGCAAGGCCAGCAAAGCCAAGATTGACGAGGCTGTGGTGCACCTGGCCACGAGCGTCGGCCTCGACCACGTGCTCGACACCAAGGTGGGCAGCGCCATGGTGAACGGCGTCAGCGGCGGGGAGCGTCGTCGTGTGTCTCTGGCGGAGGCGATGGCGACCTATCCAGAGTGAGTGCTGTCTTTGTTCGCTCGTTTTTTTTTATCTTTTTTTCAAGCTTTTCTAGTTTCTTTCCTTTTTTCCTTTTTTTCCTTTTTTTTTCTTTTTTTTCTCTTCTTCTTTTTTTTCTCATTCTCTCTTCTCTCCTACATGGCTGATCACCCACCCAGCATCCTCTGCTTGGACAATCCGACCAACGGCCTCGACTCGTCCACGGCCATCGACTTTGTCCGGACCGCCCGCGAATACACCCGCCGCCTTGGCTGCATCACGGTCATGAGCATCTACCAGGGCAGCAACGCCATCGTGCCCGTGTTTGACAAGGTCGTCGTGATCCACAGCGGCCGGCAAATCTTTTTTGGGCCGGCGGCCGACGCCCAGCCGTACTTTGTCGGCCTCGGCTTCGCCTGCCCGGAGCGCATGACGGTGACCGACTTTTTGAATTCCATGACGGCCGAGCATCAGCTGCGACATGTGCGGCCGGGTTACGCGCACCGGGTGCCGCGGACGGCCCGTCAGTTTGAGCAGGCGTTCCGGGAGAGCGTCTACTACCGGCGGGCTGTGGAGGGGGTGGCGAGGGAGAGGTCCCACTCACCGCCGTCATCGCCGTCATCGCCGTCATCGCCGTCGTCGTCCTCGTCGTCCTCGTCGTCCTCGTCGTCCCCCCCCTACTCCCTCTCCCTCTACGCCCAGACCGTACAGTGCACCCTCCGACAGATGCGCGTCCTCGTGCGCGACGTGGCCACCTGGGGCGGCAACCTGGCCTGCTGTGTCGTCCAGAGCGTCCTGCTCGGCACCATCTACCGCGACCTGCCGCACCAGACGGCCGCCCTCTTCCTGCAGGCGGCCGCCCTCTTCTTCCTCGTGCTCATCGTGGCCATGCTGGCCATGGGCGAGTTTGGCAACACGTTTGCCTACCGCGCGCTCGTGGCCAAGCACCGCCGCTACCGCTTCTGCCGGCCCGCCAGCTTCGCCCTCGCCCTGACCGCGGCCGACCTGCCCTGGAGCCTGCTCTACGTCCTCTACGCGCTGCCGCTGTACTTTTTGGCGGGCTTTGACTCGGCGCCGGGGCCCTTCTTCACCTTTGCGGCCGTCGCGCTCGCCCTCCATCTGTGCCTCGTCAGCATGTTCCGCGCCATTGGCGTGTGGTCGCCGTCGCTCAACCGGGCGGTGCTGCCGGTGGGCGTCTTTATCAACGTCATGGTCTGCTGGACGGGGCTGTACATGCCGCCGCGGCACATGCACGTGTGGTTGCGATGGATCTGTTATCTCGATGTAAGCTTCTCGCTTCGTTCTTTCTTTTGCTTGTCTTACTTCGCTCGTTCCTCTTTTCCTTCCTCGCTTCGCTCGTTCTTTTGCTCGTCGCTTCCTTCACTCACTCACAGCCCATGTACTACGCCTTCGAATCCGTTATGGTCAACGAGTTCCGCAACCACAACTACACCTGCAATGCCGCCGACCTCGCCCCCTCTGGTCCCGGCTACGACTCCGTGGCCAACACCGTCTGCACCGTCCCCGGAGCCGTCTCCGGCCAAGCCTACGTCTCCGGTCCTGCCTTTGTCGCCGAACGCTACGGCTTTCACGTGGCCCATCTCTGGCGCAACCTTGGCATCATCCTCGGGTTTTTTGTCGTCGCCGTGGGCATGACTGTGTAGGTGGCCTTTCTGAACTCTGTGCCCGCTGAATTGCTCTGCTCTTGCTAACTTCTCTTTCTAACCTCCAGCATCGGAATGGAGAGATACAAGACGCCGGCCGGCCGTCTGGCCACCATCTTCTACAAGGATTCGCGGTCCCGACGCTCTCACGCCGATGCCAGCAGCTCGGACCGTGAAAAAGGCCCAGCCAGCAGCAGCGAGGACGTGGTGGTGCCAGACGCAGGGCCGACGGCGGACGTGGAGGAGCGGGCCCAGGCGCACCGTGTGGCCAGCCACAGTGGACGCACGCTGGAGTGGAGGAACCTGGTGCTGGACGTGAAGACGGCCGACGGCACGCGGCGGCTGCTGGACAACGTCAGCGGTGGGTGTCCCTGAACTGTGTGTGAGCTCGGTCATCAAGCTGACAGACAGGCATCATTCGTCCGGGAGAGCTCACGGCTCTGATGGGAATGTCGGGAGCTGGCAAGGTATTTTTTTTTCTCCTCGCTTCGCTCGTCTCTCTTTTTCTCTCTCGCTTTCTTCTCTCGTTTCGCTCGTCCTCCTGCTCACTCACCTACTCACCCAGTCCACCCTCCTCAACACCCTCGCCGGCCGCATCGACTTTGGCCGCCTCTCGGGCGACATCCTCCTCGACGGCCAGCCCCGCATCCCCGCCATGCACCGCCGTCTCGGCTACGTCCAGCAGCAGGACGTCCACCTGCCCACCCAGACCGTCCGCGAGGCTCTCCAGCTGACGGCTCTGCTCCGCCGCGACGCCGCCGTCCCCGCCGCCGACCGCCTCGCCTACGTCGAGGACGTCATTGCCATCCTCGACATGGACGGCCTCGCCGACGCCCTCATCGGCGTCCCCGGCGCCGGCATGAACCTCGAGCAGCGCAAGCGCGTCACCATGGGCGTCGAGCTGGCCGCCCGCCCCGACATTCTGCTGCTGGACGAGCCCACGTCCGGGCTCGACGGCCAGTCCGCCGCCAACATTGTGCGCCTGCTGCGGACGCTGGCTGCCTCGGGCCAGACCGTGCTCTGCACCATCCACCAGCCGGCCGCCGAGGTGCTCAGCATGTTTGACCGGCTCATCCTGCTGGCCGCCGGCGGGCGCACCGCCTATTCCGGGCCGCTCGGTCCGCAGTGTGCCACGGCGACGGCGTACTTTGGGCGGTTAGGCCCGGTGTGCGCCGCCGACGAGAACCCGGCCGAGTATCTGCTCGAGGCGGCAGGACGGGTCGATGTGGGGGAGCGAGAAGACAAGACAGACGAGAGAGACTCTGACTCTCCTGGCTCTTCCTCGGACTCGCCTGGCTCCTCTCCCTCTCCCTCTCCCTCCTCCTCCTCCCCCCCCCTCACGCAGTTCCGCGTCGTCTTCGCCCGCACCTGGCTCTTCTACTGGCGCGAGCCCGACTACTTTACCAGCAAGCTGCTCATGAACGTGGCCAAGGCCCTCGTCAACGGCCTGCTCTTTTTGCAGGTCGCCGACTCGCAGCAGGGCGCTTCGGACCGCATCTTTTCCCTCTTTGTCGCCGTCATCATCGGCCCGCCCACCGGCCTCATGGTCATCCCCCGCTTCCAGCGCCTCTGCGACCTCTACGTCCGCCGCGAGCAGGCCGGCCACACCTACCACTGGCTGGCCTGGCTGCTGTCCGCCATCCTCGTCGAGGTGCCCTACGCCGCCGTGCCCACGCTGGCCTACTGGCTGCTGTGGTACTACATGGTCGGGTACGGGACGTCGTCGTCTGGCACCGCCGCCTACACCCTCCTCCTCTACGAGCTCTACTCTGTCTTTTCCCACAGCCTCGCCCAGCTGTGCGCCGCCGCCCTGCCCTCGCTCGGCAGCGCCTTCACCGCCAACGGCTTCTTCTTCACCTGGGTCAACACCTTTGCCGGCGTCCTGCTGCCGCTCTCCATGGCGCCCCCCGCCTGGCGCTGGTACCTCGAGAGCGTCGCTCCCGTCTTTTACTTCACCGAGGGCTTCACCACCGCCGTCCTCCACGACGTCCCCATCCGCTGCCGCCCCGACGAGGCCGCCGTCTTTGCGCCGCCCGCCGGCCAGACCTGCGCCGCCTATGCGGCCGACTTCCTGCAAAACGCCACCGGCTACCTCATGAACCCCGAAGCCACCGACGCCTGCCAGTACTGCCAGTACAAGGACGGGCCGTCGTTTGTGAGTGCACTCACGTCTGCCGTTTTGACTCTCTCTCTCTCTCTCCCTAACTCTCCAGTACTCCCAATACCAGTTCCAGGCCGGCCGCCGCTACCGCGACATTGGCATCTTTATCGGCTTCATCGCCTTCAACTACACCGCCGTCATCGTGCTGACCTACCTGACCAAGATCCGCAAGTGGCGGTGAGTCCTGACCGAGCCCTGCGTATAGACCATACAGCACGTGGATGCGTGTTTGCCTTTTGAGCATTGTCTGCCATCGTTCATTTCCTCTTATTTGATTTTATCTGTCGTTTATTTTAATCATACATATCACAATACACTATACAGCCCTCGGAAAACCGTTCGCTCGTACTCAGCCAGTCCATCATATAGCTATAGTCTCAGCCCGGGTACAACTCCTACGATGAGCACAATCTGAGTTGGATCCCAGACAAATCGTATGCCTGCAGAGGAGTGAAATCGGTGTTACACAGGTGACCTGCTAGTCCGTAATATAAAATATTCTACCTCTCCCTTTCTTTCTGTTTGCTCTTCTGCGAACACCTTGGTCTCTACTTTTTCTCAACTGCAGCAGTACCACAGTACAGCAAGGATAGCGGCCAACATGTCGAAGGAAACGCAGCTCTTTATGGAGGATGCGACCACCAGTGCCATCGACCGCCAACAGCTGCTTGTGTATCTGAGAGAACGGCCAATCAGAGAGGCGGCAGTGTCAAAACTCGCAAATGACAAATGTCAGGAGCGATTGGACTTTGTGGCCGAGGCAATCAAAAAGATGAACAACAAGATGCCTTGGGCCAACCGCCCGTTTACCAACTTCGCCATGGCAGTGGTGTTTTCACTGCCCCTCGATCCGTTGCGCCAGCGGATCCGCCGGCATTCTTCATTGCCTTTCTCTGCATACGTGGCAGAAGCAGAAAGCCTCGCCCGGATTTGTACGTCTTCTGCGCCAACCATTCGCAGACATTGGCTGACAAGAAGATACCATAGTTTTGCTTCGTTCAGCCAGCTCCAACCGTGGCAGCGATCAGATACGCCGTAATAAAAGCCAGGCAGACATGGTATGCTTACCCCACTCCAATCAGTCTTTCAACCGTGTCTGACTGCCAAACAGTGCCTAGAGCGTGACGGTCGGCGCTGCATCTTTACGGAGACCCCAGATCCAGAGGTATGCCACATTGTTCTGTTTGCTGCGAACAACAACATACGCCGGTGCCAAAAGCTGGAGCGAGCCCAGAACGTGCTGAAAGTGCTCCTCCGAGACGGCCTTCCGCTCCTCTTTGGGGATCCCGGGTCGTCAGACAAGGCGTGGAACATGCTGTGTCTCGATCGACAGCTGCACTCTTGGTGGGGAAAAGCATACTTTGCTCTAAAGTGTCTGGGCGTTTTGTCCTCGCCGAGACCGGCAAAAGATGGCAAGGTTTCCGCACACGCAGTTGTCAAGCTTCAGTTTCACTGGATTATGAGGCAAGCCTCTGGAGAAGAAGAAACCCCGGCCGGTCGGTGGTGTGAACATGTGCCCGAGGATGGTCGTCGGGAGTGGGTGGCGAGTCGTGACAGGCGTTCCACGTACGGCGGAGCCGTTGACGGCGACCGGGTCGCGACACGAAGACAAAACGGGCGACTCCTCCAAACAGGCGATATTTTCTATGTCTGCATGCCCACCGTGGAAGACGGCCTCAAGATGGGAGCCATGATGGACGTTCAGTGGGCATGCATCCGCATGGCGAGCTTGTCTGGTGCGGCTGGTGACCCGGATTTCCTGCACCAAGACGAAGGGTTTGGACGGGACGCGGATGCGGAAAGTTGATCTGGTGGCGACCTGGAAGAAGGGACCCGTGACAGCTAGGTACACAGTCCACCAAGACACATCTGATATTGGCATTTCATCTCCTTCATCTTGGATGACATCGCCATCGTTGTGCTAGCCTATCATACATGTCATAAGACACACCACGGCAGCCCTTAGAGAAACCGCCCGCTCGCACCCAGCCAGTCCGCCATGTAGTTGTAGGCCGTCTCGGCCGTGTCGCCGTACTGGCCCGGGTACGACTCGCACGCCGTGCACGTGTCGATGGTGTGCTGCGCGCCCTCGACGAAGCAGACGGTGGTGTCGCGGCTGCCCGCGTGCAGCCCAATCTTCTCCGCGTTGAGGTACTCCCAGTGGCCCGTCATGCCCATGGCGAGCAGCGGCACCGAGATGCCCGGCACCGCCTGGATGGGCACCATGTGGCTCGAGTTCCACTGGATGCCGGCCAGGTCGGTCTCGTTGACGGAAAACGTGTCCGCCGCCACCCGGATCGCATACCCAGCCAGGAACCGCTTCACCGTCGTCTTGAGCGCGCCGCTGCGCCACGACGGTGCCAGGCTGTTGGGTCCAAAGTTGCTCGGCACCCGCACGCTGGGCACAATCTGCGTCGTCGTCGACCCGTTCCGGTGCAGCAGCGGCCACGCGCGCGCCGTGTGCGAGAGGAAGCGCGTGTCCTGGGCGAAAAACTTGTTGTTCTCCGTGGTGTAGGCCGCGTCGATGATTTACATGTTCTCATCGTCGGCAAACGTCGTCTCGTTGGCCGCCATCGCAGCCAAGCGCGACTCCGCGTACGCAATGTTCTTTTGCATGCGTCGCGCCACCGCCCGGTGAAAGGCGGCGGCGAACGCGGGCGTGTAGCGGCTCGACTGGCCACTACGAAAACCGTTGGCCGGGTTGTAGACGCTGAGGCCATAGTCCAGGTTCTGCGACGACGTCTCGTTGACCACGTCGGCCCCCGTGCTGAGCAGCACCATGGTGGACAGGCCGTAGTTGGCGTCGATCAGCATCACGCCGTCGGCCGCCGGCAGATCGGCCAGGGCCGACGAGCAGGGGCGGATCTTTTCCGGCCCGTTGCACGCCGACACGCCGTTCTCCGCAATGTTCTGGTACGCCGACATCATCGCCCCGCCGCCGCTGTGGCCCCACAGCACAACCGTCGAAAGCTCCGTCTGATTGCGCAGGTAGCCCACACCCGCCGCCACCGAGAGCATCATGTTCTCAAACGCCACGTCCGTCGCACCCGTCCACTTGCTGGTGGCGTCCTGCGCGCACAAGACGGTGTATCCCCGTGCCGCCAGCTGCGTGCAGACAGAAAACGAGAGATAATCGTTCTCGCAATGCATGACAAACACGCCAATGGCTGTTGTATTTCTTTGGTGAGCCTTCTTTTTTCTCTCTCTCCTTGAGGTGATGGCATCGCATCTCACCGGCTCTGGGCTGTGTGGTATTGTACGGCCTATACAGACCCCCGACGACGACCTCGGTCGTGTCTAAATTCACCATCAAAGCTGGCGGGAGAGTCTCATTCAGGGCATAGCTTGCGCCGCCCAGAGCGCCGAGGCCGGCAAGTGCGGCTTTCTTGAGGCCAACCATCTCTCTTTCTGCTCTGCAAGGTTATGCTTTGCGCAGTACAAACCCCAAGTATCTTTTACGAGGAATGGGAGGCTGGTTATATGGCGAGGTAGAGATGCCGGCCCTACTCTGGGCACGGTTTACGGAACCAAAGTTTGCACCGTCTTTTATACTTGGAAAAGTCTCAGTCCGTGTAGAGTGTCCCATGGTCCTTGCATCACTAGCAAAGAATGCCGCGGTATGTCGACCTCGCCGATCCATTGTCGACGACGGACGACGTGATGAGCAACTGTTTACCACCGTATATCCGATGCACTGCCGCATCCCGACTTGGCGATCAGAAGAAAAGCATCATAGCACCGTCCATCAACTTTGCATTCACCCATCTTCTGGTCCGTCAATCATCCGGTGCTGGTGTGACTGCTGCACGAGCCTGGGACAAATGCCATCCTAATGCAGCCACTGTGCGGAGTCATTGTATCCTGATCTGGATGCTTTTTGTTATAAATAAAAAAAAAGGGTATTTGGTCCTACTAGACAGCAGCATAGATATCAAAAATGTCATTATAGCTATGACACGAGCGCCATGTACAAGAGGTAATATCATAGGAACGTGCACGACCCTGATGTTCTCTGTACGCTGTTTGAGTGAACGCCTCTGCTTCCAGCAGTAGCAGCACCTAGAAGGATCGAGGATAGATGTCCCCCCCCCCCCCCCCCCCGGCAATCTTTATCTGCAACATTGTCCAAGTGACCGTCAAATTGACTTCGTATTCAACGAGAGTGGCTTACGGAGTGTTGCAACCATAGCTTCACTCTTCTGTGATTATGTGGGGATATCATTCGTTAATCTACCGATGAGGTAGTCAACCCGTGTTCGTCTACCCCGAGGTTCTCGGGGTACGGAGCACCAGGAATACTGCAAGGTGGCGTGTAAGTCTTTCAGGAGCCAGTCCTGGTCGCGGCCCGATCTGTCGTCGGCAGCTGAGAGTTTTACATGGCGATAGTATTGGTCCACTCGGCATTTCGCTGCCGAGCGTTCCGCATAGCCGTTCTGACCGCCATCTCTGTCTATAAGATGCGTAGTTTTGCTGCATCCATAACTCAATGGAAGCATGCGATCACAGACGCAGATACTGATTCATTCCTTATTTCGGCAATATGGCCCATCTGCACGGTCCATATAGCCAAGGCGTATCGGATCGTTCTAGTCTGCGTGCATCCATGCACTAATACCGAATCCCTGTTCTTGTATCTTGCCTTGGTTTGCCAAGAGGGCGATCTCCAATCCAGCTGCCAAGTCCAATTCATTGCACTCTGTAGAAACGGGTGGACTGCAGTTACTCGAATAAAGCAAGAAAAGACTGGCACGTGTCCAATATGGTAAAAAAGGCAAAAGTTCAGAATGGCCACAGATCTGGGCGCTGGCACGCTTTCTGTATTGGTCAGTATACGCCCAGCACAACGTAGTCTGGGACTAAACAACCCGCAATATTTGTAAGATAGTAACGGGTTGGTTTTAGCGCATCTTACAAGGTGTCGATAGCGGGGAAAAGCAAAAGCAAAAAAAAAAGAACGGAAAAAACGTACAGCAGCGGGTATTCGCTGGTCGTCACCGACCCAACTACTAATCCGCCGATTGATGGTTTAACTAGGGGAGAGCGGACGGGATCCCGTGCTTTCCATCATCTATGGCCGTACGTGGAAGGAAGTGCAGCTGCTGTCCCTTATGAGGGGATCAGTGACGCAGTCTTCTATTAAATTATTGTTTTTTTCAACAGAGTTCCATCTAGTTACGCATTTCGTTTCAGCAAAGAGAGAAAGAGGACTCCAAATTTCATCAGAACGATCTTGTATTGCTAGCAGCTAAAGCAGAAAACCCAGAGCCATCAAATCGCAGACGTGAGATAAGAAAAGCGGCCACCCCCCAGTGAAACAACAGAATCCTCCACTCTTGCCTTCACCCTGTTCTCTTCGAAGAAAAGAAAGGAAAAGAAGAAAAAAAAGGCACAGAAACCGACCAGTCGATCCGTCCCATCAGTCCATCTAGTTGTTGCTGCTGCCGATGGTGTCGTGCTTGCGGAACTTGGCCGAGAAGCGGCGGATGGCGCCCTTGGAGGATTTGGAAGACGTCGACTTGGTGCCCTTGGTTTCCTTGGTGGAGGAGGTGGAGGCCGAGGTGGTGGCCGAGGCGGCGGCGGACGACGCAGTGGTGGTGGTGGAGGAGGTGGTGGAGGTGGAGCCGCCCATCTGGACGGCAAAGACGCCGCCAAAGGGGCCGTTTTCGTTGTTGTTGGAGATTTTGACCAGGCAGAGGTTGCTCTGGCCGTTGATGGTGCCGTTGCAGACGGTGCCCGACGGGATCTCGACAGCAAAGGCCTGGGGGTTAGCAGAAAAAAAGGAACAGAAAAGAGACGAGAGAAAACATACATAGTCCTCGTTCACGTTGGTGGCCGTGTAGCGAGCGGCCAGGCCCATGCGGGCGGCCACGCGGCCAAAGAAGCCGCGCTTGTCGTTGCCGGTGTAGCCCTCGGGGTAGCCGTTGGTGCCCGGGACCTGGGTGGTGACGGTGGCGTTGGAGGACGTGGACCACTTGCCGGTGCCGGTCGTGTCGACCAGGGCCTGGAGCGGGCCGTAGCCGTCCGACGTGACGACGTGGTAGGTGCCGTTGATGGAGCCGCCGCTGGTGACCTGGGGAAGGGTCGAGCCCGACTGGTCCATGGCGGCGGCCAGGTCGGTGAGCTGGTTGTTGCCGGCCTCGTCGGTGTAGCCAATGTCGTTGTCGGTGGTGATGCTCTTGGACCAGAAGACGGTAGTGTCGACCTCGGTTTCGTAGTTGGGGCCCGAGCCGGCGACGACGGCACCCTTGATGCCGAGAGCGGTACCGTTGCCGCCGCTGTTGCCAGTGACCACGGAGATCTTGCCATGGGCGGCGACCAGGGGAATGGCCGCGATGGCGTAGAGAGCAGCAGATCCGAGCATTTTGAATGTGGAAGCGTGAGAAAAAAGGGGTCCTAAAAACGGAAGAATGTGTGATGAAATTTGCACAAAAAATGAGATCAGAAGGTTGAGAAAGGACTGTGGAAACTCGTCAAGAGTTGCAAGAAGCGAAAATGAGCGTGAGAGAAAAAAAAAAAAAGAAGAGAATGCGGAATCAATCCTAGAGTGAAGGCTGAGTAGAGAACTGTGTTGGGATGGAAAAAAGAAGAAGAGACAGCCATGGCGGCACGGCTTGTCTTTATACTCTGCCGTCGTCCATTCTGATGAGACGACGTCGACGACGTGGTGTCGCTTGGCGCCGGTCTTCCGGTCTTGCCTGAAGCCATTCCCGCCATGCCCACCGTGTCCACCATGCCCACAGTTCCCAGTTTCCACGGCCCAAACGACAACCCCGGCAGTGCAGAGCCTCTTGAGGCTCAGTTCCCCTGGACAAATGCACCAGGCGAGACAGCAGGGCAGCAGCAGATGTGGGCTGGAGGCCGGTGCGTCCGTCTGAAAGTCGTGCCAGACGCAGAATGAAACCCTGGCGAAGCTTGTATCTGGCCAGACATGCACGAATAGATGCAAACGGCGACCGACGACTGGGGCTGGATCGCCCAGACAGGCAGTGGAGACGGGTCCCCTCTGTTTGGGCGACCCCTGCAGCGCATCTTCAGGATCTGCTCCCTGTTTCGCCAAGGGATGATGTGCGACGACCGACCTGCCCGCCCAGGGGGGGAGAGGGGCCAGGGATGAAGCATTTGTGAAGCCGTATTCGTAGGGTGCTGCACATGCAATGGATCCGCCGCTGTCGTGTCGATCTGCCGCCTGGGCAGATCAGCCGCTGTGATCGCCCGACAGCAATCCAGCACATCCCCCTCTGGTTTCAGTGCGTCCTGTCACGTGCAGCCGCCGCTCCCCCCCTGAGACCGTTGAGACCGTCTCACCATAATTACGTATGCCTGCCCCTCCTCGCCGCCCTATCTCAGTGGATCTGTCCTCTGGCGCATTTGCGCCCCTGAATCCCCAGGGGACAATGCAGCCGACGCAGCCAATGCAACCGTGCAAAAAGCTTGGTTGGCCACCAGCGCATGAGGGGCGGTGCCCGCCACGACCCTAGACGGCAGCAAGCTTGATGCAGAGCCTCTCTTTAGCGCCCTCGAAGCCAATTCGACAGAAGCTTGTGTGCGCCCATACACTTTGTGCCGCCCATACACTTGCAGAGCAGCTTGCAACTCGGAAAACCCGGCATCTGAAATACTCGAATGACATCGCATCTCCTCGTATCAGACTCGGCCTCTTGGTTTACCCGACCAGCCGCTGCGTTTCCTCCCATGCTCGCAGTCTGCCCGTCCGATGGTGCTTCGCGGCTGCCCGGCTGCCCGGCTGCATCTTCTGCGCGGTGACAACCCGCGAGCTGCACTGCCACCGGGTCGCATATTCTCTGATTCGAATCGTCTGATGGTCCTCTGCATTCAGACGACAGCGACATGAAGATTTTCTTCCAACAGCTCTGTCTTGCTCGATATGAACGAGTCAAGATAGGCACGCAAGACAAATCGAGACCTCCCTTATTACCCTACAATAGTTTTCACGTTCCTACGCCTGCTGTCCTGCGGGTTTTCAACACGTTCCTACTTTCCACACGCTGGGTGGCGAGAAAGAGTCACCCAACGCAGCCGTCATGGACAGGACAGTATGGCCATCGTCTCCGTCCCATTGCCATTGTCAAAATAACTTTACAGGGCCAACCTTGACAGCTGCATTAAGCGTTTTTTTAGTGGGAGGATTTAGAGCCGTCTCTGTTGCATCAAAGAGGGCGCTATCGCCCCGATGCGACGATGCATTGATATCTTACATGCCGCAACTGCGTCATTTCCACATCACCCCAAATTTGCACATTTCTCGCCTCGCTTCAATTATCCTCCCGCTGATCCTCGCTTTCTCTTTCCTGTTGGTTTTCAGTCTGGTTTGGAGGGGAAATGCCCCGCTAATGATTGCGTAGTCGTTGCATTGAAACCGTTTCTGAAACCGAAATATATCTGGGTCCAGCTGCCAACCCGACATCCCGATCTCCGTTGCCCTTCCCTTTGTGGCTGCTATTTTCCAGGCATATTCCTCCCAGAACATGGACAGGCAGATATCAACTACAACTGGCTGCGAAGCGGAATGAACCGGGTGTTCACACATCTGTCAAATGCCGAGTTCAATTGCGGCTCGGCCGCCTGATAGATGAGTTGAATGTCCAATGTCTGCAGGCTTGCACAATCTTGGGGTGGAGTATACGGCCCAGAGGATTTGAGTAAATCAATCCGCACGTGCGGCTCGTCATGTCAACGCCTGCGCGTATCCTCACAAGGGCAGTCTGGTGAATTTGAAAAGGGCAGTCTTCTTAGGTGAAAGGATGCTTTATTCTCCTTCTGTCTCTCTCTCTCTCGTCTCCTGTTTATCTCTTATTAAATACAAAAATGGGTCAGCTAAAGGAATAGTCCGATCCGTCCCCTATAATAGGGCAGTTATCACGGCACGCAGGCAGGCGGGTAGGTAGGAACGAGATCAGAGACAGAAAGTTCTATTCGGGTAGGCTAGTCTTCTCAGGGTACAGGTAGGAGTTAGGTTGATGACGAAGACGTAGCTCAAGGAGCTACGTTCAGGAGGTGGATACAGGCAGGAGATATATCCACGATAGCGGTGTGTAGCGGCAGTAATCCTGTCGTGATGGTGTGCAGTGGCAGTAATACAAGGCTGGCACGGCGGTCCGTGACAGTAGTTGCTGACTACGCTGTGATCGTGAAGCCCCACCAGGCTTCACGTAAACGAAGGAGAAAAGGAGGCTGAAGCTCTTCCTTCGTGGGCACTCCTTCCCACGTCACTAGGCTCGTCTTTGGCCGTGGAGACAACACTTGCTAAGGCTTAATAGCCTTTTTCCACGTCTGCCTGCCATTTAGACGGTTTTGTAATGTCTGGTAATTAACAGCGTGGTGTCTTACAGCCCTCCGTACAGACATATTTGTACCCCTCGACTGCCTTTTTCGCGTTTTCAAAGTTGCTTTCGGTGTATTTCGTGATAACGATACTGTACGTGAAAACTGGTTGATTTCACTAGGCATTACGTCAAAAGACGCGTGTTTTTTGATGTTGTTGTAAGAGGGGAGAAATGCAGGGTGTGGCTATTTAAACTTTTTATCATGTTGCTGACGCCATCTCGGGATTATCGTTGTTAAAGCTGATTTATTGCCGAGGACCGAAATCACATCTTCGTCTCCAAATAAGGATCCCGTTATCAATTTTGTTTGTCTCTTATTTTTCATTGTCCAAATGGGATAAGAAGCATAGAAAATGGGATTCCTTCCTCTGTCGGTACATTGGCTTTTTTAGTGTCTTACTATGATAACTAATTATTATACACTTTCCACTAACACCGTCTTAACTACAGCAATGAGGAACTTTACTGCCTTCATCCGAGACACGCCACTGGGCCAGGGGATACGCTGGGTCACGCACGCGCGCGTACTGAAATACTGCGAAGAGCTACCCGGGTTCCAGGTTCCGGACTCTCTACGGCACTTTGCCGACGTCGAGGCCGAGAAGCGGCAGCAGGAGCAGCAGCAACAAAGGAACGAGGGGAAACATCATGATGGCGACAAAACTTGGCCATCGGATCCATTTCCGTCTCCCGCGGAGCACGACTCCTCCTCCAATGTGCTAGACGAGGAAGCCGGGCACGCTGGACACGGCTGCGACATGGCCGGCGGGATGGTGGCGGAACACAACGCCATCTTGGTTGACTGGTACAGCCCGGACGACCCCGACAACCCGCACAACTGGCCTTTTCTGAAAAAGGTCTATTTGCATGCCACCATTAACATCTACACCTTTGGCGTCTACATGTCGTCGTCCATCTTCACGCCGGCCATTCCCGAGCTGGTCCGCATCTATGGTGTCTCGCACACGGTGGCCTCTCTCGGCCTCGGCCTGTACGTGCTGGGCTACGCCATCGGCCCCATGTTGTTTGGACCGCCGTCGGAAATCGCGTCGATTGGGCGTAACCCGGTGTATGTGAGCACGTTGACCGTATTTGTCGTCCTGTCCGTGCTGGCGGCCACGGTGGACAACATGCCCGGACTGCTGGTGCTGCGGTTCCTGCAGGGCGTGTTTTGTGCGCCCGGACTGGCCAACGGTGGCGGATCCATTGGTGACATCACAGCGGCGTTGCAGCTGCCGTACTATTTGTACATTTGGGCCATTGTCCCCATGGCCGGCCCGTCCATTGGGCCATTGATTGCCGGCTTCAGCGTTCCCGCCAAGGGGTGGCGCTGGGCTATGTGGGAGACGGTCTGGGTGACGGGGTTTTCTCTGGTAACGATTGTAGGTATAGAAAAAAAAGAGAAAAAAAAAGAGAAAGAAATGGGGTAGAAAGATAAAGACTAATTACTCAGATCCTCCTCCCAGAGTCCTCAGGACCCAACATCCTGTACCGCCGCGCCGCCCGCCTGCGCGCCGCCACCGGCAACCCGGCTTACAAGTCGCACACCGAGATCACTCACCAGCACCTCTCGGCGGCCCAGATTGCTCGCAACTCGCTCCTCATCCCGTGGAAGATCAACGCGCTCGACCCCTCGGTCCTTTTCACCAGCGTCTACTGCGGCCTCGTCTACGGCATCTTCTACTCCTTCTTCGAGGTCTTCCCCATTGTCTACATGGATATTTACGGCATGAACTGGGGCCAGATGGGTCTTGTCTTCATGTCCATCCTCGTCGCCGTCATCCTCGTTGGCATCCCTTACAACGCCTTTATCCACTTTTACGTCAACCGTGCCATCCGCAAGGGTCGCCACGTCGAGCCCGAGCTGCGTCTTGTGCCCGCTGTCTTTGCCAGCTTCGCCGTCCCCTCGGGGCTCTTCTTGCTCGCGTGGACCTCCCGCGCCGACATCCACTGGATGGTGCCGACTGTTGGCGTCATGTTGGCGACTGGCGGCGTGTGCATCATCATCCAGAGCGTCTACGTGTACCTGGCCATGGCATACATCCAGTATGCCGCCAGCCTGATCGGCGCCAACACGTTCTGCCGCGGCGCTGTGGCGCTGGGGGCCATCCTGTGGAGCACGCCGCTGTACGACAATCTGGGCGTGGGTCGGGGCACGAGCCTGATCGGCGGCCTGTGCGGCGGCTGCATCGTCGGCATGCTGGTGCTGTGGCGGTACGGGGCCACCTTGCGGCGCCGTAGTCGGTTTGCAGTGCAGGACTAGGCCGGACATTGGGAAGAGAAGTGGCGAGAAGAAACGAATAATAAAGGGTTGATTGATAATTCATAAAGTAGACAATAGAATAGACGATAGAGAGGCCGGGGCAAACAGGCTCAGGATAAAGAGACAGGCAAAGAATAGATTAGACTAATGACGGAAAGATGAGAAACGGGAAGAGAAAAAATGGAAAGCTGGAAACGGCCGTGAAGCAGAACATCCAGAACATGCACCCCCTCATCGTGCCGCGGGAGCTGCGCGCCATGGTCACGCTCCCCGCGCTGGGCAAGCGTATTGTATAAGCAGTAATAGTAATCCAAAGTGGTATAAGGACGGTAAACGATACGAGGCACTCAGAATTGAGCCGCAACCCAGGCAAGCAGCAGAAACGCTGGAACAGGAATGTCAAAGGCAGCGCAGCCCCTCCGGCATATTACATACTGCTGTAGCAACAGGTGCTATGCAGTAGCACACGCCTGCAAAAACCACTAACCCGCAGAACCTCAGTAATTTATTACAGGCCATTTGTCTCTATCGTCCAAGTTCGAAAATCCATCGTCGGAGGGTCGTATGACTAAAGGTTGTGGTTCTGGTTTGGAGAAAGACGAAAGGAAATAAATCTAGGGAACTATTTAAATTATACAACTGTTTTACACTTATTACACCCTTACACTTCTGACCTCCTTGTCCAGTTACACGCTACTTGTTAAAAAGACATGACTTCGCAGCCTGCCGGTCTGTGAACGCATTCTTGTCCGCGTACCCCGACCGAATCGACACCTCGGGAAACGTCCGCTGCGCGAGTCTTCGTCTAGTGGCCACCTATTTCGTCCTTCCCCCCACTTCTCCTCGGCTTTTGGAGTCCATGATTCGGTGTGCTTATCACGGATTTCTACAACGCCCTCCGTCATAACTTAAGTTCTTTCTGCGCTTAACAGCTGGATGCAGTTTAGGGCTGTCAAACGAATCGCTATTCGCGAATGTATTCGCGAATAACACGAAACGAATAAACCAAATACGAATACGAATGAGGGCAAGGATTATTCGCGAATTACACGAATAAATACTCAGCAATTTACCTATTATCACTACTCTTCCCCCCCTTCAGAGAACACCGCAGAAGTAAGAGCTGTCGTAAAGTCGATGCTTGCAGAGAAACTCTCCGCAAGCCTATGATGTCTTTGGCCGAACTGAAGAGCCGTTCCACTGATACCTCTGATGCTGGAATCGGCAGATACTTTCGAGCGGCGGCTGCCATGCGTGGATACTCGCCCTCGTGAACCATCCACCACTTAAACTGCCAATGCGGATCGCGCGTACTCTCTTCCGTCACCTGAGCCAAGGGGTCATTGAAGTAGCGGTCGATGTCAGAGACTGAGGACATGACCGGGTGGATCTTCGACAGTAACCGTGCCTCGAGCGTGCGATGTGACAACGGGGACGGTATCGAGGCTTGGGCGGTCGCAGGGAATTCTCGGTGCAGCAGCTCCTTCACGTGCTGGATGATTAACGCGGCATCGCCTTTTAGTTCCTGCTCTAGTAGCCGAGTTTTATATCGCGGGTTGAGGATAAGCGCTATGTAATAAATATCCAAACTATCTATAAAATCATAATATTTAACATATCTCGCCAAGGCGGAAGAGACGGCTGCGGCAATCTCGTTGTGAAGCGTACGAAAGTCGCCTTTGCGAGCCGATGCATCATGCATAAGGTCGTAAAGGTCGTAATATACAAGAACCGTATAACTGATCTAGGGTGCCGATCGGGATACGTGCTCGGTATGCTCGTGGAAGCGTTGTAGTATAAAAGAGAGTTGTTGTAGAAATTCCCAGTCCTCCTCCGTGAAAGGTGGCATGGCAGACTAAGATGCAATCCATCGCAAGATCTGTCGCCGGGCCTTGATACCAGCTTCGAACATAATATATGTTGAGTTCCATTACGTATCGACATCGTACGGAAGAAGGGCATCCGCAAGCCCGCTATCCCAACATAAATTTCTCCATTGGCTCTTACGCTCTGGTGTCCACGAGATCTAAATTACAAAAGCGCGTAATCTTGCTAACGCGGATTCGGTAGTATCCCTATACTCGTGGCGGGAGATCAAACCCACAGCTTCTTCGGCCAACCTCCGATTTCCCCCTTTAAGGGTTTCCAAGATTTTGGTGACAATACGGTGTAGGACGTGCGCGAGGCATCGAATATAACTGTCCT
>JACCPH010000034.1:106897-154399 GCA_014183095.1 Harringtonia aguacate
CCTCCCCTGCCTCCCTTCCCTCCCCTGCCTCCCTTCCCTCCCCTGCCTCCCTTCCCTCCCCTGCCTCCCTTCCCTCCCCTGCCTGTCCACTCTCCCCCTCTTCGTCAAACCGCCTCTGACCCGCCAGATGAACCCCGAGGCCCGCGAGGCCCTGCCGCGCATCGCCTTCAACGGCTTCTTCGCCCGTTTCCAGGAGCCCACGCCCAAGGAGGGCTTCGCCGATGTCGTGCAGCTGCCCTTCCGCTTCCGCGGCTCCCCAGACGAATACGCCATCTGGGGGCGCTACTGGCTCTGACGGCCTCGGCCTCGGCGTCAACCGCGACGAGCACGCATACGGATGCACCATGGCAGATGCAAGTTTATTTCACTTTTTTTATTTCCATGTATTTTTTCATTCCATTTTCAATCTCCGTGTTGGCCGGCCTCGCGGCGGGCCACTATTATCATACAGCAGATAGAAAGCAATGACGGTTCGGGGGTATCACTGGCAAGAGCAGCTAGATTAACAGGGCAAAAAAGAAAGACAATAAAGAAAGGAGCGTCGGTGCCGGCGTTGTATGCAGCGGAACAAACGACCATCGTTGGTATCGTTGATCGTAATTCGTGGTTTTGTGGTGTCCCGGGAGCACAGCAGAAAAACACAGCAGAAACGTCTACCGCCGCTGGGTGACTTTGCCCACGAGCGTGCGCCAGAACCGCACGGCGTTGTTCTGCTTCTGCTTCTCCTCCACCAGCGTCGCCCGGATCATGGGCCCAACAATGTCCTCGTCGCCCAGATCAGGGAATTTGCCCTCGGCGTCCAAGATGCGCGGCACCGTCGACGATACGTCGTCGGGCACGCGGTACAGGCTCACGCGCGCACCGTCCTTGGCGTCGCTCTGCGACAGCACCACGGCCACGACGGCGTCGTGCGCCACCCGCCACGCGCTCTCCGTCTCGGCCCACTTCGCCTCCGTCAGCACGTACGTGTTGGACGTCAGGCCGTAGTGCTCGCCGATGCGCACCAGGTGCTTCGTGTAGTTGACACGCGCCTGGCTCCAGTTGGAGCGCAGAAGCCGCAGCGACTCGACGTTGGCGTCGGCCGGGTGGTACGGCCGCGGCAAGATCGTGTAGTTGTTGTGGCCCAGCCGGTCCGACCACTCGTCGCGCAGCTCCTGCGTCGGCGGCGGCGCAACGGTGGGCGCAGGGCGCGTGGGCTGGAAGGAGGGCACCGACAGCTTCGACGCGAGGTGCGGGAAGGAGAGAAGCTTGGGCGACACAGCCGTGGGCGCCATGGCGGCGACGCTGGCCGAGGGGAGGACCCCCGGGAAGACGGCGTGGTCGGCCAGTGGAGGCGTGGTCGGCAGGAGAGAGCCCTCGGCAATGCTGCTGGGGACGGGAGAGGCCACCGTCGGCGACTCGAGCGGCGACGACTGCAGCGACGGCGGCAGGGGTGACGCCGGTGGCTGGGCGGCGCGGTCGAGAAACAGAGGCGGCAAGAGCGGCGTCGTGGACATGCCGCGGTCGCGCTCGATGCTGCGCCGCACCTCCTCCTGGTCGAGGTCCAGTGGGGTCGACACAGCGGACACCGCAGACGCCGCAGACGCAGCAGACGCAGAAGCAGCAGACGCCGCGGACACGGCGGACATGGCGGACATGGCGGCCACAGGGGAGACGGGCATGGCTGGGTCGATGCTCTCGGTGCTCCCGTAGAAGGAGAGGCTGGGCGTCGCCAGGGGGTAGGTGGTGATCTCGCCCAGAGGAGGAGGGGCCGGTGCCGACAGAGACGACGACCGGCTGGAGGGTGCTCGGGACAGGGCCGGCTCAGACGCGGGCGCGCCGGTCAGGTTGACAAACGTGCGCTTGTTGCTCATACTACGCCACCGCGACAGTGCCTGGATGCGCGACCCAACCCGCAGCGTCAGGTTGGAAAACGGCGACTCCGCATCGGGCTCGGCAACGGTGGACACGCTGCCGGCGGCGGCGCGGCGCTTGCGGAACGAGCCTCGCAAGGACCCAATGCGTGACGGCGGGCTGCTCGGTTCTGTTTCGCCAATGCCGAACAGGCCCAGGTTGTAGTTGTAGTCGTAGTCGTAGTCGTGGTCTTGCGAGCCGGATCGGTGCATCGGCTCCGACTTATAGCGGCCATGTGAGCATGGCTCGTCGCCTGGTCTGGTTAGCGACTTGGACGAGCAGGAAAGAAACGGAAAGAAGAGAAAGCGTTAGGGGGGAGGGGAAGCTACTGACATAAGCAGCCATACAGGTCATGCTGCGGTATGGCCGGTCGTGCGGGTGGTATCGAAGGTGGTGTGGTGGACTCCGCTTCCTCCTCCTCCTCCTCCTCCTCCTCCTCCTCTTCGAGAGCCACCCCTTCTTGCACGTCTGGCAGCGCACCCGACACTGTCCGCTTTGGTGTGGCACTGCCAACGTGTGCCACGGGCGAGGCGACGATGGACGCGGGGGAGGATGGTACGGGTATCGGGACAGGAGCAGCTATGGGTGTGGTGGAGGCGCTGGCGGTGGCCAAGCAGACCGGCGAGGCCGGACACTCAAAGGACGGGGAGCAGACGACAATGTCGAAAGAGGAGGCAGAGCTGGAGTAGCGCAGGTGGCCGAAGCCGTCGCGGTGCGAGAACGTCGGCGTTGCCGGCGACGTCAGGTCGGACGACGACGTGTTGTCTGTCAGAAAGCACGCCACGTCGGGGCTTTCTATCGGCGACTGGAGGGTGTGCGGTGTCTGAAGATGGAGCGTATGAGGCGTGCGTGTTGTCTGGGTTGTCTGGGTTGTCTGCAGGTCGTCGAGACGGCGGCGTTCTTCAACCAGCTGCGGCAGGAGCAGGGGCTTCAGCTTGGGAGACATGGCGAGCCGGGAGCGTCGCCAGGGTTGTCAAGCTGTCGGAGTGCTGCGGCAGCTGTGTTTGTGTGGTTGGTGTATGGTGTATGGTCTGGTATTTGGTGTCTGATGTCTGGTGGCTGGTGTTGCCTGGTGTCTGGTGTTATATGGTATTGTATGGTGGTGGTTGTGTAGCGAAAACAATAGCTGCGGCGATAATGGCGGCAAAAATAGCCGATAACAAGGGCTGCAACAAGGGCTGCAGACAGAGCAATCACAACAGCGAAGCTGGGCGGGGTTGTGGAGGAAAAGAGGCGGGAGAGAAACACTCGGGCGTTCGTCCAACCACACCTTTGACGAGCACAGCGGCAAACGACAGACGGCAAACGACAAGCTCACGTTCCTCTATGCAGGCCTGTCGTCTTTGTACGCAAGCTGCCGCAAGCCGACACGAGCAGAGCGAACGGGGTCGTCCCACACTGCGCCGTATATATAGTTGACTGCGCACGTTGTGTTTGCGATACTTTGTTTGACGTCGCGTTGGGTTTCACCGGGTCGTCGGGTGTGTACTTGCAGGCAGGTACTACTCGTACTCGGTGGCTGCACCCCCCCGGCCGTTTGCTGGCGGGTCGCTGACAGCAAAGGTTGCGTCCGGAGTGGTCTCAGGATCAGATGGGGGGGAGAGGAGAGTCTGGTCCGTGGACGGCACACGTGTAAGGGTGCCCTGTCTGGTCGTCCTGTGGCGGGCCTGTGACGGGGCTGCAGGTCGCTCCTCAGCCACTCGTCTGCCAGTTTCCGTCTGCCACTCGTCTGCCACTCGTCTGCCACTCGTCAACCACTCGTCAATCACTCGTCAACCACTCGTCGGCCGCTGTCACTTCTGCCACTCGTCGACCTGACGGTCCAGGCTGTCCAACGATTTCCTGTGCTGGCTGGCCTGTAGGCTGGCTGGGCTGATGGCGGTGGCTGGTGTGCTGTTCGAATGCAATGCACCCGCGGGCGTTCTCGTCCAGGATAGCCCGTCTTATTTGTCGGGGCTGCTGCTCCTTCGTCCGAACCGCTGCCGAGCTTTGGTGATTGGCTCTGACCGATTGGGAGGGCGGGAGAGCAGGGCGGGAGAAGGCGGTCGACCGGACAAGTATTATTGTCTGCAGGTAAGAGAAATGTGCATGCACGGGTGCTCGAAATAGCCGGGTGCTGTCGTCGTGTGAATGTGGCTGAAGCAGGGTTGGTTGGCAGGGAAAGGTTGAGATGCGCCAGTGGAGGAACAAGTGGGAAGAAGAGCAAAAAGGGCAAAAAGATCAAAACAAGAGCAAAGCAACTTGAGACAAAAGGCTAAGAGAAAGAAGCAAAGTAGTAGTGAAAGGGAAACAGAAAAAAGAAAGCAGTGGCAGAAAACGGCAGGAGCGAACAAAAGGCGCAATACAAGTAAGTAGGCGGCCATGTGCAGGTGCGACCGAAGAGGCAGGAAAGTCTCGAGCTGGCGATAACAACGGGCAGCCACGTTGGGGACTGAGGGGGGGTCCCCTTCTCTGGACCCTCGGCGGACGCTGGACGGCTCCGGTTCGCTGGCATGGCCCTTGTTAGCTCCGCTAGCGCAGTGGAAAGTTTTTTTTTTTCTTCCTGGTTCTTGGTGCACCTTCGTCGTTAGCGCTGGGCCAGTCGATAAGCGGGTCGCCTGCCGCCGGCGCCCGTGTTTTTCGATTATAGCGCACCGAAGAGCGCTAACAGCTTCTTCGCTTAGGCCATGTACAGGAGACAGTGTGGCCAGGCGAGGCATACAGGGTTGTGAAAATTTTGCAGCGCTCGTCTGTGCGGGCGGGGCGCGCAGGCGGGGGTAGCGGCTGGACCGCTCCGCACGGTGTACCTCTGACCGTCTGTCTGTCTGTTGGCTGTTCCCTACCGGAACAATACGAGCGTTCCCAATTCTCCTCTTTCGTCGCCTCTGGTGCCACTAGACTCGGGTGCTAGGATCGTTGTCCGAAAGGGCGCCGGGGTCCTGGTTGCTAGCCACGAGCCCGTCTCTTGGGACTACGCAGACCGCTGGTGCCTGTGGCCTGGACGCTGTGGGCCGGAAAGCTGCTCCAGGGCCACCGATGCAGAGAGGCAGGGCACGATCGCAGACGAGCACCAATGGCGACAGAGAAGAGCAACGTGGGCCAGAGGACCAGAAGGGGACGCCGATCTCCCACCGCCCTCCGGCTGTCAGCCGGAAGCCGGCTAAGGACCCAGAGACCCAGAGAGAGACCCAGAGCCCAGAGGCGCTACTGCCTCTGTCAAACATGCAGGCAAGCTCAGGGTTCATACGAGTACGCCGCTGAATACGGAGTACGTACTCGTGCTCGCTCTCTGTACAAAGTACATACAAGCTCCGGAGAAAAACATACCGCTCCCTTCCTCGCTTCCTCACCGCCAGCAAGCCGCCTGCTCGTGGCTCATACGACGGCAAGACTTCGGTCGAGTTGGCTCTGGCGCTGGCTTCTAGTAACGCTCTTCCCAGCAGCAGCAGCCAACAGCCAACAGCCAAGATGAAAGGCCAAGTTCGCAACGGCTGTTGCTCCAAAGCAAATTCCCCAAAATTTCGTGCACTACTCGTACAGAGTACCGATATTGACTGACAGCCGAGCGCGGCGGCAGCAGCCACGCTGCAATACGAGTGTGCCAGTCTTGCGTCCTGACTAGCTGGTACCTTACAGATGGAACACGTCTGTGGTGCCACACGGCGACCGTTTCCGCAACCGAAAATTGGCAGGGCTCAGCGAGCGCCATTGGCCCGCCACAGTGGCTGCATCCATCCAAGCTGCGACTGTATATTGCATGGGCTCGTACAAAAAGTGCTCTTGTTGCCCATATGCCGAGTGGTCTTCCGGGATGCGACGCTTGGGAAATCTGTCTGAGAAGAATATAAGAGGAAGAATATAAGAGGAAGAAGATAAAGAGAAAAAGATAAAGAGTAAAAAGAAGATGAAAAAGGACAGGAATGTGACCCACCTCCCACGACAAGACTCCACGGCCGACTCCACGACAGGCTCACAACACCTCTCTCGCCCACACGACCACACGACCACACACGACCGCCCACGGCAGAGTCACGGCAGAAGGGCAGTCGGGCGAGCTGCGGTTGGGGGTCATTTGGCACTCTGGCCATGCTGCCTTGCTGCCATGCCGCCATGCTGCCATGTCGCCATGCTGGCCATGCTGGCCATGCTCAGATGAGACGACAATGTTGAGACGGCCATGTCCCATCTGCATATCCCATCTTCCACGTGGCGGGTATTTCTCGCGTCTCGTCTTCCTCTGGCCCGTCCTGGCACGACGAGAGTGTCGGCCGTCGGCAGGTATCATCACATTACCAAGCACAGAGAGAGGGAAGGCACGACCGCTGCATACAAGTGCCAGTACTCCCAGTACTCGTACCTGTGTTCTGTCACGCCTTGTACATGTACGAGTGCTCGTAGCTGCCTACATGCCAATTGGCGAATCGCTCCACGCCATCCCAGGCCGCCGGCTCCCTCGTCTGCGCCACGTCCTTCGTGCCTGGCTATCCGCAGGTCACGGCACACTGGTCCAAGACAGCTCAAAGGAGAAGCTCGAACAGCGCAAGCTGCATTGCGCGATTATACGTATCTAACTCGCATTCGTACCTGGGCATATTTTTGTACGAGTACTGGGTAGAACCTAGGCATCCTCGACTGCAGTGCGACGTTGTCCCGCCCCTCCACTCTTCCTCCTTCCTCCCCCTCTCCTCTTCTCCTCTCTCTCTCTCTCTCTTCCCCCCCAATCTCTCTCTCTCCCCCCTCCCCCCCCCGGCAAGCCACGCAGATAGCACGGCATGCCGAAAGGACGAGCTGTTTTCGCCAGATAGCACAAACAGCACACACACGCGAAGGAGCGAGCTCCCACGGGAGTCAAGCGAAGGAGCACAGGAACAGGTGGAAGAAGTGCGTGTCGCAAACGATGGCCAGTCGGATTCTCCTCAAAACCTGTTTTGCGCTCTGCTTGGCCAATTCGGCTCGTCAAAGACGAGCAGTAATACAGACAAAGGGCAAATACGCTCAAACGAACAAACAAAAAAAAAAACGGGTAGTTCGGGTATGCTCGTACTCGTAGGGCCGTCGCCGCCCCCCTCCCCCCCCCCTCCCCTGCGCCCTCTGGGGAAGGACGCGATCCGCCGCGGACAAGGAAAATGGGTGTGCTTCTACTCGTAGATCTGCGACATTTATTTTTTTTGGACGCCCTGGCGCGATCTCGTCCCCTCGACAGGTCACCTTTTGCTAGAGTAGCTTGCCCACTGCCATGTAGCAGCAGCCCAGCATTTTTCCTCTAAAAGCCAACAGCCAAAAAAATAATAGGGCAGCTCGACACACACACACACATAAACTAACACATACGAGTACGCAAACACACACCACCCTCATGCAAGGGGCAGCTCGCCCGCCCGCCAGCGGCGGCGATCTCTCTCCATTTTGCGTTTTGTCTGTTTGGTCCCCTTGCCCGCTATTTTTTTTTTTTCGTTTTGGTTCCTTCGTCTTGTCTCTTCGCTGTTCCTCTTCTTTTTCGGTTCCTGTTCCCGATTTTTTTTCTTTTCTTTTTCTGGTTTCACCATCTCTCGTTCCTTCTTGGCGGGGCGTGGAGAGAAGCGTGGCCAGCCAGACGAAAATAGCCCTACTCGTAGGGGGGGGGGGGGGGGTGGGGGGAGGGGAAGAATAATTGACTCACACCGGTCTGCCCACCACATGGCGCTGCCCGACCATAGTAGTGCCAGTCGGGGTGCCGGCAGATGACCGCCTGCTGGGCTGTGTTAGTCGACGGTTAGGCTTGCTTGTGCCAAACAAGACAAAGAGCTGAGACCCGGAAGGGGCAGCCGGCAGGCCTCCCAGAAGCGCTGACTGATCGCAATTTTTCGCATTTTCTGACTGATGGCCCTATTTACACTGCATATTTGGCGCATCTGTGCCTCGTTCGGAGCGGCACGACAGCGGCCAAGTCACCCAACTTATGCCTGATCACGGAGGAGAGAGAGAGGGGGGGGGAGGGAAGGGATGAGCACGAATACACAAGTACCTTGTTCCGAGAGGGACAGCTGTGCACCACCACGACGTGGTAGCCCCCCTCCATCTGGGCATCTTCCGTCTTCGTGGAGGGGCAGCATTGTGTGACAGGGGCACCCGCGCACCCGCGGCCACCATCTTGCTATCTTTAGACGCAGAAGCACTACACGTCACGTCGCTCGGGTGTTGTTTCTGTGTCCGTCGTGTGAGGTGTGCTTTGTGCTTTGTGCTGCTTTTCTGCAAGACAGCGGGCGCTCATACCCGATTCGTACCCGTGCTCGTGCTCACGCACACGCACTTGCACCTTGCACACCCTCTTTTTCTGTCATTTCTGAGAGAGCGTCGGGGTGGTGACCGGTGCCTTGCATTAGCTGCTCTGTAATGGAGGGTGGACCGGTGCAAGACATGGAAGTAGGCACACACACACACACACACACACACCAAAAAAAAGTACTCGAGCTCTCTCAGCCAACTCACTTTGTCCACTGCCGGTGTGATCGGCGCAGGGCAGAGAACAATGGAAAAAGAGGAGGCTGGCAGATGCAGAGATGTAGAGATGCAGAGATGTAGATTTAGTAGAGGTGATAGATGGGTAGAGCAGAAAGGACAAAAGACAAAATTGCAGCCAGCAAAGGGGAAGACAGGGCCAAGGCAGACAAGGACTAAGAAGGGGCCTGACCTGCAGCTGAGAGATGCCAGAAAAGGGCACAGCACAGCCGGCTGCGGGCTCAGCGGCCGTCCCTTGGTTCACATCTGACAGGACGGCCAGCGCGCAAGACCGAGCCGCGCAGCCCAAGCCGAGAAATGCCCGTCCTGGCAGACGCCCGGCCGATGCGCATATACGAGTACGAGAGACGGGGAAGGAGAGTGTGATTCGGGGCTTACGAATACGGGCGGGCGAACAAGGAGCCGGCTAACGGATAACTGATTATGCAGCAATACATCTGCACGCAATTCCTCCAAGGATGCCCGGTGATTGCATGGATCGGATCAGATGGGGAAGGGGAAGGAAAAAAAAAAAAAAAAAAAAAAAACGGTAGAGGACTCGCTGGTGGACTCGTCCGCGTTTCTTCTCTCGCTGGTTGCGCTGATGCTGCATCCCAGCAAGCGTCTTCGTCTGAACACGTCGGGGACCCAGTCGGACATGGATACAGGGTCGGCCGCAGTTAAGATTATTTTCTGAAACGCGCAGGGAAAAGCACGCAGGCCTGGCGCAAGGCGAAGTCGCAAGGCTGATCGCCGCGCCCTGGTTCGAGTAATATGAGGGCTGCCGGCGATTTATTTCTCTGGGAGGCCCCCCCCCCTTCCCCTTCCTCCCCTTGTCTGGTATTGCCGCCCGCCTGTCTTGTTTTCTTTGACAGCTTCTATTTTTTGCTCGATCTCTGCAGTCCAGCGCATCTGATTCGTTGCGTCATTGCTTCGCCTCCACACCAGCCGAGTTGGCTTGTTTCAAGAACAAAGTGAAAGGGCCAGCGGTAATCAAACGCCCGGAAGGGGAAATGGCATCGCGAGGGGAATGAGATCGTGGAGGACGCCCCCCCTCCCCCTCCCCCTGCTCGCGCGGTGTACGCGTATTTGTATTAAAAAGTCGCTGTCACCCAACAAGACGCGATGGATGCATCCCGTCCCTGCTAGTAGACAGTAAGATACATAGACAACCTGCACCAAGTGCGATACTCGTGTCGCTGTGCATCGCGTAGCGCCATGCTCGACGGTGCCGCGTCCCAAGCCCAAGAACCATGCGGTTTCCGTTGTCGTTTGCAGCAGCTCTAGCCGTCGGCTGCCTCGTCGGCACGGGTGCCGACGTCGTGCACACCGATGGCCGCGCTGGGCGGCTCGCCATAGGAAGCGACCTGGTAGGTGATGATGGACTGCTCTGGTGACGTCGGGGGAGGCTGACACGAGACGTCCAGAAGATGGCAGACGCCGCCGTCACTGTTGTTGTGCCGCCGGCGGCCACAACACGTCCGGCCGCCCTGCCGGTGTTGGAGCTGCGCGCCAACAAGGAGGCAACTACGACGACCAAGAACACCGAGACGACATCCACGACCAGCAGCAAGAAGAAGACCACCACATCCGACAAGCAGGCCGCGGCCACGTCGACGTCCGCGACGGACGAGACCACGTCTACGAAAAAGGCGACGGCCAAGACGACGTCGACCGAATCGTCAGAGTCCACAGAGTCCACAGAGTCGACGCAGTCGACAGAGTCAGAGTCCACAACCTCGGCGTCCTCGACGTCCTCGACAGCCACAAAGTCGAGCACGTCGAGCACACCTACTTCCACCTCATCCACATCCACCACCTCCACCTCAACCACATCCACGTCTGCCGCAACATCTTCCACCACCGCCTCCTCCACCTCCACCTCCTCCACCTCCACCTCGGAGACGGCCACCGCTGCCACTACGGTCAGCTCCAGCGACGGCTCGCCCTTCCAGACGTCCTCGGACAGCACCACCACCACGTCCGCCTCCCGCAAAAAGAGGCTCAGCAAGGGCGCCGTCGCCGGCATCGTCGTCGGCTGCGTCGTGGCCGTCGGCGTGCTGCTGTTCGCCGCCGGCTACACGGCGTGGCACGCGCGCAAGTCGCGGCAGGAGCGGCAAGGGGACGTCTTTGGCGGGGTTTACTCGTACCACGAGGGTGGAGGCGGCAGAGGCGGAGATGCTAGGGGGCCAGCCGGGTCCACCGTCGGGTCCATGGCCGGGTCCGAGCTCATGCCGCCGGGCGCCGTGTTTGCCAGCTCGCTGCGAGGCTCCTCCGTCAGTCTAGAGGCCGGCTCTGTGGGTGCCGCCCGGCCGGTGCCCATGACGGAGATCCACGCCTCGCAGATCAAGATGCTGCCGGCACTGCCGACCGAGGCTCGGCCGGTCCAGCTGCAGCCGGTCCAGCCTTTCCAACCCTTCCACCCCTTCCAGCCAGACGACGCCCACAGCGTCCACAGCGTCCACAGCGACAGCGGCGCCCTGCTGCCGTCGCCGCCCAGCACGACGAGCACCGTGCTGACGCGGCGGGTGGCCTCGCTGGGACCGCCGCCGGCCAGCCACTACTCGTACACGGCATCGGCAGCCCCAAGCGCGTCCAGCGCGCCGCCCAGCACGCCCAACGCGCCACTGGTGGGATCGCGACTGGCAAACGTGCAGGTGCCATCGTGAAAAGGCAGCCGGCAAGATAGTTCAAAGGAAAGAAAAGAAAGAAAAAAAAGAGAAAAAAAGGAATGCATCTTCATCCCTCAGTACAACGTGCCATGTCCCCATGTCCCTTTAGCCAACCCGACGAGGTGCTCCGGCCGACCGTCGCAGGACCCAAGACCCCAAGGGGAAAAGGGCAGTACCCAGAGCGACGCCGGTGTGACAGCATACAGCGAAGAGTCAGACGCCAGCCTGACGGTCATCATAAACACGTTCTGGCCAGCCGGTGGCGAGAGGGCAATTGCCTCCGGGCTTCGGAGGCGTGGTCCCAAAGAAAAAAAAAAAGAAATTAAAATAAAATAAAAATAAAAATAAAATCGCCGGTGAGCCTGTGACCGGGACAAAGGACGATGCAACGGGGAGATGGGACACACAGATCTTGACCCGCACGTCAGGGGGACGGCAGATGAGTGGACGATCACGGTATTATGACAAGGACAAACACGTGGGACAGTCGAGTCGACGGCACCGGCGACGATAAGCGACTCGTAGCAGCAGCGAATGTAAGATACAGTCACAAATATGAGTACGTTTTTGTTTCCAGCTTGTGCTGGCCAGCAGGCGAGCCGTCCCAGCACTCTGGGTGCCCAGTCCCCTCTGAGGCTCCCGAGGAGGCTGTCTTGACATGATGGTGCAAGCACAGATTCCCAAGTCGCCGTGCTCTGTCTCTGCTGCCATGCAGAGCCACCGCGAGGGAAGCGGCACTGGAAAGGAGAAAAGCCAAATCCGGAGTCGGACGGCCGGAAGACACCATTTCTTCCGTCAAGCAAGGGCCTGTCACCTAGCATCGACAGAATACCAGCGTCGTCACAGTGATGAGGCGCACTGGCACCAAAGCCACAAGCTCTCGGCGCGACTTGACACCGTCTGGCTGGCATGGTCGTCATGGGCACACCAGACCGGTGGATAGTGCAGTGCAATTGAGTGCAATTGAGTGCAGTACAGTGCAGTGCAGTGCAGTGCAGTGCAGCTTCGGCCGAGCACGGGAAACCGCTGCGTGCGCAGATTTCCTCGATGCGCTCGAGGCTGGCGGGCGGCTCGGCCGCACTCGGCCGCTGGGAAGAGAAAAGACGCATGGGCAGTACGAAGAGGACAAGGGGGGGGAGAGAAGCGGCCGTTCGTCCGACCATTCCCCAAGACCGCCTGTGCGAGCATATCTGGGAACGTTTTATGCGGCATCGCCAAATCGAGAAAGTCGTTTCGACGCGTGCAGATGCGCAGCAGACACGTCGGATCTTTTAGGAACCAGCCCAGACGGGTGGATTGGCAGCCCAATGAGGAGAAGACCTGCGCTGGCTGCAGCGAGACAGGAGTGTAGGAGTGTAGGACTATAGGAGTGTAAGATACGCGTCTCTCTCTCCTCTCTCTGCTTTCTTCTTTCCTTCTATTTGGGGGCGATAGGCGCCGGCATGAGGCCACACGGCGAGAGAGACTGCGACAGTACGATAATACGAGCTAATACTCGCAGCTGGGCGGATGGCCGCATGTGAGAAAGGGAGGCGGAAGCCAGCGACGGGTCAGCGACGGACCAACCAGACGAGAGGCTTTTTCCATTTTATCAAAAGCGGGCATCTTACCCGCTCTAGGCTCAGACAAGAAAAAGGTTGCAGCCCACTCTGGTCCGCCCATGTGAAGAACACGCAGAAAGGCATGCGCTCCCGCGGCCCTGTTTGTCTGGGAGGCGATGGCCACGTCGTACGATGGACAGAGCGAGCTCGGAATCGCAGGTGGCAGAGTGGCAGAATGGCAGCAGCGCCAGCACCGGTCGCTCGCAACGGGTCGCCGATAGTGGAAGGGCGTCAGAAGACCAGCCCGCCTGCCAGCAGGAATTACAATGGGGAAGACGTCAGACACTGCGACGTGGGGGGGAAGGGTAGGGCAGAGAGAGAAAGAGAGGAGGGTGCCTTTGGGAAGGGGATGAAGGAAAAAGTTGCGCAATCGGCGGCAGAGCGACGACGTGCGACCGCGTCCTCGTCCTCCGTCTTCCCCCCCTCTGCGCACGCCATGCTTGGGTCTCCAATTCAGTGTGTTTGCTGGTAGGGTCGCTGGTAGGGTCGCTGGTAGGGTCGCTGGTAGGGTCGCTGGTAGGGTCGCTGGTAGGGTCGCTGGTTGGGTCATTGGTAGGGTCATTGGTAGGGTCATTGGTAGGGGTCACTGGTAGGGGTGGGTCGCTGACAGCCGCTGATAAGGACCGGACTTTGGGAGAAATGGCGTGGTGGCTGGCAGCCTGTGTGTGTGAGAGTGAGCTCCTCCCAAAGGGGGGGACATGTCCGAAAGCCGGGCCAGCGTCGCACGACGTCGAAAGACCAGCCCAAAGCTCGCTGCGATTGTCGGAGGACCAGGCGCTGGAGCCAATGCCACAGGGCGGTTGGGCACCCGCAAAACCGAGAGCGGTGGTGTGCAGCAGGACCCACTCGACGCGAAACGGCCCTAAAATTCTCAAAATTTACAGTACGAGTAATACTAAGAAAAAATAATAATAAGCTCCATATCATATCTCTCTCGCTCGCCCTCTCTAATACTGGCCCTCTTCCGGAGTCCTCCTCCTCTCTCGTCCCAAACTCCCAAGCCGCTCGGCCACGTTTGCTTCCACCTGTCTGCATCTGTCGCCGTCGCCAGCGTACCCTGCTGCCATCCCGACACCTCTGCCATTGACTCGCAAAGTCCTCCGCTGCAAACGCAAGAGACAGAATTCCTCTCTCGCGCAGATACCCGCTTCGCTTCGCTTCCTCAGCCACTCTCCGAGAGCTTCCGAATCCCGTCGCGGCTGCATATCCCGTCGCTGCGCGCCTCCACCACGCCCCCAAGCTTCCCCTCCTGTTTGCGTATTACGTGAAAATATCCAGAGCTTGCTTCACTGTCGCCGACCACTCCGCTTCTGCCAATCTGCCACAGCCGCCTGCAATCTTTTCTCTTTGCAGCCTTTTCAAATCCACCACCTCCCTCTCCTCTCCCCAACCGCCTCCAGCTTCCGCCATGTTTGCTACCAGAGTCCTGCGCCAGGCGGTGGCGCACGCCGAGCGCGTTCCTTCCATCAAGTTCATCGGCAAGCGGGCCATTCCCAGTAGGTCCATGCCGTCGATGCCGCGCGCTTTTTTTTATTTATTTTTTTTTCTTTTCGGCCTCGTAGTAGCCGTACGCCGTTGCTGACCTCTCCCCCTCCAGCCATTGACCACGCGGCGCGCCAACCACACCCGGCCAGCCCTGCCCATGCCCTGCCAGCAGACTTTGTCGACGTGCCGTCGCACCACTCCTCCTTCAGCTCCTACCGCGACCACGCCCAGCAGTTTGGTCCCCTCCGCAAGACCATCAAGACGGTCGAGGAGCGCGGCGTCGGCGGCTCCACCGGCCACGACCTGGGCACCGTCGAGGCCGCCAAGGGCCAGTTCTTTGACCGGGACGAGCTGCCCACCCGCTTCCGGAGGGCCAAGCTCAGCGAGGCCGAGATCGAGGCCGTCGAGACCGGAGGCGCCACCCTGTTCGCCTGAGTGATATCAGCGACAGCGCCAGCGTCCTTTCTTGCCCTCTGCCACGATTCCTGTGCCTCCAGCCTACCGCTTCCCTTGGCAGCCGACGCTTCCACAGCAAGGAGCAAACCATCTCTCTCTCCCCCCATCTGCCGCACGTCTCATCAGCCGAGCGTATCCGGCTAGCGCCCGGCCTGGCCCAGATGCCACGGCTCATACCTCGATTTGATTTTTGATTTTATATCCATTTTTCTGTGTTTTTTTGGTCTTTCTTTCTTTTTTTTTCCTGCTGCGTGTCTACAGTTTGCATCAGTTGGAAAACACCCCTTTCAGTGCATTTTGACCATTGCGGGTGCGTTTCTGAGAAAGAAAAGAGAAGAGATATCGCAAGACGTCTATATGGGGGAAACATGTATTTAGCTACGGTGTTTTTGACGCTACACAGGGTGTAAAATGTATCATACACGAATTGAGACCGAGTCTGGCCAGCAGCAGCAGAAAGAGCTGCTTGCCGAAGAAACCGAGCCGCTCCTGCAGCCATATCTTGCATCCGCCAGTGGCATCTTGAGCTAAAAAAAAAAAAAAAAAGAGCAGTAGCGGGGACCTCTCTCTGGAGCACCCGACCAATCACAGGGCGCCATCGTAAGCCGTCGTTTTTTTCCTGGCTGCGTCCAGGCGCCATTTTTAATTGTGCCGGGATGCTCCGTCCGACGTCACCGCCCGCAGCCTCGCGACCTGAACTTTTTTTCTTTCTTTTTCTTTTTCTGGCACAAGCATGACAGCTTTAGCATTGACCGAGCCATAGACTTTACTCCGAATCATAACCAGCAACCAACGAGCCAACGACACGCCCCCCTCTCCTCCCCCAATGGCTGGCGACAACGCGGCGGGCGACGTCTGCCCCGTCGACCACAAGACGCGCGACCTGTGGCTCGCACAGGCGCGGGAGCAGGCCAAAGCCCAAGAGGCGGCAGCGGCAGCACAGTGCCCAGTACCACATGCACAACGGCAGCAGCAGCAGCAGCAGCAGCAGCAGCAGCAATCACCACCACAACCCTCCTCCTCTTGGTTTCGCCTACCCTTCTGGTCGTCCTCGTCCTCATCCCCGTCCCCCTCCCCCTCCTTCTCGGCACCACCACACGGCCCCCCCTCCGCCGGCCTGGGCACCCACCGTGTCGTCTCGTCCATACCGCGGTCTACCTCGGACCCGCTCGATGCCATGGAGGCGGCCGCCGCCGCCGCCGCCGTGTCCACCCCGGCCTCCTGCCCCGTCAACCACGAGGTCGAGTCGGGCGCCGACGCCGCCTCGGGCAACTGGGTGTACCCCTCGGAGAAAATGTTCTTTGACGCCATGAAGCGCAAGGGCAACGAGGGCGCGCGCGCCGCCGACATGAAGGTGGTGGTGCCCATCCACAACGCCGTCAACGAGCGGGCCTGGAAAGAGATTCTGGCGTGGGAGGCGCCGTACACGGCCGGCGCAGGCGGCGGCGCAGGCGGCGCCAGCTCTGCTCCCTGCGTCCCCCGCCTCTACTCTTTCGCCGGCCTCAGCACAAAGATGACCCCCAAGGCCCGCCTCAACACCCTGCTCGGCTACAGCGCCCCCTTTGACCGCCACGACTGGATCGTCGACCGCTGCGGCACGCGCATCGAGTACGTCATTGACTTTTACGCCGGCCGGCCCACCAGCACCCCCGCCAAGTCCGGCGCCGGCGCGCCCCCGCCCCTCAGCTTCTACCTCGACGTGCGGCCCAAGCTCAATTCGTGGGAGGGCGTCAAGATGCGCGCGCTGCGGGCGCTGGGGCTCGCGTAGACGGCCAGGCGGCAGGGCGACAAGCAGACGGCGAGCAGACGACGAGCAGAGACGATAATGATGTCATGTAACAAAATATACGGCAGGACAGGACAGAGAGCAAGACAGGCGGCAACAGGGCGTTCACGGACCCACTCATGGGTGCATTGGTACAAGGCGTATATAGAAAAGTACAGAGAGAAAAATCCCGTGTCATAAAAAAACCCAGATCCATTACATGATTTTCCGATGTAGACTCCCTTTCCTGAATGCTCGTCGGCTGCTGTCGGGTGCTGCGCAACCCCTCATCCGAATACCGTCATCTCGAGCCAGGTGCAAAAAAAAAAGTAGAGGAAAACAAAAAGAGAGAGAGTAAAAGAAGACATGGCCGCTCGGTCCAGGACATCCATCCATCCACTAGTCCGTTTTCGAGAGCAGCGGTGACTGCGTCGGGGCGCTCTTCTCGGGCATCACGGCGGCTAAAAAATGTGTACACATGCTCAGTTAGCGCATGCTTCTCTTTTCGTCCACAATGTGTGGTGTCAGCGGCCGCATCATGCCTTTCTTGGAGCCGGAGCCGGAGCCGGAGCCGACGCGCACGCGGATCGGCGTCGTCGTCTCCAGCTGGCCGTCGTCAATGTCCCAGCCGGACGCGCGCAGCGCGTCCAGAATGCTCTCCTTGGTCGCCGGCGACACGTAGCCAAAGGGGCCCTCGCTCTCATAGTGGCTGCCGAGCCCGTCCTTCAGCGCCGAGTCAAAGTGGTAGGCGTGCGTGACGGCGTCGAGCCAGGCCAGCAGCGGCGCGTGGCTCGGGTGGGTGCCCTCCTTCATGGCGATGCGGATGGTGAAGCCGGGGCCCCAGTGCCAGATGGCCATGAAGTAGCTGGCGGTCTCGAAGCCGTACCGCTGGTAACCCCACGGCCACCAGTTCATGACGTCGCCGTAGCTGCCGAAATCGCAGGTGCCGCGGTAGTCGCCCGTGCGGCTCCACAGCTGGCCGCGGCCGTTGCGCAGGATGCGCTCCCGCTGCGCGACCTCGGCCGGCTTGAGGATGCGGCCCGTGTCGAGGTACTCGCGGAAGACAATGGTGGCGCGCTGGCGGTTGAGCGTCAGCATGGTGACGCAGCGCACGCCCCGGTAGTTCATGATCAGGTGGACCACCACCAGCACCGCCATCCAGTAGCACACGGCCGTCTTGTCCTGGACCATGTGCACGACGGCGGTGCCCGACAGCATGCCCAGCAGGCTGACGACCGTCTCCTGCGACGCCTCTTTGGCGTTGAGCTCGGCCAGGTTGCCCGTCTTGGCAAAGTGGGCGGACAGGCTGGCCTTGCTGGCGCTGGCGGCGATGCCGCACATGGAGCGCAGGATGCTGGCGGTGATCATGACGCCGACCTTGGGCAGGTAGGGCAGCACGGGCACCAGCAGGTCCAGCAGCATGGCGCTGTCGTTGAACAGGTCGGCCATGAAGCGGTACGACTTGCACTCGGGCTCGATGGCCTGGCCCAGCCGGTGGGCAAACAGAATGGTGGCCATGCGCGAAAAGGTGTCTTGGATGATCTTGAGGACGAGGGCGGCGGTGGGCGACTGGGACGAGTCGCCGACGCCGAGGCCTTCCAGCACGGCGCGGTTGGCCAGCAGCGACGCGATGGCGGAGAAGAAGGCCTGCAGCGAGTCGTATGTCTGATACGCCAAGTAGTCGTCCGTAACGCTCTGGGGGTATCCTGCGGGCAGGAAGGCGTAGAAGATGGCCTTTCCGAGGGGGACTTTGGTTTTTTCCTGCACAGGTCACACAGAGGTCAGCAGCAGTTCAGGAAAAAGTGAGAAAAAACAGAGAAAACAGAAAACAGAAGCAGAGGCTGGACTTGGCGGGGACGTACCACGCGGAGGTCCTTGCCGCCGCCGATCACCGTGTCGGCGCCGTTGTAGGTGCACAGCACGTTGCCGGCCTGGTCGACGTCGGAGACCAGATTCATGATGGCTTCAGATGCTCGTGGTCATGGCATGGGCCGAAGCGGTGGGTGGCGGAGAAATGGAGAGGGGCGGGAGAGGCAGGAGACCCGGTCAGGTACGAGCTCTGGAGCTAAGCCGGGGTGAGAAATGGATGGACAGGTGTCTTGAACAGCAGCAGCACGAGGAAGCTGCAGAAAGACGAAAAACGAAAGCGAGCGGATGCGAGGGCTGCGAGAAAGAAAAAAAAGAGAGTCGAGAGGCGGCCCAGGCGAAATGAAGAGCACACGCACAAAAATATTTCAGATAGAAGAGGGTTAAAGAGAGAGGGAGACAGAAAATTTGCTGAACGAGATATGCACTGTGAGACAAGCAGAGATGGAAACGGCAGTCACAGGGCGGGCTCGCGCCTTCCAATACGAGACCACGCGTCGGGCAGTCGGGCAGTCGGGCGGAACGCCACCAGACCAGAGACGTGGCCCGAGCTTCGTGGGGAACAGAGGGAGCTTACAGGGGACATGGCCTGTGGTGCAGCGGGGTAGCGCGCTATGGCGCAGCTGGAATTGTAGCTCTGGTGTAATGACAACGGCTGGCATGTGCTATTTTTTTTCTCTATTTTATTTTGCCTTTCTAGCAGGTATCTTCAGGTCTTCAGGTTTCCGACAACACCCCCAACAGCTATCGCTTCACCGTCTGGCCGTCCTCGCCGATGAGGTGCTCGTTCGTGGCGGCCGGGCCCTCGCCGACGCTGGTGGAGATGACGCGGCTGACGCCAGACTTGAGGGTGCTGGCGACGGTGGGGTCGAGGGTGATGGCATTGGCAGTGGATGGCAGGACACCGTCCTTCCAGCCGTCGACGGCGCCGAGGAGGGCGGCAAAGGTGCCCTGGACGACGGGGGCGTCCTTGGCGAGGTGGTAGACGACGGCGTTGGGGCCGGCGTCAAAGGTGTAGGCGGCGATGACGGCGCCGGCGCGGGCGTTGATGGCCTCGACGGCGCGGACGGCGGCGCGGGAGACGTCGTTCATGTAAAAGATGGGCGGGTAGGTGTCGGCGCAGCAGGCGTGGAACGAGTTGGAGTCGCGCATGGTGACCTCGGCAAAGGCGGCAAAGTCGCGGGCGGCAATGGCGGCCTCCATCTGGGCCATGTGGTCGGGCACGACCTGGGCGACGCGGTGGCGGAAGAGGCCCGACGTGGCCACGGTCTGCTGCATGCCCGACGTCGACGACACGCCCTTTTTCGTGGCCGACACCACCAGCACCAGCGCCCGCATCTCGGGCCACGCCGACGCCGGCGCCACCTGCACGGCCAGCGAGTCGCTGCCGTCGGCCGCCGCACCCATGCGCCAGGCCACGTAGCCCCCAAACACGCTCCGGCACGCCGACCCGGACCCCTGCCGCGCCACCAGGCTCAGCTGCGACGCCGTGTCCGGCAGCTCGTACAGGTCGGCAATCGCCCGCACCAGCGCCGCAAAGCCCGCCGCCGACGACGCCAGCCCCGCCGCCGTTGGAAAGTTGTTCTCGCTCACAATGTGCAGCGGCATCGCCGACAGCTTGGGCAGCGCCGGCACCGACGCCTCCAGCGCCGCCCGCCGCTCGCGCAGCGCGCGGAAGCACGCCTGCGTGCGCGCCCCCGACACGTCGGCCGGCTCGCCGTTGAGCGTCAGGGAGTCGCCGGCCTGGGCATCGTAGGCAGCGGAGCAGGAGGCCGTCGTGAGTGTCCGCAGGTCGGCCTGGGACAGGGTGACCGAGAGCGAGGAGTTCGTGGGAAGGTTCAGCTTGGCATCACGCTTGCCCCAGTACCTGCAGACGCCATGTCAGCAAATTTGTTCCATTGTCCAGGGCCGCCCAACATACTTGACAACGGCAATGTTGACAGGGGCCGTCGTGCTGGCGCGGTAGACTTTGTCGGCCATGGTGGGGAGTTGTTTGTCTGTGAATATGGGATTGGGGTCTGGCAGCAGGGTCTCCAAGTACACCGGGTGCTGTCAAACGTCAATGGGGAGTCTGGAGGGAGGAGCTGGTCGAGGGTCGAGGTTCTTCAACACCGCCTGGGAAGCTGCCGGCGCCGTGGTAAAATTACTTCTCACCGTCTTCGTGCCGTCTGCACAGTAGGCCCAATGCAGTCTAGTGCGGGGCAGCACCCGTCTGCAAGGAGGCCTGTTTAGGCAGGAATAATCGTTGCCGCTAACGGAACCCGAAGCAGGCGCTCAACAAAGATCTGAGCAAGATACGAGTACGAGTACGACAGTGGTTCTCGGGGCTTTCCGCAGGTGAGGTGGCTCTGTTTTGAAACGAGTGGGTGCCTTGTTTGTACTCGTACATTTTGGTTCTTTCCTTTTTGGTACATTCCTTTTGGTACATTCATGTAATGTAAGATACCAAACGGGAAGGTCTGCCTGGCATACAGATGGCGAACACTACTCGTTACTCGTAATTACTCGTAGAGCTGTCCTGAAGCTGTGGCCGCCATTCTGTCAGTCCTACGACAATCCGCTCCCATGACGGCCCCCAAAGTAGTTCTCATCACCGGATGCAGTCTCGGCGGCGTCGGCGATGCCCTGGCCCGAGAGTTCCACGCGCGCGGGCTGCAGGTGTTTGCGACCGCGCGAGAAACGACCCAGGCGGCTGAGCTCGCTAACCTGGGCATCACCACGCTGGCCATGGACGTGACCTCAGCGGCGTCCATTGCGGCGGCGGTGGCGACGGTCCGCACGGCGACAGGCGGCCGGCTGGACGTGCTCGTCAACAACGCCGGCGTCAACCATGTCATGCCCTTTGCCGACAGCAGCCTCGACGCCATCGGCGACGTCCTGGACACCAACGTCTTTGGCGTCTTTGCGGTGACGCAGGCGTGCCTGCCGCTGCTGCTCGCCTCCCGTGGTGTCATCGCCAACATTGGCTCCGTCGCGCCCGTGTTCTGCCAGCCGTACCAGGCGGCCTACAACGCGTCCAAGGCCGCACTCGACGCCCTGGGCCACACGCTGCGCCTAGAGCTGGCGCCGCTCGGCGTGCGCGTCGTCACCGTCGTCACCGGCTCCGTGCTCACGCGCCAGTCTGCCCGCCACCACAACAACAACGACAACCGCCCTCGGCTGCCCGCCGACAGCCTCTACGCGCACCTCCGGGGGCGCATCGAGTCATCGCGAGACCTGGCCAAGACCGCCGAGTGGACGCCCGTCTCCGACTACGCCCGCAGAGTGGCCTCGGATCTGCTCCAGGACAGACCCAAGCCGGTCGTGTGGCGGGCGACAATGTCCAAGTTTGCGTGGTTCCTCAAGACCTTTGCGCCCGATGGCGTCATGGTAAGCTCGCTCGACGGTATTGGTACTCTTCGCCTGCATTTTCTCACAGGGTCCAGGACAGGGTGATTTCTCACAGAAGCGGACTAGACACGCTGAAGCCGGCGCCCGTCACGGCCGTGGACGAAGGCGAGCGGGAACGCGACCGGAGAACATGACGGCATGGCACGCGGCACTCCTAGAGCGTATTTTGTATTCCTGACTTTCTCGATTATCCTTGACTGCGACAGCTAGCATTCATAGAAATTATTCATAAAGCATTCGTGGTCTGTAGAATCACATTCATGGTGACGTCGGCTGCCATTGGTTGCTGCCTTGGCAGCCTTACGTACGCTGTCGCTTAGTGGTTCAGCCTTGTTTCGGTGGCGGCGATTTGGAGGGGCAAACCACCAACTTTCCCAGCGACCAGCGACTGCCCGACCGTGCCGACACCCACCTCGATGAAGCCCCCATAGCGAGCGAGCCCTTTTTCCGACTGCACCCCGCGATTTTCGATTGCACAATTTGATTCTGCCCTGTCTGTCAACAAGCCGCACACACACACACACACGATGAACCGCCTCTTTGGCAGCGGCGGCGCCAAGGCGCCGAAGCCGACGCTGGGCACGGCGGTCAACAATGTCAACGAGCGGATCGAGTCGCTGGACTCGAAGCTGGCGACGCTCAACGCGGAGCTGAGCACGTACCAGACCAAGCTGGCGCGGATGCGCGAGGGGCCGGGCAAGAGCGCGCTCAAGCAAAAGGCGCTCAAGGTGCTGCAGCGGCGCAAGCAGTACGAGGCGCAGCGCGACCAGCTCGAGGCGCAGGTCTGGAACATGGAGCAGGCGCAGACGATGCAGGACAATCTCAAGAATGTCATGACCACCGTCGACGCCCTCAAGACCACCAACAAGGAGCTGCGCCGCCAGTACGGCAAAGTCGACCTCGACCGCATCGAGCGCATGCAGGACGAAATGGCCGACCTCATGGACGTCAGCAACGAGATCCAGGAGTCGCTCGCCCGCAGTTACGACGTGCCCGAGGACGTCGACGAGGCCGAGCTCGACGCCGAGCTCGAGGCCCTCGGCCAGGACGTCGAGCTCGACGCTGAGCTCGCCGGCACCAGCGCCCTCGGCGTCCCCAGCTTCATGCAGGACGAGGTCCCCGAGTTTATCGACGAGGCCCCGCAGGTGGAGGGCAAGGTGAAGGAGGCGGCAGGGTGAGGGTGAGGCGAGACGACAGTACGGGAAGAGGAGGGACAGGAACACGTGACGACAAACAGGGAGAACGTGAGGTCGAACATGGGACGGAACAGGAAGGAACGGACACACACACGTTCGCATTGCACATGCCATTTCACATCTCAGCCGGGGAAGCAGGCCATGCTGTTCAAGGAAAATTGAAACTAGAACAAAATCAATAAAAAAAAAATGAATAAATAAATAAAAAAAAAAGCCTAACACGTCCGACAGTCCGTTTCAACACGCTTCATATCGTCGTCGGCCCGCCGTCGCCATGTATGCTGCTGCGGCTGCTGCTTGTGTTGGCCGACGGCGGTCCGTAAAACAAGAAAACGTCCACCCGTGATAAAATAAGAAAAAATAAAAAAAAAAAAAATAATAAAACCCTCATGTATTACTCTAATCCACCGTCGCAAAGAACCGCACCGCCGCCTCCAGCTCTGCGTCTCCGTTGCAAAAGTCCCATCCCACAATCGTCGCCGTCTGGCTGCAGCAGATGATCTGTCGCGCGTCAAACTGCAGCTTGAAGACGCGCGGCGAGCTCACCCCGTCGGCCGCCGCCGCCGCCGCCGCCTGCGCCGCCGCCTGGAGGTGCGATTGATTGGGAGCAATCGCCGCAGCCATAGGGTCATGAGGAGCCTGTGTCGGAGTCGGAGCCGGTGCCGCTGCCGCTGCCGCTGCAGGCGGCGGTCTCGGCGGGCCAGCAGCTGCCGCAGCCGCCACCCCTGGTGCCGGTGGAGCACCACCACCGCCCATACCCTCTCCGGGCATCACAGGCGGCACCGGCACCGCACCCGGCACCGTGGTGGCCGGCTGGTGCGGCGGCTGTCCGGCCGGGTGGGCCAGAACCGCGGGCGTGACGCTGGGGGCGTGGACCGCAGCGGGCGCGGTCGGGGAAGCGCCAAAGATGCTGGCGGCGTCGACCGCAGACGACGACGACGGCGGCGCATCGTACACAGGCGGCATGCCGCCAGGCGCCGTCGCGGGCCGGGAGCCGGAACCAGTTCCTGATCCGCTGGCAGGCACAGACTCCTGCATCGCCCGAGACTGCGCAATCTGGTGGCGCACGAGGGCCGAGCTGACGGCCTGGCGCAGCTGCGAGCGCACAAACGGGCTCGGATGCCGGTCGATGGCCGCCTGCAGCGGCTCCTGCATCGACATCGAGAGCAACGCCGGGTAGGTCTGCAGCGCCTGCTGCAGAGCCGGCACACCCTGCGGGATGACCTCGTCGAGAACGGTGGCGAGTACGGCAAACGTCTGCGGAGTGATCGGCTGCTGCTGTGACTGTTCTGGTTGTGGCTGCTGCGCCTGCTGCGCCTGCTGCGCCTGCGCCTGCTGTTGGCTGTGGGTGTGGGCGTGGGTGTGCGCATGCGCGTGGGTGTGGGTGTGGGCGTGTTCCTGCTGACGTGCTGCCGCCATCGCCGAAGCTATCATGGCTGCTGTGGCTTCTGGTCCTGCAGACCCGGCGGTGGCGAGCTGGATCTGCTGGGCCAGCCGGGCCTGCTGGGCCTGCTGAAGCTGCTGCTGTTGCTGCAGTTCCTGGAGCTGCTGCATCTGCATCGGTGTGAGCGACGGCGGCCCTGCTGTCGGGTGCAGCATGCTGCTGCTGCTGTTGCCATTGCTGCCGTTGCCACTGCCGCTGCCACTGCCGCTGCCGCTGCTATTCGCTCTCCGAGAGCGGCTTCGTGACGAGGAGGCGGCGACCCTCTTCGCGGCTGCCGCTGCCGCCACCGCCGCCGCCGTGGCCTCCTCCTGGATCAGACGGTGCTGTGCCCGCCAGACGCCCTCCTTGTCGCGGCGCCAGATGATAATGGTCGTGTCGTACGAGCCCGACACAATGCGGCCGTACTTGCCGCCACCGCCGCCCGGAGGCAGCTTCGCCCCCGTAAACATAATGTCATCCGTGTGCGAGCCGCCCGCGTTGGAAGCCCGCGGCTCGCCGCGCCGCCGGTGGCGCATCGTGCTCATCGGCAGCGTGCCGTTCTGCATCGCCTCCAGGTACCGCTGGTCGATCCGGGCGGCCGCCTTGGCGTCCTCGTCGGCGCTGTACGGCAGGTCGCCAAAGCCCGCCTGCACCGTCCGCACCAGGCTCGAGTGGGCGCGCAGGCTGGCCACCTCGACGCCCGACTGCCGGTCAAACACCTTGACCTCGTTGTCGCTGCTGCCCGACACGATGCGCCGCCCGTCGTACTGCACGCAGGCGATGCCCTTGCTGTGCCCCAAAAAGGTGCGCATGCACGTCTGGTTCGGCCAGTTCCAGATCTTGACGTTGCGGTCGCCCGACGCCGACACCACCTCGCGGTCGTAGATCTGCACCGCGTTGACCGCCGCGCTGTGGCCCTCCAGGCTGCCGATGAGCGTGTATGGCGGCTTGATCGGCAGCTGGTCCAGCCCCGTGTAGCCGTAGTCCTTGAGGTGCACCGGCACCGGCTGCACCGCCACGTCGCCGTAGCCCAGGTCGCCCGGCCGCAGTGCCGTGCGGTTGAAGATCTTGATCGTCTTGTCCTTGGAGCACGTCACCAGGATCCGCTTGTCGAACTTGACGTTGAGCACCGGGTCGCGGTGCGCCCGGCTCAGCCGCTGCAAAATCTCGCCCGTCGAGAACCGCCACAGGATCACGTTGGAGTCGCTACTGCCCGACACGATCAGGTCCTCCTCCGGGTCCGAGTCGAACTGCAGGCAGAGCACAGACCCACGATGGCCCACTAGCGGCTTGCGTATGAGCCGCCGCGTGTGCATGTTCCAGATCCGGATCGACCGGTCGCGGCTGCCGCTGACCAAGTACTCCGAGTTGAACTGGATCGTGTAGATGTACTCGCCGTGCGCCTCCTCAGGGTGGTCGGGGTGCGGGAACTGGAAGTTGGTGAACCGCCCGAGCTCCCAGTTGGCCTCCAGTCGCCGCCGCAGCGAGTAGAGGTACTTCCAGCTGACCCGGTACCGGTCCGTCGCCGGATCCCACATGCACAGCGTCGACTTGGGCAGCGTGTTCCGTGGGGCCGTCAGCATGCCAACACTGCCTACAGCCGTCGGCGGGGTCGTGATGATGGACGGCGGTGACGCGGGCAGCACCCGCTCCTTGCCCTTGCCCTTGACCTCGGTGGACATGGACATGGGCTCGCCAAAGAGGCTGCTGGTCGTCGTCTCCGCCGTCCGAGGCTCGGCAAACTCGGCCGTGTTTGAGCGGTCTGCGTCCAGCATGACGTGGTCGGGGTCGTGTCGCCGCGACGACGACAGGGCCCGCTTCTTGAAGGCGTGGCCGCCCTCCGACGGCACCGGCTGGTCGCGGTTCATCTTCTCCTCCCACGCATGCAGCTCCGCGTCCACAATCTTCCACCCCTCGAGGTAGTACAGCCGCTCCCACAGCTTGCGGTCCAGCGCGAGGCCGTACCAGGCCCGGCACGACCGCGCCACCGTGATCAGGGACAGGGGGTCGAGGTATCCGAGGATCTTGAGGCAGATCTCCGCCGGCAGGTAGTGCACAAAATCGATGTAGAGCCGCGGGCTCAGCTTCTGCACAATCTGCACAATGATGCTGGTCGGCAGGCTGTCGAGCAGCGACTCGGTGAGTTCTGTGTTGGGAGGGGGGAGAGGACAAGATGTCAGCACGTGTGCCCGTGTTTCAGGCACGTCGTCGGGCTTCGCAGACAAGTCACCACTCACGGATCTTGGAGGCCAGCGACAGTGACCCCAGCTGGCGGACCAGCATCGGCGACAGCTCGCTGCTGGCGCGGTCGGCTGCCGCCTTGGTCAAGAACGGGCCCGACACCGCCCCAGACAGCGGAGCTTCCGAGTAGCCCTCGTCGGGCTGCTGTGGCTGGTAGGGGTCCATGGTGCAAGAGGTCTGGCGGTCGTGCGTCGTTGACGACGGCACGCTCGGGAGCACGGCTGCTAGTGTCGAGATCTCCTGAAGGCGGTGGTGCAGGCAGGCTTGAAGCCGGGCTGCGTGTGCGCGTCGAATGTTTGGGCTCTCGTCCGAGAAGAGCACGCGACTGCGTTCGTTTGGGGGGGGGGGGAGAAAAGAGGAAGGAGGGCTCTTTCTTCCTGTGGAAAAGGGGTCGAGCACGAAAAAGGCTGCTGCCTGGCCGTGCTTTTTCTCTCGGTCTTTGTTTTGCTTGTTGATTTTCCGTTCCGCTCTCTGTCTGTCGCAGACCTGGGCGCGGATGCAATTAAGCTCACGCGATCCACTGGTTGACGTGAGTTGTTGGCTAGGGCTGCGGGCCGGGCGTGATGAAGCTTTGCTGGAGAATGGAGAGGGCAGATTATTAAGGGCCGCTGGAGGCTGGTCATAGCGTGCCGTGACGCAAAAATGCCTACTGTCTTATGATTTAGGGGGCCCCGTCTGACACCGACCACCCCCGTATTCCCAGCCTGCAACCCTCTGCGAGGCAATCTGACCGCTTGGCCATCCTGTCCAACCAGTCTGCCGTCCATTGCCCTTCTCGCCCGTCGTCGTCTTCCGATTGACCGCTTTCCACGACCGTCGTCTGTTGTTGTGCACTGTTTACGACGACGTGTATGCCTGAATTCTCAGGCACCCGCAAACCTTCCAAGGTGGCAATCCAATCAGGTCCGACTGCTTTCGCAGCTGAGTCAATCTGACATGACGACAACGACAGACAATCCGACACTCAGCACAGCCCGGTCTTTGGCCCTGACTGAGACGACATGGGACGGTGTGGCCGAACTTGCATGTGTGGTATTACATTCGACTGCAGTCAAGCGACGGCCTTTCCTGGCCGACAACTTTGCATGTCCGCTCGCATGTCCGTCTGCATACACGATCGATACTGGCTGCGAAGACGCCGTCTTGACCACGAGTCGTCTGAGATGATGTGCATCTCTCGCATGGTTCCTATCTTACATAGTATGGGGTATGTCTCACAAGTCGATACGCTAGCCGGAGAAGCGTCTCCTCTACTTTCCAGCAGGCCATCGACCATGCCAGTCCGATCTTGAAGTCTTAGCTTGCTCTCCGTTCCTGCATATTTCCTCTTCCGGTCCATTTTCCCGGTCAATACCGAGACGCTGTCCTGGCTTGCCGGCACAAAATGCAAGATAGGTCGTGTCCAACAGCCAAAGTCAGTGTCAGCTACATTCTTTGTTGTATGCTTGTCCTAGCACTCCGCTCCCCACACTCGTCTCTTCCTGGTCACAATTCATGCTCCTAGAGGTACGTGTCCGATCTCCGGACCAATCCCGGCTCAGCCGGTAGTGGGAAAGGTTCTGGCCCGCCTGCATCGGTTGCCCGGAGTGGTGGATCTATCGATGTTTAGCCAGCTGCCTCCACAGTTGTGACCGGTAACACATGTCATGGCCCAAATAATACGGTAAAAGAGGGGGGAGAGGGGAATCAATAGAGCGTAGCCTTGTTTTCCCTTTGGCTTTGTGCTTCCCGCTTATATTTTTATTGATGGGTCTTCGAGCCAAAACAAGAAAACCTACGGTTGAAAGCGTCTATTTAGGATGAGTAGCAGAGGTAGCCGCATAAGCTTTGCTTCTACTCGTAGTATAGTATCTCACTACGCATAGCACCGGCAAAAACCCTGCCCAATCGGTTAGTTGCCAGGTCGAAGAGCTGCAGTCTTTTCAATTCTGATAAAAAGTACCAATATCCCAGCCTTCGTGGGGGGTTGTCCCAGCTGGAGGCATTATGTAATGGGTCGTTGGTCATTCCTGGCCGAGATATCGCGAGGGGAGCACGTGATGACTCTGCTGACCACTCCAGGAGCCCTGCATACGGGTCTGGGCCGCGACATGAGCTGCCGCGTTCGCATGAACACCCGGTTTCAACATCTCTCCACTGCTGTCCAACCCACGGGAAATTTTCCAAGAGGTGCACTGGATGCTACGTGAAAAAGGCCCTCAAAAAGGACAAAGTATGGGGAATTCCCTGATATCCAGCGCTTTGGTGGTATTCCAGACCCTTGCGGTGGGTATGCTGTCGCTGTCTGGACGGGGCCGTCTGCAACCTGTTAAACCCCTCGGAGCTCACCTGGGAGCTGACCGGGAAAAAACTCCAAGAAGGGAACAGAGTCTCGTACATCCGAGCACAAAGTAGCATGGTGCCGCGTGCTGGCGTCGCGGTGGACATCTACAAGTCAGTGATAACGGCTCTGCCGGAATCCAACGCATCGCGATGGGCTCCGCGTCGAGAAAATCAAACAGCAGATACAGACGCATCAGCGTCTGGTCTGGGGCTCACACGCAAGTACCGCCTGGATCAACAGCGGTTGCTGGCACATCCGAGAGCTGCAACCGTCAGGGAATTGCTAATATGCCGTAGGCGACAGGTCCACATCTAATAGTTCCCAAGAATGGCTCTAGCACCTGTGCGCTTGCACTAGGTTGCAGTCGACCTGCCCGTAAGATACGATATTTGTACAAAACTCGTATCTTGCACACATCGCCAGCCATGTCGAGGACGACATCCTCTTTGCCAGAACGGTCGTAATTTCCCGGCAGCCCGCATCCTTGCGCAAAGTCTCTTTGACCCCTATTCCTCAGCGGTCATAATTAAACCTGGCTTATCGTCGGGCAGCCTGGGCAAAAGGTTCGCTGGCCATGGCTTTAGGCCAGCCTCGGACTAGTGCGGGCTTTCGCAATTTGAAACGGCAGATGCTAATAATTCATGCTGGGATTGTACACGGTGCGAACCAGGAAGAATGGCCAGGCTTGCAGAAATAGTACGCACATGTGCGCGATTTTCCTGCCTAATTCACGTACACAGTGCGATGCGCCGCTCGCCAGCAAGAATCGGGAATTGTTTGGAACGTCCATTTTCGGCCACGCCTCCACTTTTCAGTCCCTTCTCTATCCCTATTTTTCGACCCTGTGCCCTGTCACAAGAGACACCGCTGGTTGGGCAGTTGCATCGAGTCACCCGGCGGAAAGAAGGGTCCCCTCCAACTATCGAATTAATGCTGCACCAACCACCCCCTCCTTCCGTGTCGCACTTGCCATTTTAACCACTTTGCATTCTCTCACCAAAATAAACCAACGCCGACTCACAAACTCGTGCCGCTCACGAAAATACAAAACACCACCAACACCACCACCACAAAGCGAGCAGGCAGAAACCCCTCCCCCGCGATTCGCGTCACCTCGTTCTCGCTCTCCCCATTACCGGTGGCGCCAGTACCTTTCGACGACAGACGATGTGACACCGCAGCCGGTGCACCTGACTTTTTGAAAGCGCCTATCCTCACGCCTCCCCCCCCTTTACTACGACAACGACAGCCAGTCCGGCCCAGTCTGCGATTCTCTCGACGTGCAAGCGATTCTCTGCTCAGTGTCAACCTTTCGCTCTGCGTTCTGGCCAGAAGCGCCGCATTCCCGAGCACCCGCTGCCCACAGAGGCCGACCGCTCTTTGAGCCTTGGACCACGACAAAGACGCAAAGCGGAAGCGCGCTTGGGTAGAAGACCAGTTGGACGACCCCTGACCCTTGGGCTTGGATAGCACGAGGTTGGACTTGGAACTGCGGAGCCCCGAGCGTCTCTCTTGACAGCCGCGGCCGCCTCTCACCCTCACCCGCATCGCTCCTCTGGATGCGGATGCGAATGGACTAGCTAGTCATGGCTCATCCACCACTATTCCGAACGAACACTGCGCCCCTCTTCTCCTCGAACAACTCTCCCGCCATCGGCGGCGGGCGGGCACACAACACGATGAGCATGGCCAATGCGCCCCGATCCAGCCAGCTGACCGGTTCAACCGCGCATCCCTCCACCACGTCTCTCTCCACCATGGCGTCTTCGACCACCGCGACGAGCCCACCGCTCAACGGGCAGGTCGTTGCCACCAGCAACATCATCAACCAAAAGGCCGACGCATCCAGGTCCCTGTACCAAATATGTCTGTCGCTAAAGCAAAGGCTGGCCCAGGTGCCAAACTTTGACGTGCACATGCAATACCTCGAGCAGCTGGAGCGCGAACACGCCGCGGGCGACCCGGTGGAAGCGCTATGGCAGATGTTCCGGTCAGGCTACCCGTTTCTGACCATCTACAACGCCCTGCAGCCGCCAGTGCCATTGAGCATGGGGGAGGTCAAGGGCAACGACATGAAGAGGTCAAAGATTGCCATCTTCAAGTTTGTCAAGTCCTGTCTGAGCGACCTGAACATTCCGGCCGAAGAGTGTTTTGTCGTAGGCGACGTCATGGGCACCGACACCACCGGCTTTGTCAAGGCATGTTGTCGCCGTCATTCGCAGCCCTCCATATTTATTCTAACCAGATGCAGGTGACGAGCATTGTGAACCATGTTCTCGATGTGGCCAAGGAGCGGGGCCTCCTGCTCCAGGTTCAGCCGTATCCCGACACCGAGACTCCGGAACCGGAGTCTGGATCGGGGCGCCCCAGCTATCGTGACTACGTGGTCCGCGAGCTGGTCGACACCGAGCGCAAGTACGTGCAGGACTTGGAGAACCTGCACGACTTGAAAAAGACGCTGGAGCAGCGAGGCATCATCACGGGCGACGTCATCCACCAGATCTTTCTCAACATCAACGCCATCCTGGACTTCCAGCGCCGCTTTCTCATCCGCGTCGAGACCACCAACTCCATGCCGGCCGAGTCGCAGCAATGGGGCAACCCGTTTGTGACCTTTGAGGAGTCGTTCAACATCTACCAGCCGTTTATTGCCAACCAGCGCAAAGCCGCCCAGCTCGCGCAAGCTTCGTTTGACAAGATCCAGTCTGCCGAACACCCAGTGGCCGTGGACTTCAACACCCTCGACGGCTTTCTGCTGAAGCCTATGCAGCGACTTGTCAAGTACCCACTGCTTCTGAAGGTTTGTTCTCTCTCTCTCTCGCTTGCTGCACTCGTTGAACGTACCCGTACTCATCTGTGACAGGATCTGCGAAAGAAGACCGACATCGAGGAGGAGAAGGTAGAGCTCGAGAGCGGCATCGGCGCAGCCGAACGCGTGCTGAAGAAGGCCAACGAAGCGGTGGATCGGGATCTCTTGGACGAGGCTCTAGATGATCTGATCAACCGTGTGGACGACTGGAAGAACCACCGGGTAGACCAATTCGGCAGGCTCCTCCAGCATGGCGTGTACACCGTTGTGACCGGCAAGAGCGACCAGGAAAAGGACTACGAGATCTACCTGTTCGAGTGCATTCTGCTCTGCTGCAAGGAGATCACGCCGAACAAGAGCAAAGACAAGAAGGACAGGACAAGGTCGTCAGGCCCCAAGGTCAGGAATCGGAGCGCGAAGCTGCAGCTGAAGGGGCGCATCTTCATGACGAACGTGACCGAGATCCTGTCCTTTTCCAAACCAGGTGAGAGCTCTTCAGCCCAGGCTGCTGTGTGAATGCGGGCTTCCTTGCTGACAAAACCATTAGGATCCTATACGGTACAGATCTGGTGGAAGGGCGACCCAGGCGTGGAGAACTTCATCATCAAGTTCCAGAACGAGGAGTCGATGAAAAAGTGGGCATCCGGCCTGGACACGCAGAGAAAGCTGAACGCGCCTCGGTCGGACCAGAGCCCAGACCAGCCTGCGCCGGACTTTGCGTGGATGCGATCCCAGGTCGGCGGTGTTGGCGGCCTGCAAAACCCGTACGCACAGCAGGAGGACGACGACGAAGACGAGTATGCCGCGGTGGCCGCTGCCGCCACCGGACATGCCATGGGTCAGGGCATGCGAGGGAGGGCAGCGACGTCAGACGGTGCAGCGTCTCTCGCGAGCCTGGTGCGGCAGCCTCCTCCAAGATTCCCACTGCCGGCTCCCCCGACTCCGCTAAGTCTGCAGACCCAGATACCGGCCGCCGGCTCGCCCACGTTGCGGGGAGGCGAGTCGTACTTCTCGCCCGTGGCCGACTCGCCGGTATCTTCGCGGACGAGCACGACGTCGGGCATGTTCCCGCCCAGCGCAGGCTACTCGTTCCCCAAGGCCGGAACGCCTCAGCCTGGCGGCTGGGAGGGCGACAACAACCGGTACACGGCGCCGGCCATGCCACGGGCCCCGTCACGGGACGGCCCTTCGCCGGCCAATGCCTACGGCATGGTGAACGGACGGAACCCGCGCGGTCCGTCGATGCCGGTGATGCCGCACAGCCACAACTCGCAGACGCTCACGCAGCAGCAGCGCAGCCGCAGCTACAGCACGCCCGACATCAACGGGCAGGCAGCGCGACGGACACCCGGCGGCAGCCAAGGAAACATCCCAGCGGTGCCTGGGATTCCGCAGCATCTGCACCCGACGCACGAGAGACACGACTCTTCCATTCCGCGGTCCAACACGGGCAGTCCTCGGAACGACCTGCCGATACGCTCGAGCACGCAGAGTCCTGGCGTACAGCGGGAACGGCTGCAACAGCAGCAAGGGCCCCCCTACGGAGCGACCATGTCCCAGTTTCCCACGCAGCCTATCTATCCTCGGCAGAACACGCCTGGCCCGGTCAACAACGGTCAGCCACATGGGCCGATGCACGCACCGTCCGCATCACACGACGCTGGGAGGGCAGCGGTGTCGCCGCCGCTCGGGACGGGCACGCCAGCGCCCGGGGCGTCTTCGATCATGAACTCGGATCTTCCGATTCCGACACAGCTCAAGGTCAAGGTCAACTACGACACGTCCAACTACATGACGCTGGTGGTTGCCTTTAACATTACGTACCAGTCGCTGATTGATCGGATCGATGCCAAGCTGGGGCGGTTCACGAACAGCAGCATCGGCAAGGGCAACCTGAAGCTGCGGTACCGCGACGAGGACGGGGATTTCGTCAGCATCGAGAGCGACGACGACATCCAGATTGCCTTTATGGAGTGGCGGGACGGCGTGCGGAACATGTACAGTGCCGGGGTGGGCGAGATTGAGCTGTTCTGCGTGGGCGAGACGGCGTAGGAGCGGTGTGAGTGAGAGATGGCGAGAGTGAAAGACAGCACGAGCGAGAGACGACGAGAGGCGAGAGGCGAGAGGCGAGAGCGAGAGGTGGTGGGTGAGACGGAATCTGCTCACCAACGAACATCGAACATGATATTCATGCATGAAAGGCGCCTGGGACTTTTTATCATAATGAGGATTTAGTGGCAGCATCTCCGCGGCAAGCCATGTATTGGGGCACTGTTCCATACGAACATCGGATACACCTTTTTTTTTTTTTCTTTTTCTTAACTTTAGTCTTTTTCGTCGAGAGCTTTGCTTGGATTTTGCCGGCCCGACGTGTTCTGATGCCGGCGTCGTGGAGCCGCTGGAAATTGCCAGTTTACTAGAATAGACCAACTTGACCACTACTGGATTATGCCATGGCCTTATCTCGGTGGGGTGAGGTCTGCTGCCAGTCTAAGCAGTTCCAGTGCTATGCTGTTGCCATTGTTCCAACTTGGGGCAGTGATTCTTGATATTCGTACAATATTTTGTTTACACAATATGAGCCGGGACAGCCTGCGACTCGATAACACGGACGGCACAGTCTCCCATTCCATGCAAGAGTTCCATGCCAGAGGACCCAAAGGCTTCACTGGCCCTCTATTGCCGGTCTCGTGCGTGTGTGAAGCCCAGGTCGTTTCTGCGTCCAGGCCGGCCGGCCGACCGGTCGACAAGCAGACCCCGCAGATGTCTCTCTCTGCCTCTCTTTCTGCCTCTCTTTCTGCCTCTCTGCCTCTAGTCCTTCTTTCCCTTGTGCTTCTGGGGCTGCGTCACCCGCTTCGCCATGCGCGACAGGTGAAAGTTGATGTTGTTGGGCGGCCGCGGCGCCGCCTTGGGGCCGTCCATGCACGCGCGCAGCTGCTGCTCGACGGCGGCGCAGCCGGCCGTGTTGTATCCGGAGGAGGCCCAGCAGGCTGTTTTTGGTCTTGTCAGCGGGCGGTAATCCTAAATAAGGCAATGGCTCCAGGAACGACCTACCCAGGACGGACGACATGACGGTGATGCACGGGTTGGACTCTTGGCGGTTGGGATCGCGCACGCGCAGGACGCGCAGCGGCGGCAGCCGCATGGGCGTCTTGGATGACATGGCTGTGAGGCGGGGGGGGGGAGGGGGCGGAGGTGTGCGTGGCGGGACAATGCGAGCGGGCGCGGTCTCGTCGACGGGCTTCGTCGGACAACTTCTGCCTCTGAAAAAAAAGCCGACGCTGAAAATTGGATGGTCACGTGTCGAGAAGACGGTATGAACGGTGTGTCCTGGCGCTAAGCTTCATTTGGTCAACGTACCAGCGACGATCTACGGGGCCGGTATGATTGGCCCGCATTTCGCATGTAAACAAAGCAGGAAAGCAGGACCCAAGCTTCCCTTTCCCTTTCGGCTGCCCGACAACGCGTGCATGTAGTCTTGTCTTGCACCACAAACGAGCAGACCAGCACATTGCCACCACTCTACATCCAATATTTTTTTTTCGGTTTGTTTTACTTTTTTACTAGCCTGCGTGCAGCACGCCAACCCCTCACGACTACGACGACACCCCAACAATGGCGGGCGGCGAAGACCTGCAGCGTGCAGGACGGCCGGCCGAGGACGCACAGGCGGCAGGAGACCTGATCGTGTGTGCAGACCACCACAGATTCTCTCCTTCTGCCATCGCCCTCGCGATCACGGCGGCCGACCTCGCCCCGCCGAGCTGTCCTCATCCGCGGCCGTGGGAGCGCATCGCAGTGGCAGCCGTGAGCGCCAGCCACCTGGGCCTGCACAGCAAGATCTGGAAGCGGGTGGGCGGCATCGCGCCCTCGCAGGACGACGAGCGGTATGCGCTGGCGGCGAGCGAGCTGGTGGCTGACGGGTGCGGGCCGCGGAAGCGCCAGCGCGGGTCACGACACGTGCCGGTCTGGCAGGAGGCGCCGTGGTGTGCGCGGGCGCCGCAGCGGTGCGACGATGCGGTGGTGGAGCTGGCCGAGGCGCTGGCCGAGGCGCGAGGTATGTTGCATGTCGAGGGGGAGAGAGAGAGAGAGTATGGAACACAAAGTGGCTGACCAGAGTCGTCGAGCAGCATCCGCAGCCGATGCTCTCTCGGCAGGTGAGAGCAGCGTGCCGGCAGTCGAAGCAAAGATCAACAAGGCCACGTTCCCCGAAGAACCACTGCGATGGGTCCCCCGAAAGCGAACCGGCCGTCGGGTGCCGAAGCTGGCTGCCGAGCCAGAGACGGCAGTCGAGACGGCAGCCGCAGTCGAGACGGCAGCAACCACAGTCGAGGCGACAGTCGAGACGGCAGCAGCAGCAGTCGAGATGGCAGTAACCACAGTCGACACGACAGCCGAGCCCCAGCCAGAGTCGACGACGACAGCAGACTCTGCCCACAAGGTCCTGGCCGATCTCGACGCGACCAACATCACGACGCGGGCCAAGCGGCGCATGAGCAGGCGGCTCAGCGTGATGCCACGCCGGATGTCCGTCTTGGGAGAGTCGATGCTCGAGACAGCCGACTCGGTATCCGCCCGGGCCCAGAGCCGCCGACTCTCGATGCCCGCCGCGTTCACGTCGCCAATGAAGCAGCGACAGCTGACGCGCTCGCCGATGGTGTCGCCGTTCAAGGGCTTCACGGTGTCGGCGACGCCCATGAAGGTCGTCCTGGAGACCACTGCGACTTCCGAGACGAATAACAACAACACGCCTGCGGCAGACGAGCCGGCGAGCCTCGCCATGATGGTCTTTGACCAGGAAACACCCAACGTCCGCGTCGAACCCCTGCACGAAACACGACGACGGCAGTCGCTGTACGGCAGCCGCCCCGGCGAGAGATGGTCAGCAGCCACGCAGCGGTCGCTGAGCACAAAGGCCGCTGCGACCGCAGAGCGTCGCCGCCGCAGCAGTCTGGGCCCGATGGCAGCTGTCTTGACGTCGGCAGCTTCCAAGGCGACGAGCCGCCGACACACCATCCAGCCCACAGAATTCGCCTCCCTGGCCGATGTGTCGATGTCGATGGTGATGTCGACAGACGACACGGTCTCGACGTCTGCTGCGCCGCCCAGTCCCTGTCCGGCCATTGTCGTCGACGACACGACCACGTCCTCTGACGTGCCTCTGGACGTGGATGTGCGCACGAATCTCAACATCTTTAGCTCCGGCCCGTCTGCGCACGCCGTCGTCTCGTCGCCGTCCAGCCCGTGCTCGCCCAGCGTGGCCTGCGCACAAAGCCTGTCGGCAGTGCTGCTGTCGCCTCGGGAGAACACGCCCAGCAGCAGCGGCGACGATGCTGAAATGGAAGACCGCCCGGTTGACAGTTTGGGCGGCACTCCATCGATGGACCCCCCTCTCCACAGAGAAACGTCGCCTGCCGTCGAAGACGCCACACTCGCCCTGCTGTTCTCGTCTGGGGCTGCCCGGTCTGGGGCTGCGACCGAGGAACCAGGCGACGTCGCTGACCAATCAGAACAGCACCCCGCTCACAGCCCTGTCGGGACCCCTGTCGGGGCCAACGTCGACGAGAGGGCAGAGCAGTCGCAGCAGGGCGTCGTGCTGGCTTCTGAGGCAGACGAGGCAGACGCGGTTGACACTAGCGGTCGATCCCCAGCCGAACCCGAAGGCACGCCCGAGCACCTGATTGTGACCCTGAAGCCGCAGAATCGACCAATGAGAGGCCGGGAGTCGCCAGCAGTGACCACGGCCTCTGTGCCCGCATCGCCACCCTGTGACCATGCTGACATGGAGCTGTCGCCCGCGGCCGTCGACGATCACAGGGCGAGCGGCAGGGGCATCTTTGCGACGCCGGACCTGATGAATCGCGAGGGGTTCCATGACGAAAGGTCCCATGACGAGGCTGCGTTCGACCTGGCGTCGCCCACGCCTATGGGCCGAGGCCACGACAGCCCAGACGGGCACGCGGGACACGGGGACGACACGTTTGCCGCCACCCTGATGAGCCCCGACGCGTTCCCCAACGACGACGACGCCACCGTGACCATGACCATGGCCATGGACCTGGACGACCTGACCGAACCGAGCCGGCTGCTGGTCCACGACGACTCGGACACGGAGATGCTGCGCAAGTTTGTCACGCGCTTCAAGGCAGACAAGACGGCCAAGGCGGCCAAGGCGGCGGCGTTGGCCCAGGATGCTGCAGCCAAAGCGGCTAAAGCGGCCAAAGCGGCCAAGGCTGCCAAGGCTGCCACTGCCGCGCGCAGCCGCATGCAGCTGCGACACAGCAGCCGCCGGTCCAGCTCCATCGGCTCGGCCGCGTCGGCGTCGGGCTCGCCCGTGTCCAAGCGGGAGACAACGATTACGGGGGCAGCACCAACGTTACCACCGTCACCACCGTCACCGACATCCTCCGCCAGGGTGTCTTCGTCGCCGTTCCCGGACCGGGCACCACTGGGCAAAAAGGACCACAACATCAGCCCGAGCCCGACCAAGAAGCGCAAGGGAGGAGCACACGGCCACAGCCACAGCGGCGACAGCAAGCTGTCCAAGAGCAGCCGGTCCAGAGACCTGCTCAGCGCGCCCTCACTCGAAGACACGACACCTCCGCGGCCTAAGCGGCGGCGGAAGAAGATGGAGGCCGACACGGGAGGGATTTTCAATCCAGAGTTTATGTCCAAGTCAGCCGCTTCAACGAGTCAAGCCGATCCCCCAGCCGAGGCCAAAGGGCCGCGGCGGTCGAAGCGGCAGCGGGAGGCGCATGAGGCGCACGAGGCGCACGAGGCGCACAAGCACACACATGCGCACGAGTCCAAGAGCGGTGCCGGCTCTGCTGCAGGCACGTCGACCAGTGGCGGCCTCTCGCTGATCCCTGTGCGGCTGCCCGGGTCGCTGAACCTCAATGGCGACGACGGCACCGGAAGCGGCGGGCCGGCCAGCGGCCTCAGCCTGCGGCGCGTCGGCGACAAGGACCTGGCGGCGGTGACGCGCGTCAACACGCGCAAGAACAAGGGCAAGTCGGAGCCGCCATCCGTGGTGCTGGCGCGGCAGCAGGACACGACGCTGGTGGTGCGGGAGAGGTCCGTGTTTGACGTGACGGTTCTGAGTGGAGGATTGGCCGACGACGACAACACCAACAGCGGGCCGGCCAAGAGCCACAAGAAGAAGACGGGCAAGGCCGCCCGAGAAGGCCGCGAGGGCAAGGCGGTGCGGTGGGCCGAGGTGCTGGTGCAGGTCCAAGGCAGCGGCAGCAGCGGTGAAGCCGAGGGCGAGGCGGCGGCCGAGAGCGGTCACGAGTCGGTGGGGGAAGGCGCTGCGGCAGAAAAGCACGACGGCGAGGTCGACGTCCCAGCGTCCGAGACGGTCCAGACGGTCCCGGCGGTCCAGACTCCGGCCGAGCCCGAGAAAAAGTCCATCCCGCGACGGACACGCGCCTCGCGGCTGCAGCCGCCGACACCGAGAAAGGCCATGTCGGCAGCGGCGGCAGCCAAGGTGGCGGCAGCAGCGGCAGCAGCAGCAGCTGTTGTTACTGCACCACCATCCCCGCCCGACGCCTCCATCGCCGCCAAGGTCCTCGCCCACCCGCGCATGGCCGCCCGCCGCACAAAGATCCTGAGCATGGGCATGAGCGGCAACGGCACGCCGGCGCCCAAGCGGCGGGCCCACCGGATGGTGTAGTGGAGGGGGGGAGGAGATTCTTGGGGAGGACGGAGAGCCGAGGAGGCGAGAGGCTGCAAAGGTCAAAAGGCCAGAGAGCGGAGCGGCGTAATATACCAAATGAATGTCTTTAGGGAACTGCTCTAGCGCGCGTGGGCTGTTTTGTATGTAGTTTTCTGGGCGAGATAGCGGGCGTTGGTTCCTCGGCCGTATTTTTGAATATCAGGTTTGCCGTTTGGCGTTGTCTACTGTCGGCATTTTGTTTGTGTTATTTGTTAACATTTGTCAACATTCTGTTATTATTTTGTGACATTTTGTAGACATGTTTATTGACAAAATGTCAACCTGGGTGTCTGTCAATATTCTGTCAACATTTTATCAACATGTTTGTTAACATTTTGTTAACATTTTGTCATTCCCAACATGTGCTAATACCAGTCATCACAATCTACAGCCATTATTTAACGTCGTTTATTGCTAAAGCAAATTTCAAAGGCCTATGCGTACATAAAAAAAAAGATATAAAAAAGATCAAAAACGCCAGCAGTATTCATCCATGCCCGTCCTGCCGAACACGGCTGGACGGGCTTCACTTTTCGTCATAGCAGAGATGGGAAATAGAAAAGAGAAGGGGAAAAGAACCAGCACGCTCCGCCTTGTCGCTTGTCGTAAAATACTCTTGACACTCCCTGTGTTGTCGTCCTCCAGTCACTCTTGGTTGTCATCTGCCGACCAATGGTGAATGGTCCGCATATGGCGCTTGATGTTGTCCAGCCGCCCATAGCGGCCGCAGAAGTGGCACATCCCATACTGCTTTTGAAGGTCCTCGGGCTTGGCTTCGCTCGGATGCGCCGAACACATGTGCCGCTGCCTCTCTTTGTTCGCACCAAAGGTGCTCTTGCAGACGGGGCAGGCAAACGGCTTCTTGTGCCGGCGCTCATGCTTCTGGAGCTGGCTTCGTGTCGCGTACGTCTTTGGGCATACGCTGCACGTATACGGCCGCGAGGCCGCAGACGGCGACCCCGGTGATGGGGCCGCAGACGACCGCCCGGCCGGCGACGGCGCCTGCGACGGCGCCTCCGACAGCATCGGCAACGGCATCTGCAACGGCGAACAGGCTTCCCCTTCATTCAACACCCATTGAGACGGCGACGACACATTCCCGTGCGCCTGTAGCGGCACGTCCATTATCGAGAATGGGCTGTCTCCAGGCGTAACGGCCGGTGGCACGTCACTGCCCTGCAGGGTGTCAAGAGGAGGGAAAGCCTGCGCGACGAAGCTGTCGTCGCCGGCGGGCGGAGCCGGCACCGTCGGCAGCAGTACCGGGTCAGCCATGGCCATCGAGGCAAGGGAAGCGGCCTGAAATGCCAAATCGTTTGCAGGCCACGAAACAGACCCGGTCTGCTCCAAGGTAGTAGTTGCGACGTCGAGATCGAGCAGAAGGAGGTCCGGGTCGAGGCCGGCCCAGAGGTCATCGGTAGACTCGGGCGTTCCTGTCAGCGTTGAATGTGCTGTGAGCGGAGAGGGGTTGCGCGATGAGTCGCTGGAAAGCAGCAGCGACGTGTTGAAAGAGTCCTGGGTAAGGAGAGGGGACTGGCTCAGAGTGGGGAGGTCCAAGAGCGGGAAAAAGGACGGGTCGGGCAGACGTGAGACGGGAGATGCGTTTAAATATGGTGGATTTGGAAGTGGTGAGTTCATGCTGCCGCCCGACATGTCGTCCTCCTTGTTGATAGAATACTTCCAGCCATTCCAGGTGCCTTCTAATGGGCTCTGGTCTGGCGGGTTGTTGAAAGGCATTTCGTGCGGTTCCGCGAGAGGTTGAGGAGTGAGGAGTGGTATGTTTGGGTTGGTGGTAGAATCTGGTTTGATACTCGGAGTCGGCTACTGCGTGCAGGTCTGACGTTTGTGAAAGTTGCGTTGCTTTGATTGTTTGCTGTTGTTGCATGGGCAGGCTGTCTGCCACGGCGTTTCGAAGAGATATCTGCCACGGCGTTTCGAAGAGATATCAATGATCAGTTTAACGACATAATCCGGTCCTTGGCAACAACAAGAAGCAGCGCATCATCAGACCCTCGGCGGCAGATCATCGGAAAGGGCGCCGATTTCCAGATAGAGCAACCCAAGGGGAAAAAAGAAAAAAAAAAGTCTGTGGGGAAAAGCAAAGAAGAGCAAAGAAGTCAAGGAAATGAAAAAAAGAGAAAAAAAGAGAGAAAAAAAACAGGACAAAACATCCTCGGAAACCGCAAAAGAAAGATTTAGATTTAGTGTCCCTCCAATTTTGAAGTGACAGGCATGGTTTCGCAGAGACGCCAAAAGATGTCCAGAGCCGGTCCTGCATCGGACGACAAATATGATGAGCTCCGAGTCATGTCGGGGAAGGTTTTATTTGTCGTCCTTCGCAGTATCAGCTCTGGACATCTCCATAGCAATCGATCGCCAGTCTGTGTGTTGAGAAAGGAAACGTTTTCTTTTGGAAAGAAAACGTTTCCTTTCGAGTCAGACAGGCGGTGCCGCAGAGACGCATTTGTGTTGTCACTCGGCAGCTGTGACGGGACGGCGGCCGTGTCCGTGTCGGCCAGGGGCCGGGGCAGAGGCAGGGTCATCGGCATGATTGCCGCACCTGGTCGTGTCGCACTGAGAGCACCCCCACACACACACCGGCGTGTTGTCATGCCACATGCTGAGTGGCGGGCGATGATTCTGCGCAAGCGTTAGAAGGGCTGAACGGGACAGAGCCCGACGGTTTGCAAGTTATCTTGCCTTTCCCATTGTGATAAGAAGGGCACCCCTGTGGCTGCTGCTTGCAGAGGGAATTGGGACGGAATTGATTGAGGATGGAGAGATTGTTTTCGAGATGGTCCAGACACGCAAGACCTTTACCCCAAAAAGAGAAAAAAGAGAGCGTGCAGAGAGCAATTTTGTGGATGGAAAAAGATGAGGAGGAAAAAAAGGTGAAATCAGGGGAAAGCGCGAGGGGTGCGGTTGCCTGCTTTATACGGCATCCCCTTGCTGCTCTTTCCCTGCAAGAACAGAGTTGGGAAGGCTGTGTCGGCCATGACACCGCCCGGCATCGGTGCCGTGCGATTGGCGGACAGGCCACCTGGCCCACAATAGAGGGTTGGCCTCAAGGCAGCTAGGCCAATAGCCGCAGCGGCTGTGCTGGAAAGCGGGGCGGGTTGGCCTCACTCCTTTCCCCATCAGAGCCAATTTGGAGAGCTTCGGTCTGCCTCGACAAGAGCCCAACAGCATTGGACAACAATGGCGGCATGGCTACGTGGCTGCGTCGATTTGGGGCATTTGTTTTCATTGTTCGCGTCTCCGTTCGCCATCTTGATGCTGTCATTGAAGCGATTCGTCGTCTTCGTCTCCGTGTCTCCACCGTCTCTGTCATCTCCCCATCTCCCCATCTCCCCATCCCCCCATTGTGCCCGTCTTCCCCGTCGAAACCACCCCACGCGCCGTCTCACGCCCGACACAGCGGCCCGCTTTGCGGTCCGGGATGGCCGCCGGCCTTCCGCATTACCCCCGAGGCTACGGTGCAACACAACTTTGGTCAGACAGGTAGCGGTCACAGCCAGTTGGTGCAGACACCTTGTCGCAGTCAGCTTCATGATGGGACAGCGGTTGTCCTAGTGTGTGTAGTGTACGCCTACGGTCAGCGGCTCGCCCTACAACGCCTGCGTCAACCTCTGAATCACACCTGCCGTCGTGTCCGACGGCAACTGGCCGCTGAAAGAGAAGCCGTCGCTACGTAGTGGGTAGATGCGGCTGTAGCACGCCAACGCCAAAGCGGTATAAGATTCAAGGGACTTTCAGATGGTGTCTTAGTGAGAGTGAAGAAGAGGACGAGCCATTAATTAGACGAGTTCACAGACTCGATGGGTTCGTGATATTGAACGGGTTCGACATGTCAAACTGGTCCCACTGAACCCATTTCACAACAGACAGACTGGTATTCCCATTCATCCACTCATGAACAGATTTGTTCCGGACAGCACTTTGAATACAGCCGACGTCACAATGTTGTAGGCTGCAAGCCAGCAAGACTCGAAAAGACATCACCGAAATAATTTGCCTGCTCCTCTCACAGCACAAACGGCATACTGGCCGTCACCAGCCGTCCATCGGCGATCGCTCCATTGACAGCGTCTGGTCGCTGCCCAGTCCTACGTGCAATCCCGGTATGCCCCCAACACTCCGACTGTACTGCTCCTGGGCGTTTCCACTAACTCATTGGGTGCTGATATATGGTTGAACAGCTCCCGTGACTTTACGCTGGCACCCGCACGCACTTCTATGCCAAAGTACTGCTCTATGGGGTGTATTGGCAGAATCTCAAAGCCTTTAGTCGGTGCACCTGCACGCTTGGCAGCCTGGATTTGGTCGATCGGTTGTAAAAGAGATGACCAGTGTTTCCGCTGTCAATTGTGTGGCCTGGCATACCAACAGCACACCAAATCCGCCTACTCGATTGCCAGCCGCAGGTTCTTCAGCTGTCTGGATGGACCTGTTCGGCCACGAGTTTGTGGTTGCCCGTTGCGTGCAGCGACTCTTGAATAGCGGACTGTCCAGTATCGCATCCAGGTTCAGCCATTCATTTGACATTGCCCGTTGCTGCTGCCAGGAAATTCATGGCACGCCGGCCGGGCTGCAGAGCCGGCAGCAGGAAACAGCCGCCTGTCATACATGTCACGGAGCTGGCCGGCCTCGTAGCTGCCGCTGTCCTTTTCCATCCGGTGGGCGGCGGCAAAGATGAAACTGATACGGACAGGGGTGACATGCTGTCTTGATGAACATGGAATGCTCATTCAACACGCAGTCTTCATGTAGTAAAACAGACCATTGTTTACAGAACAAGCAAGCATATCCACAGGTTCAACGACTATTTGTCAACCAATCTGAATCTTGTGATAGTTTCGTCTTCCAGATTGAGGTTCGTTGTTCCAAGCCTGTCAGCCTTCTGCACACAGACAAGCCAGTACACAGGTTGTAGTAACAGTATATGGTAGGGCCTGGATTGGCTCTATGGGAAAATACGAGAAACTTGCAAATATTGTCTTCTGCGCCGTGCTGCTCCTGCTGCCGTGCTATGACCCGTGAAAAGGGGCCAGTCCATGACGAGAGTGATGCCCGTCTTTTGAATTTTACGTGTCCACGCACGACCCCATGCGAGTTGTGATTCTACGTGCAGAAAATAGACACCCTGAGTCGTCTTTTTTTCTTCTCAAAGTCTCCTCCAAAGTTTGCAGTCGAGCACGCACGACGCCTTGCTCCATCGATCGTTGTTTGGCCTGTCTTGCAGGACAGTGACTAAGGACAGTGCGATTATCCAGGCACTGTCTTTTGGGGCTAACCCCGCGCATCGCCGCCCAACTCGGTCGCGATGCCATTTCTCGCTCGTACTACCACACCGCATTCCGCTGGCAGCTACAGCGGCCGAGCCATATTGGGAGCCATCTTAGAGCCGGGTTTTGCAAATACTAGCTGCCGCAATGGCTGCGTCGTTTGCCAATGTATACACGCACCGCAAGGTGGCCGAGAACGCCGCCAAGGGCTGCGAGATCTGCTTCAAGCCGAGCTCGAGCGTCCTGATCACACCCGAGAACAAGGTACGCCACGGTGCTGCAGGCGAGGCACACGCACTACGGTGGCCATGGACGGCGCACGCTCTGCGAGCTCAATTGCTGCGGCTGGGAACGGCTTGCTAACGCTACGGACGTGGCCTAGGATTTCTTCTACATCTGCCCGAACCACCTAAAGGACCGGGGCTTCTGCACCCCCATCGTGGACAAGGCTGCCGTCGAAGCTCGCAAGAAGAAGGAGGAGGAGGAAAAGGAAAAGGCGCTCAAGGAGGAGGTGGAACGGGTCAAGAAGGAGTACGAAGAGAAGAAGCGGAAGAAGAGCAAGGACAAGGACAAGGAAAAGGACAAGGACGAGAAGGACAAGGACAAGGAGGATAAAGACAAGGACAAAGACAAGGAAAAGGACAAGGCCGAGAAGAAGGACGAGACGGACAAGGTAAGCCGCAAACGGCCACTGCTCGGGACATGTCAGCTGATCGGCTCCAGAAGGCGGACGAGACCCCAGCCAAGGACGAAGAGCCTCGCGTCTTTGCCCTGCAAAAGTACGTCACTGTTTCCCCGACCAGTCACATGTACGCGCGTACGCACGCGCGCACGCATGCACACATGCACACATGCACGTACACACACATGCTGACAGCCCCGGCAGATTCGTCTATCAGCAGCGCCTCGAGAAGCGGCGGCAGGCCGACATGGCACGGCGCAATCGCGAGCGGCTGGCCAACCCCAGCTTCTTCCCAGCCGTGCCCAAGAACCTGCCATAGGGGGGTAATTGGCCGTTTTGGGAGTCATCTGAAGAGGGGGGGAAGGGAAGGAGGTTGTCAGCGGAAGTGGCGAGAAAACGGACCAACATGTGCAGCGAACGGGGCCGGACCAGGAGAGCTATCTCACGACCTCACCAGCAGCGTCCGCCTCCGCCTCACGCCTCACGACATCACAAACGGCGGAGAGGTGAGAAGGGGGGGGGTCCCAAAAGTGGCCACGCCGCGCGTCCTCTTCCTCGGGCCTCGACAGCCTCCCGGGCATCAGGAATCAGGAAACGTTTTGCGTTCCCCTCTCTCCCTCCCCCCTTTTCCCCCTTCCCGCCTGGCGCCGCGCAAGCTCGTCCGCCGGCTGACCGCTGACCGCTGACCTCTTTGACCGCTGACGGCACGATGGGGAGGGGGGGAGGGAGAGGGAGAACCGGCTCTGGAGAATGTCGTACGTTTTCCCGGGGCCAGCTAGGCGGACAGCTTGCCGTCTCTGTGGATGACTGGACCACTACTAGTGAACCAGCGAACCAGCGAGCCAGCGGGCGAGCGAGCCGCGTCTCTTCGGGAGATGTGGTGATCCCGCCTTTTCGCAGATGTCGGTGAGATCGCAGAGGACAAACGGAATGCGGACCCCAAGTTTCAATGGCTGGTTCATGGCTGCTCGTCTCTGGTCCGTCCCTGGCTGCTTCCTCACCTCTCGCGTTTTCTGGTCAGCGCTTCAGGGTCTCTCTGACTGCACTCGACAGTGGGCCGATAGCGGCTCTGCTGTGCCCCTGGGAAAGGGAGAGGGTGCTGTACATTCGTGTACTGCTGCTGTCAGAGCTTCTGCTGGGGCATTCAGCGCCACGTCCACCAATTCACAGCAGTTTGCAGCGTGGCATCCCACGTTTTGGGGGGGTGTCTCTTTTTTTTCGAATTTTTCGAATTTTTCTTTTTTTTTTTCATTTATTTATTCGCCTGCACAGACACATCTGCGCATCCTTCCAAACGTGCTGCCGAACCTGCTGCCAAAACAAAACCAGCGAAAGCACCCCCCGCGTGCTGGCCAGCTCGCACGGAGAAAGTCGGCCACTCGCACTGTCAACATCTGACGATAATGGCATCACACCAAAAAAGTCGGACGCTTCGCCTGCAGCCCGCCGGATCGATCGTGTCGCGGAACCGCCGCCCTACGAGTCTGACGGGCAAGCCACCGCTTTTCCCAATGCATGCTAAGACAAGCGAGAACAATAAAAAAACAAAAACAAGAGAATGACCGTTGAATCGGATAAGGCAATCCGCCATGGCAGCTTTGCAGATGTCCACTCGAGCTCCTGCATCCTGTCCCCTCTCTCTCTCTCTCTCTCTCTCTCTCTCTCGCCTGCCCGTGGGACCTTCCACTATCCTTCAGCCGTGATCCCTAAACGGTCCTAGTGCTTACATGTTTGCTGACACCCGCGCCGCCAGTGGTCCTTCCCACAGCTGCTCTGCATCGGAGAATGCGTTGTGCGCGAGGAAAGGCGGACAAGAAGAGAGAAGGTGGAGAGAGAGGGGGGGGGGCGAGTGCGCTTGTGAGAGTGCAACTGGTGATGCCACTCTTGTACGCCGCCCATCGCGGGAAGATCCAGGACCCCAGCACGACAGTCACGCTCTCCTAGTGACGCTTGTTCCGTTCTCCGCCCTCCGGGAGGGAACGACGCGGAAGACTGGCCGTCTCAGCCAACCCCCCCCCCCCCTCCCCTCTCTCTCCTCCTCCTCCCCTCCCCGCCGTCCGTCGACAGAATCACGAGGCCCACCTTGTCATCCTCTCACGCTCCCCGCCCTGCTCTCGTCCCGCCCTGCTATCGTCTCGCTCTGCTCTCTCGTCCTCGTCCTGCAGTGGTCCTCGCCCTACTCTCCCCCCCTCTGTCCTGACTCGCTGCTCGTTGCCCTCCACTCTCCCCTCCCCCCCCCCCCCCCCCC
>JACCPH010000034.1:155221-283758 GCA_014183095.1 Harringtonia aguacate
CCCCCCCCCCTCTCTCTCACCATCCTCTCCCTTCCTCTCCTCCTCGCTCCCTTCTCAGGAATGGTGCATACCTATGAGTATTAGTCGTGTGAAGCAGTCCCATCTTGTGCGTGGGTCCGGCCTCCCTCTTGTTCGCCTTCCTGGCTGTCTCCCCCGCCGATTTTGCCTATGACACCGGCTGGCGTCATCAGTTGCTTATTCACGTGTTTTTTAAACTTTTTTTTTTCTCTTCTGCTTTTTACAGAGGCAGTGCTGCTCCCCTCCCAAACTAGGAGACTAGAGCAGAAGGGGTCCCAGATCTGACGGCCAGTAAGCCGTACGAGCGACATGCTCGTATTTGTTTCAAAGTAGCAGGGTCATTGACGCCCCTTCCCTTCCCTCAAAATCAGAAAGCGGTCCGACGCCATCTCCACAGGACAGGCGTTTTCTGATGCTTTTTTAAAAACGAGACAGGATGCAACCGCTTTTGCTTGTGGGACATGTCTACAAATGCGGCAGGAACGTCCCTGATGCCCGTATAGGCAGGCAGGGCAGGGCTGCCCCTCCCCTCCTCCTCTCTTCCCCCCCCCCTCCCCTCCCTCCCTCTCCCCCCATTGAGGCAATTTCTGCCCGACTATACGGCTCCTGCCTCTCTGGATGCAACTCTGCGCCGGTGCTGAGAGGAGCGAGGGGAGCATAGCCACAATGCCGACCCGCCAGAGTACTCGTAGAGTATAGCGACCAAAAAAAAAAAGGCGAAAAAAGAAAAACTGTTGAGGGCGAATTTTCGGGGCCATTTGTAAGAATCATTCGTGCCTACGTGTTTGGTTCCGTGCGTTGTGTGCACGCCTTTCTCGGTGCGCCGTACTCTGCTGTATAGGATCCGACTCCATATTTTATTCGTAGAAGCCTACAAATACACGTATAGAAAAAAAAAAAAAAGACTACGGGCCTATCCCCACCCTCCACCCACCTCGGGGCGGCCACTCTCCAGGCCGGGTCCTGTACCACGTCACGAGGCTTCGGCTGTTGGATCGCACGCTGCCATCTCATTGGCCAAACGGCTATGACGGGGAAAAAACAAGTAATACAGTGTAAAAGGGGGGGGGAGTGAGGGATGAGATGGAAGAAGGATGATGCGACTTTCTGGTACTCGTCTGATTTTTCAAAACAAAATTTGCCATGGCTTCGTGTGTGCCTGGATCAGTAATCGCGGCCAAGTTGACGCCATTCATCTCCGTGTCAGATAAGAAATGAGAAGAGAAAAAGAAAAGCAGCCAGGCCGAAACTGGCTCTCCTGAGCCGGAGCGAGAGCGGGGGGGGTGAGAGGTGAGCCGTTTTGGTCAGCTAGCTTGAGGTTCGGTTTCGCGTTTCCAGATTCAGTCAGCACAGAGAGAGAGAGAAAGAGAGAAAGAGAGGGAAAAAAAATATCACAAGACGGTTGCCTAGAAAGACACCGACAGGTCAAGGCTGAAAAGGAACAAAAGATTCAAACGCATGACGCGGCCGCTCTTCCCGATGCCACGCGCAAGATGGCCCTCCCTCCCGGGTGTAAGCCCTAAACCACACATCACACACAGCACCGGACGATCCGGTTTCCCATTTGGTAACATGGCCGTGCCGGGGTCCCTCCTTCTAGAAGCTCGAGGGAACCCTGGAAAAAGAGGGACGAGAGGCAATAAGGGTAGGGTGTCAGACTGCAATGCCGGGCGGTGGAGCGCGAGGGTGTCCTTCCCCTGTCTCGGCCTGTCTCGATCAGGACAGGCAGGGGCGCAGGGTCCCAAGGATGAGGAGACAGCGGAGAGACAGCCCGAGTCTGGCAAGCCATGGAATGGTGGTACGAGTATGCTGAGAAGACCTAGCGGGAGCAGCAGGAGTAGCGGAGTTCGGGCTGACATGATTCACGGAATAGGTCCGCATGAGGAGAGGAGACGGAGCTCGGAAGCCGCGTGGTTGGGAACGTCCGAGAAGCCACCCCCCTCCCCCCCTTTCCCAAAAGAAGAAGATATCAAAAAAGGAACCAAAAAAGAAATGGCTAACAGGAGAAATGTTGGGTATCTGACACGAAGCCATGGGGCGGCTCTGGGTGTACAGCATCAGCAGAAGCAGTAGTAGCAGTAATAGCAGCAGCAGCAACAGTAGTACCCGGCCAGACCCCGGCCAGGTCGCCGACCATGAGGCCAGCCCAGCCAGTCATGCAGCTGGCTGTACGGCTGCAGTCTTGCTGCTGGAGGTCCCCGCTGAGCTCTTCGGAGCACGCAACCCTCCTCCTCTCCTGATGGCCCCCCCCCCCCCGCCTGCTGTGCCTCCCCCCCTTCCCCTTTTCAGAGATTTTCAGCTGTCGATCCCCCAGGACTCCTGCTGACCGCAGCGCTGGTGTTGCTGCTGCCCGGTGGCATCCGGATGCCGAACCGGCCCCCGGGCCCCGCCCCTGCTGCTGCTGCAGCAGGTCGTGTGTTCACCTGGTCTACGCGACTGCGCTGCAGCGAGAACGCCGGACACACCCACTGGCGGCAGCTGCACTGGAACCCCTGCCAGGCAAAGCGGCCCAGCGAGGCCTTGCAGGCGGGGCCGGGGCACACGAGGCGGCCCTCGAGGGCGCCGTCGGCGAGCGCAGGCCGCATCCACGACAGCGGCTCGACAAAGTAGTGCGGACAGCCGCCGGGGGTGTTGCAGGCGTGCGCCTGGATAAACGGGGCGGACGCCAGCACGCGGCGGCACTTTTTGCAGCGCAGCTGGATGCTGCCATTGGCGTCTGTGGATGGAAGTGTGCTCTTGTCTCCTTTCTCCGCCCCCGCCTCGTCCCCAAACCACAGCCGCTCCGGCGCCCGCCCCAGCCGCACGCTCGCCGCCACGTCGCTCTGGTACAGCCAGCGCTGGTACACCGGGTGGCGCGCCACGGCGTCGTCGTCGTCCGCCGGACAGCCCATGCGCCACCACAGCGCCAGCTGGCGCATAAAACCCGCGTTGGGCTCGGCCGTGGCGCGGGCCTCGCGCACCACGGCGAGCGCGCGGCCCACCGCCTCGTCCGCGTCCGTCGACGCATACAGGTACTGGTGCTCGTTCACACTGCCGTTATCTTCACTGCCCGCCGCCACAAACCGCCGCGGGTACTTCCATAGCAGGTAGGCCACGACAGCCGCCGCCGAGCGGGACTTGCCCATGGCGCAGTGCACGTAGACGGCAGCGGCCGTAGGACTGGCAACCCCCTCCCCCCCAGGCCTCAGCCCCTCATCGATGAACCGCACGATCCGCGGAAAGTGCCCCAGCAGGTCCTCGTCCTCGACGTCGTCCACGTCGATGAACAGGCGCTCGCGGCCCGCCGCGTCCTTGCCGTCGCCGTCGACATCCTGCGCTGTGCGCTGGAACACGGACAGCACGCGCGTAATGTGATGGCGGTCGAGCAGCTGTGGACGACCGAGCGCAAAGGCACTGCAGCCGGAGGGTGGTCAGCACAAAAAGAATACCGGCAATATCATACTCTCGCACACGCACACGCACACGCACAGCAAATCAACCACACACTCGCGCTATCATCGCCAGGGCAAAAATCCCCACCTTCCAATGTAGAGGTTGTCCTCACCCGGTATTCGGTCAAGCGACATGGCTGGCGGCGGCGGCCCGGGCAGCGGTAGCATCTTTTTTTTTAATTACTTTTCTTTTACCCTGGTCGTTGCTTTTCTCGTGCACAAAAAAAAGATCCTCCTTCATAAAAACGGACTTATTCTGCCTGACCGCCTTGGCGACCCCCGCCCTCGCGCATAGCAACATTACAGATAGCGTACGGATGCATAGGACCCGTAGTGGTAGTGGCGCCAAAAAGGCGGTCTTGCCGTTCACGTGCCGCCTTACAAGGCACTCTCTCTTTTTTCCCCGACTCCGTCCCAACCGGCAAGGCACAAGCGTTGGGGGACCCGCCCGTTCATTTTCCAATGGTGCTTTCTTCTTTCTGCCAATTTGCTTCCAAGCCTGTCAGCAGCTTTGCTAGCAGGCCAATTCTTCAGCAATTGCGCACTCACGCACACAGGCACACAAATACACACCCTCACCCCCCCCCCTCCAAGCATGTCACTGTATGCTTCGGCTGGCCGTGAGACAGCCTTGATGGTGGATCGAGATCCGACTGGCAAGCCGCGTTCCTTACTGAAACGAGACGAGAATAAAAATCAAACCTCGCCCGCTGTCCCCCCCCCAGAATGCCACGCCGCGAAAACATGTCACATTATTTCCTGTCTGCCTGTCTGTCTTCGCATCTTGGCCCTCAATTCGTCCATGCGGCTGACATCACGCACTACGAGTGGTCCCCCCCCCCCTCAGCCGCCGCCTATCTTCCGCATACGAGCAGCCACCGTAAGACGGAGAGGACATTAGCAATCGCTCCGGTCCCCCCGACCCCAGTCTCTGGTCGTATGTTTTGGGTTGCTTTTGCACAAGTTTTCTGATCGAGTGACGACGAGTGACCAGTGCAGCCGATGTGATCATCACCGTCTGGCCGACGTCTGACCAACCTGCTCTGCGAGTTATGTCGTCCCCCGGCGCATCACCCATCACCTCCCCCGTTTTTGGCTCGCACTCCTTCGCTGCAACATGTTCTGGCTGATGTTGCATCCTAGCCCGTGCTCCCTCCCCCTTCCAGACGCCGAGAACAGCCTTGCTGCATGCTAGTGCCGCCTACGACTGTGCTAGGCGCCCCTCCCCCTCTCCCCCCCCCATCGGCCCGTAAAAGTGTGAAAGCACAATGCACATGAGACTTTGTAATTTATCATTTGACCTCTACAGTCTGATGAGAAGCCAGCCAGTCATACCTCGTTGTCCGTAAACTTTCTTTTCCTCTTTTTGCTTGTCCGTCCCTCCATGCCGCTGATCTAGGACTGTTGCTGTTCGCCTGAGACGACAATATTGGGAATAATCAAGAAAAAGAAGCCAATAGCCCAAAGAACATCATGATGAAACAATATCCCTTAAAAAACAGCAGCATCCCAAAAAGTTGAAAAGATAAAAAAAAAAGGTCCTACAAAGACAAAAGACACTAGGAAAAAAATAAGGGGCGGGGAAGAGTGTAGAACGAAGAGAACAAGAATAAGAAAAGAAACGAAAAAAAATCGAAAAAATAAAGAAGAGATCCAGGCCAGTGCGCTCCCTCATTACCGCATCGGCATGGGCGGCTCCTCTTCCGTCATGCAGGCGTTCTCGAGCATGTTTGTCCATTTGCCGCTGGTGCCAGCGTGGCTGTGCTTGAGGTGCTGACGGAAGTGGTCCGCCCGGAAGAATTTCTTGCTGGCGTTGCACTCGCGGAACTTGTGCACGTCCTGCAAGTGCCGGATGCGGTCATCCCAGTCCTGCTCAGTAGCGTGCCGAATTTCTGATCGCCCAGGCGCAAAACCGTTCCGCACAAACTCATCGCCGCAATAGCCGCACGTGTCAGCCTCGCCTGGCCGGAATGTGCTCTCGTGGAATGCGCGGTCGTAGCTGGACAGGGCTGCACAAGACCAGCTGTGCCGGCGCACGTGCAGCGAGTTCTGGTGCCGTTCGGCCTCGTTCTTGTTCTTGAAACGATTGCCACAGTAGTTGCACTCGTACTGTTTTTCCATCTCGTGTGCTCTAGCATGGAGTCAGTACGGTCCCCTGTCATGCTGCTGGCCTGGGAATCGGAGTGGGTACTTACCTGAGCTGTTCTTCTGTCTCAAACTTCTTGGGCTTCTTGGGGCAGCAGTCGCACATGAAAAAGTCGGTCCGCTTCAGCAAGCCGGTAGCCTTGCTGATTTCGGGCACCCGGCGCGTGGGTGAAGCAAGCGCACGCGCCTGCTCGCTGAGCGTCCGGTGGTGTGGCGTCCGTGACACGGTTGACCGCGGCGAGATGGTCAGAGGGATAGAGGAAACGTAAGGCGACGTGCACGCGCTCGTCGAGTCGACAGGAGACATCCCTCCAGCCGGCGAGAGCCCTCCAGGGGACCGCCGCCCCGGACCGGCAAACGACATGCCACTGCTGGTGACGCTGGTGGCGGCCGGAGACAGATTCGAGTGGTACGAGCTCGTCCGGCCAACCGACGACACAGACGATATGGAGTCTTGCGTATTCGCGCTTAACCTGGGCGCCGGGGAGCCGCGCGAGGCGCCGTCCCGCCAGCGGAGGTGCTCGTTCGACGTCATCGTGTAGAGGGGTATTGGTGGGTCGTCGCTGATGGGGGGCGATGATGCCCGGCGCTTCTGGCCAGCCGTCTGGTAGTCTCCCATGAGAGGAGCCCGCGGAAGCCCGCCGCCGGTGCCATCAATGTGGAAGTCTCGCAGCCGACTCGTCTCGTCCATGGGGAAGCTGGTCTCTTCGTCGGCCAGATCCGTGTTGGTGCCATCCTCCCCTGCAGAGCTGCTGTTTGTCCGTCGCGTCTGACTGTCTGGTGATCGGTCGTAGTCGCTGGGCGATCGGTACTCTGGATAGTGGCTGAAAGGCGTGCTCCGCGGGGACAGGGCCGAGTGCAGAGGCGTCTCGGTATAACGGTTGGGCGAGTCCAGCAGCTGGCCATTCTGCTGCTGCTTCATCCGCGTAGGAAGAGACAGAGGCTGCAAGGTAGGGAAGCGGTCGATAGGACGAGGAGGGTCCCGGCTCGACGAGCTGAGGCCGGCTCCCAAACCACCAAAACGCGGCGGTGACCGGTTGTCCAGCGTCCTCCTCATGTCGAGCTTCTTGAGTAGCTGGCTGTCGTAGGCGTTGGCGCTGTTCTTGAACTGGTAGAGGTCGTGGTGCAAGCCGAACTTGGCAGAGGTGAATGAGTCTCTGCTGCGCGACTCCATGGAGTGGTAGCCTTCGTCTCGGTCGGGACGAGTCTTGTAGTTGGGCAGCTCTTCGACAGGCTCAAGCTCTCTCCGGCGGTATTCTTCGGCGGCCGCACACATGGGCCCGTTGACGGGGACGATCCTGGGTGGTGGCAGTGGTGGAGGGGCGTGGTGATGTTCCGAGCTGTTGGGAATCGACATGGGAATCGAGGCCAAGGAAGGAGAGAAAGGAAAGGTTGGGCGAGCAACATCGTCAAAGGGTCTTGACGGGTTGCTGTCGTCTATGTATATGGACGGCAGGCCGGTCCCGCCACGGCCGCCACCTGGGCTGCGGTGCGTACACCGGGGGATATCCATATCTGAGAACCGAAGACGGACGTCCTCGCTCCAACCCCGGCGCTTTCGTATTGCCTGTGCAAGGACGTCTGGGGCGAGAACCAAACAAGCAAGGGCCGGTCAGGAGGACGGTGTCAGGAGTGCACGTCAAAACTCGCCACAGGAGGCTGCAGCAGAAGCGCAGAAGCGCAGGAGCACCAGCTGGACAGGGGCTCCCGAGGACGTGGACGTGGATACTAGATCGACAAGGGGGGGGGGGTGATGTTGGTCTACCAAGGCGTGAAGATGGCGAGGCCGGCTCGGGTGTCGTCTATGGGTAAATGGAAGGGGGCGACCGGTGGCAGACAAGTGCAACAATATCGTGGGCCAATGCTGTGCTGCATTCGACGCTTCGAGTAGGAGGGGGGTAGCCGAGGGGGGGTGAGGGGGCGGCTGTGTCGAAGTTGGTTGGCGAGCGGAAGAGTGTCCGCAAGATGGCCGATAGAGAGACAAGGGGGTTTGGGTGACAAAACCGGGAAAGAGAGAGAGAGAGGAGGAAAAAAAAGAAACGAAGTCTTTGCCACTACGTACAATGTCGAATCATAGCTTGCATTGGCGTTGGTGGAACAGGAGGTCTGGCGTGGCTGGCAGAAGAGGAAGCCAGAGGGAGAAGCAAGCGGGCAGCGGCAGGAAGCAGCAGCACAAGTAGCAGTGACAAGTACAAAAGATGGGGAGGGGATATGGTGGACCAGGGCGTGGACCTGGCGAGCAAGGAAAAAATGGAGAAGGAGGCGAATGGAGCAAAGCGTAAATGCAGAGAGAACAGGGAATGCTGGGCTTTACAGGGGAATAAAACGAGGGTGTAAAAATAGTCGTCTGCAGTGCTGGCTAATGGGAGGGCATGGATGCAGAGATGCAGAGGAGATGCAGAAATGCAGAAAGAGGCAAAGAAGTAGTAATAGTGGGAATGGGAAAAGAGCCAGAGAATGGGGAGGATAAAAAAAAAACTCCAAATCAGGCAAGAAGGCAAAATAAGCTGAGTTCGGCGGGAGCTGGCGGAGTTCCGTTCAGCCCTGGGAATTGGCGGATAGTGAAAAGCAGAGGGGAGAGCCGCTCAGCTGGTAATGCGCAAGAGGGCGACTGCCAAATAAAAAAAAAAAAAAAACGGCCGAGGCGAGAGGGAACGCGCGACCTTGTTTAGCGTGTAATGGTATGGTTGAGAGGGGACTTGGCGACGGGCGGTGGCATGGACGGCCGTTGCGAACGTGATCGGTGGGCTCCTGTTCCTGTTGGGATGCGCCGCTGCCGTATGGTCTCGGTCGTTCCTTCCTGCTGGGGCAGTGTGGCGAGACGAGAAAATCCGCGCACGAGGAAAGAGCAATCCGGGTGAGAGAGGCAAGAACAGGAGGAGACAAGCAGGCGATCGAGAGGTCGAGAGAAAGGCAGAGACAGAGAGCGTGAGAGAGGCGGAGAGGAGAGAGAGAGAACGAGGGGGGGAGGGAGGGGTGCAGTGTAAGTACTCCCGTCGTCGTATTGCTCTCGGAAGGGTGGGAGTGAGGAGAGTGAGGCACGTCAAGGATGAAGGGGGGTTTACAGGTTTCCACTCATATTATGACCATGGCGTATAAGAGAAGCAGCCGCGGTGGTGGGTGAGATGGGGAGGCACAACAAAGCAGCGTGGTGGAAGCAAGGAAAGAAGGTAGGAGAGGCAGGAAAGGAAAGAGCGATGCAGGTTTGTCACTGGCGAGACCGGTAGAGCGTTATGTGTGTGCGTGTGAGATGCTCCGTTATGTGTGGTACGAAGGAACCTTTGGGAGCAAGGGGGGGAGACAATGAAGCAAGAGGTACAACGAGAGCAGCAGGAAGGAAGTATCGGTACGTATCTAATAGCTGGGTGCTGTTCGCTCTCGCATGACGACCCTGGCCGCCGCCCCCCCCCCCCTCCTCCCTTCTGCGGAAAGGGCTCACTAGCAGGTTGAGGAACCCGCAGCTCCATCCACTCAGCCCAACCAGGATGGTAGGGTGTGTGGTCTGCGTCGTCTGCAGTGCACCAAGAAGAGAGAAGGGGAAAAAGATTGGTGGGGTGGCTGCCGTCCGGTGATGGGTCCACCCCTCGTGTAGCTGCAAACACACCGTCCAGAAACGGAGTAGGGCAGGCCAGAGAGGGGTGAGTCTGACAGAACATTCTGCGCGTTCTGGGGGACCCTTAGCGGCCCACGGCCCCTACATAATACCCAGTATTATTTATTAATTAGGTGGACAGGAGAGGTTGTATTTGTAGCAGCTCGGGGTTGCTAGAAGCCCGACTGCGATGCTGATGACCAAGGAAGCTTGACAGCGACATGTATCCGACCGCCCTCGTCGTCGCCACTGTCTTGCCCGGAGACTTCTGTCCAGGGTCGTGTAGTACCTCGGTTCTCACAGCCTGCGGAATGTGTGTGTGTGTGCGTGCGTGTGTGTGTGCGCGCGCGCGTCAGAGTAAGGTCAGAACTGGATCAGAGCAGAACCAGGAGGGATCGATGGATGCAGAGCAACCCGCTGTTTATTGTCCATTTTTTTGCCACTGATCGTACAAAGTACACGCCGTCTTCCTGCCTAGAAATACGGTAGCGAGATCAGCACTCGCGCCGGGGCGGGCAAACGCGACAAAAAAAATACATACTCGTACAAATAGTTGAAAGAGAAGCGTTCTAGAAGGGTGGAAAATGGGAGTCCGTGCCTGAACTGTAAAACCACTGTGCCAAGGTGAGGGTGAGAGAGAGAGCGTGTGTGCTGTTGTTCCGGAGCTTCGCCTAATCGCCGGGAGCCCACACAACTAAAGAGGAAAAAGGGAAAGTGGACAGAAGGGGAAATGACTGCCCTGGATCGGAAAATGAACGCCTGGGTTGAGCGGGCTGGACTGCTCTGGGGACGCCCTGGAAATGGAAAATACCCCCCCATTCGTCCACTCCTTAATCCACGGCCTGTTTTCGGGCAGACTCGCAGCGAATGCAACAATCACGAGGCCGCCGGCTTCTTCCATCTTGAATCCCGCCCGCCTTCCGCGCGGCGGTATTTGTATTTTGTATTGCTTGGTTTTATACACACGCTAAATGCTAGCAAACGCGCGGCACTTCTCACAGGGCGGCTTACCATCCAGAAAGTTCGATACGGAACAAAGCACTAGCAGTTGAAATCGGCATCTACGAGTAGGCATCTATCCAGCCGGCGACCACCAGAAATCGAGCTGCTAACCAGGTCCTCAGTCAGGGGGGGGGGAGGTGGCGCACGGGAACGAAATAGCTCTGTGGTCCGCACCCGAAAGCGAGCCAGCGGGATGTCGCACCGCTTGCTGGCAATATCACAGCACGGTCCCCCCAATGCGACTTTGACGTCGTCCTGTTGCAGGGTACCATGTATCGCCTGCGGAACAAACGGCAGGCGGTACGCAACGCAGCGCTATGCTGCAAGAAGAAAGCCGGCCGAATATTGGAATCCTCGGTGCCAGGGCAGGAAACGGCGGTCGCCAGTCCGTTTCCTGTCAGATGATAAAAAAAAAAGGCATTTTTATTGTGGTATACCTGGGAGCTATGGGGTCAACAAAACGCCTGCCAAGGAAGGCGGTAGAATAATGGAGGGGTCGAGTTAAGAGAGTAAAATAACAAAATGCAAGGCAAAAACAGCACATGTCAGGCGAGAGAACAAGGTAGACCAAAAGACAAAAAAAAAACGAAAAAAAAAACGAAAAAAAAAACGACAGACTCGGGGGTCTTGCTAAAACGCTCAGCCCTACCACAAAACTATAACGCTAAAGTCGGGTTGCTGATTGGGTGTCTGTGCAGGGATTGAGGAGGGGGGAGGGGTCCTCCCTCAACACAACGACAAGGTCGCCTTGGGAAATTGGAGGAACAGAACGCCCAAAGCGGAAAGGTCCAGCCCTCCAAGGCTGCTTGAGAGAGAATACAGGAGGGCTGCAGACGGACATCCCAGCGTTGTGCCTCCCCAATCCAGCTTAGGGCCTCATCCCATCGTGGCCATCGTGGCCCATCGTGACCCATCATGCCTAGCATTGCCCTGGCGTTTTGGCTGCTGCCCTAGTTCTCATGGCAGGGCCATTGGAAGCGGACACGAACCCTAGGCGCCAAAAGGATTGCGGCAAGAGCGCCTTCCCAAAGCAGGATGCTTCCTGCGGTCCTTCTGGCGGAGGCCCCTTGCTCGTAGCAGCGATGGGAAGGAACTTGCCGTGGTAGGAGTGGCGTGCAGGTATTTGTATTTGTATTTGCGTTTGTATCCGGACGAGACGAGTCATTCGCTCGCACGGAGGAGGGGAGGCAGCTCGCGCCGCCAGCCCGCCGCCCACCACCCAATGAGGGTGGTGGGCGGTAGCCCGTACGGGCAAAATGCAAATAGGCACGAGCGTCAAACATGATCAGAAAAAAGAAAGTTTTGGCCGCTTTTCACTGGCCGCCAGCGTGCATGCAGACCCCGTCCAGAAATAGTAGCCCTGGGGTCACCTGCAGCGTGGGAAACGGGACGGCGCCTCATTCGCCTTGTTCCCTCGCCTTGGAGGTCCGCTCGAGTCTTGTCCTGCCAGTGTGCCATCTGACCCGCGGTTGGTCCTGGGCAGTGTCCGAGTCGGGGGGGGAGGGGTGGTGTTGTACTCGTAGGGTGTGTTTGGCGTGATGGTTTTCCTGTTTTCTGCTCGTCCTCCTGCCAATATCTTTTCCCCTCTGGTCTCGGTTCCCTGGTTATCGAAGGAAAAACGGTGCCCGCCTGGATCCAGAAGTTCCTCCGCGTCGCACCTGCCGTAATCACCCCCTCCCCTCCCCCTTCCCTATACGAGTACGAGTATTCGTATTGCGTACGAGCGCCTGCCATGGTCCATGCTTTCTTTCCTTGCCATGCCTGCCATGCCTGTCACGCCGGCCTGCCAAAACGGAGGCTACTTGTTGGGGGGGGTCTCCCAAAGGGGGGAGGGGAAGGGAAGAGAGGGGGGAACAAAAGGGAAAAACGGGAAATCGAAGGCTGCGCCACATGGCACATGCAACATCAATGAATCGGCAAGCCGCCCATTGTACAGAGTTTTTTCCCACACAGATACTATGGAGCAATACATGGGGTCCGTTCGCTCCAAATTATATCGAGGGCGATCATCGCTGAGCAAGCATGACACATCGACTTTTGCCGGAGCCACATCCCAAGTACCGATGGCCGCCTGGGTAGTTTTTCCCGCTCGAGCTCGTGCCACCTCGGCGCTGCTACTGCTGCTGCCCTGCTTCTCTTCTCCCTTTTTTCTACTCGGCAGCATCGATTGTTGCGGCGCCCCGGGCACCCGGTGGCTGCAATGCTACTGCTACCGCTGCTGATGCTGATGCTGATGCTGCCGCTGCTGCTGCTGCTAATACTACCACTGCTGTTGTTGCCACTGTATTTTGTCTTGCATTCTGTAGGTTCCATGGTAGCCAGCTCGGCCGTACTCGTCATCGCGCTCACACGTTCGTGCCATGCGCGTACGATATGCCGTATTCGTACATTATCGGTATGCGATGTAAGATACGCAGCATGTGAGAGGCCCAGTAATTTCGTTTACGGCACGGGTGTGGAGATGCTGGCGGTCTAGGAGGCCTTGGGCGACCTCGCACACGACCCTGGGGAGAAACAAGATGAGCAAGACAGGCCACAGGTGCCGAAACAGGCTGGCGGTCTTGTCCCTCTGCCTCTCTCCCTACCAATATGAGATGAGAGATGAAAGGCGAGCCATGTGCAGCCCCCCCCCCCCTCCCCCTTCCCTCCTCGGCCGAATGCGTGCAAGTGCCGCCGTGCCTGGCAGAGAGAGCCCTGTCTGCTCGCTTCTGCACAGCCTGCCTGCCTCGGAGATGCGAGGAGGATGGAAGGTGCACAATTCTTAGACTGCAAAAATCGCCCGTCCCGCTGTCGACCAGACCAATGCAGCGTCCAGGCCGCTGTGCGCATGTGTGTGCGCGTGCATGAGTAATACTGGCAAGCCTACTCGGCAGGTCCGGCTGGCGCTGAGCCTTAGCCCATCCAAGTGCTCCTTTCAGGGCGTCTGCGCCTCTGCTACGTAGCTAGCAGACCGCTGTGCGCCGCACGCCGCGCCGCACAAGCGACGCACAACAAAGAGGAGGCCCCCGGTGCCGTCGCCCTCGGCCAGACGAGAAACCCCGTACCGTCGCGTCCGTCGAGCGACTATTAGCGCCCAATAAACCAAGACTGCTGTCGCATCACCACCGGCTGCATCAATCCCAGCAGTCTCCCTCCGGCGCGCCCTTGTTCTCCACAGGGCCTCGTTGCCACCAACCCGGCGTCACCTCGACCAGAAAAGGATGAAAAATGAAAAACAAAAGTAATAGAAATAATAAAAATAATAAAAATAATAAAAATAATAAAAATAATAAAAATAATAAAAATAATAAAAATAATAAAAATAATAAAAAAAAAAAAAAAAATATGGCCCAACCTTTGCCGACGTCAGCAATGGCCACGATGCGGAGGCATATGATTCTATTTGTAAGATCAGATATTTTGCTTGCTGTAAGATATTTTTGCCGAGAACCAGAGACATTCCTCATCGAGACGACAACGTTACGCGAGCGTGTTCGCTTCCCCAGTCACCGTCTTCTCTGCTGCTGCTGTTTCAGACCAGCAAGGCACAGGAGGGCTGTCTTGTCCTTGCACCGCCTCCCACAGATGTTTTGCATGTACGCTGCGATCTAAGGGGGGGGGAGTCGAGGTGTACAGAAGTACGACATGACGAGTACGACCGCGACGACCGCGGCAGAGCAAGAGTTCTCGACCTGTGCACGAGCCTCGTCAAAGTATTCTAGACAAAGCCAGCCATGTTCGCCGCCCGCCTGCTAACACACAGCCTGCAGACGCCGCCGCCGATTGCATGGGTTCGGTATATATCTTTTTTTTTTTCTTGGTTGCTTGTTCCAAGCTATTCTTTTAATTTATCTCTTGTCTGTTTTGCCGTTTCTGGCTATTTTTTTTTTAAAAAAAAAATGTATATGTAAGATGTTTTTAGTTCGTGCTTGGCAGCTAACCGCCTGCCAGGCCCGCCTATTGGCCCGCTCTTGCAGGTGGCTGACCTGTTTTTCAGCTTGCTGTGCCCAAAATTCGCCTCATTATTCAGACTCGACACAGCTTTTTGTCAACGTCAACCACACCCCCTTCCGCACCGGCGCTCCTGCCAGAAGCTGCCTCCTGCCAACCTCGTATCCGTGTTTCTTGTGCGTCGCGCCGCGCTGGTCCGTGAGAGTGGCGGCCGAGTGGCAAAGCGCAAGGGACAGCTGTCAACTGGGATGCAGCGGTTTCGGCGACTTCCTGGTCTCTTCGACTGTCTGATCCTGCCGCGGTCCCTGTGCTCCCGTTCATCTGGCTCACGATAATGCGCTCTGAACGCGTGTGCCCTGGTCATGAGGGCAGACCATGACATCGTGCTCCGCGAATGACAGCCCTGCAACAGTGACTCTCAGCCCGCCCCGTACACACGGTCCCTCGCCACTGCTAGCCTCGGAAACGCCAAGACGCCTCGCCGTCCTCGTATTATATGATACGGAATAGACTCCGCACAAATCACGGGTACTTCTTTCTGTCCGTCCTGGCTTGCCACTCTCACAAAACATCTTGAATACATCTTGAATACATCTTGAATCTCCGTTTGTTCCCCTGGCTTTCCCCTTCCGTCCTTTCCATTGGCAAGGCCAGCATTTGATTTGCCTCCGTGCAGCTAATGACCATGCAATGTCCGGTCTGGCGCGCATCCGCCGTACGTCCACCAGTGAAAAACGTGTCCTGTTCTCGTCCGGAACAGCGAGAGCAGTCGTACAGCCGCCAAGGGGTCCTGCGACCCGAGCTGTTGGAACCCATGGCCGCCACTAGCCGTCACAGCAAGTCTGGTCTTCCCCAACACGCATTTCTGCTCAGCCGCGGCGGACCATGGAGAGCCCCTGAGGGTCCAGATGCGTCCCAGGACGGAATCCAGGGAGGCAAGAATCAGTCCTCGTCGGTCAGATTGGCCAGATCTGGAAACCGAGCCGTCCTTTCCGCGCGGAGCGGCGGCTTGGACTGGCGGAAAAAGGAAATGAGCATGAGACCACCCGGCAGGCAGCTCTCGGGGCACCAGGCTAGCCTGGTGTCTCCCCTTACCAGGCCAGGCCAGGCCAGCCGAGCATACCATTAGACGAATGGAAGGCAGCATCCGCACACGACCCAGGGCCACCCCATCCGTCCGTGCTTTTTAGCTTCATTTCCATCTCACCAATGATGACGAGAAGACCAAGTCTGCGTGAGCACAGCAGAGGACCACCGATGCAGGGCGTGCAGGGCATCATGCAGGATATTGCAGGACATTGCAGGATATTGCGGAACATCACAGCAATGGTCCCCGCTGCCGGGACAACGGAGGTTCCATGGCGGCCCTCCAACATGGCCGTCCGCGTGTCCTGACCTCAGCTCCGTGGTTTGTCAGACTGCGAGGGTCTGACTAAACGCAAGGTTGCCCACTTGGCGGTGATAGAAAACGACGAAGAAGTCAGGGGAAACCAAAAAAAGAAACTAAACGAAACCGAGGCATCGTCCGGAAGAGGCAAGTCCTTCTTGTCCTTCTTGTCCTTCTTGTCCTGGAAACGCGCCGGAGCACGCTTTTGTATCACGCCTTGCGCAAAAGGTACCAGGAACATGTGCGTGAATTCGATGCAAGGCAAGGCCCCCGAAGCTGAACATCTCAAGAAGGAAGGCGGCTGCATCGTCCACCCACCCCCCCCCCCCCCCCCTTTCACCCCCCTCACCCCCTCCCTTTCACACGAAACTGAGGCTGAAGCCGCGGTCTGGAGGCGTAATGACTCTGCGAGGTTCCGCCGACTGACCGCCTGTTAGCACCGTTTCAAGAAGCGGGCAGACACGCGTTGGTGACAATGACCCAACAGGCAACAGGCAGACACGACCATCGCCACCAGAAGGCTGGGAGGCACCTGCCAATCCAGCTAGCTAGCCCGGCGTCTTTTGGCAGAAGGCGGTGCAAACAAGTCCAAAAAGGGGGCGGCAAAAAAATGCAAAGTAATAATAAAATAAAATAATAAAAAATAATAAAAAAACAGACAACTTTTGGCCAAGTCTGGAACGCTTGTTCTAACACTGGCCACCAACACTGGCTGTTGTCACTTTTATTAAAGCTGAGATATGGATGAGTATCGCCGGCGAAACTGCGCTGTTCTTGTCTGGCGCGCTGCCAGATGGAGCCGAAACAGGAACCAACAAAACCGCCACTGCGGTCGCCGATGGCAGGACATGGACATGTTGCGCTCTCGGAGACAGCGGCAGGCGCAGGATCCGGCTCACGCAGAGTTGCAGTGCTTTTGTTTGAGAACAGGGAGGGAAGAAAAAATTTTTCCTCATGCAGACAGAAAAAAATGGGCACAAAAGAAGGGAAGAACAAAAAAAAATACATACTCGCATTTGTCCAGTGGCATTTTGTTCTGGTCAAAATACCGCAAAAATGGGCACAGCAGCCAAACACAGCCAAGACCAACCCTCCATGAGAAAGCGGGACACGGCTACCATGGAACCCAGCGGAGCGTAGCACACGTGCCGGGCGACGGTTGCGGTCGAGATGGGAACAGGCGCGTTAGGGTGACCGATGCTGCAGGTCTGGAGGAGAGCGGGCAGAGGGCCGCGGGCAGAGCTGAGCTGAGCCAATGGCACATCCGAAACAGTACTTCTGGCTACCTCGCCAAAGGCTGCGCGCATGTATCTTAGTATCTTATCGTCCCGCCCGCTGTCGTGCACGCGCCTCGTCGACAGGCCAGTGGACAGACAGGCCAGTGGACAGACAGGCCAACGGAAATAGCAAGAGCAACGTCGACAAGCCAGCGGAAATGGCAACGCGGAAGCGACTGTCGACGACGGCCGATGGCACCGCACGCATGAGCATGGCTGACGTCCGAGGAAACGCACACAACACAAACCGGCGGCTGGTGCCAAGACGGCCCCCCCGCAGGGGACCATAGTCGTACAAATAGTTCTTTTCAGAAATCACCTCATCGGCCGCGCAGTCTTCACCCAAAACGGAGATAATTTGACGAGGCTCCCAGCCACCGACAGCAGCAATGACGAGTCATCCGCTCACTAGTCTGACCATAGATGGACAGGTTGTGCATCTCGACCCGTTGGCGATCCGCAGTCCTCACTGCTGGACTTGGATCTCTCTCTATTCTGCTAGCGTCAGCAGACGAGCACCACCTGCGCCCAGCCGCGCGCGCGCGCGCTGCTTGCCCGAAACTAGCAAAAGCTGGCGTCATCTGCATGGGCTCTCTCTCCGTCCCTCCCTTTGGCCAAGCCCATCCCGAGGAATGGCCCCATCATCTCATTCTCGGTGCGCAACGCAATGAAGCCACGAAGGGGGAGAGGGGGGGCAGAGGGGGCAGAGGGGGGGAGAGAGAGGGGGGAGGGGCAGCGCTAGTTCCGTTTCTGGACCCAAGCAGCACGAGAGCGGCGGCTCTCTCATCTGATCCTTTCTGTCTTGGGCTGCATGATCAGCCGGCAGCCCGTCGCTGCACAGCTGAACCGCACTGCACATACGCAGCCCGAAGCCCGCCGGTACAGCTAGGAAGGGGAGGGGGGACCGGGTCGACGATCGGGCATGCAAACTTGTGTGTGGTTTGGCTGCATGATTGGATGCGTGCTGCTGCATCAGCCTAGCCTCTTCTCCATCGGCCTGCGTGGGGCTGCATCAGCCCTGCATCTGCTACAGACAAAAACGTATTACACCGAAAAACTGGCACACAGCCGCCCTCCGTCCGGTGCTGATATGTGGCCCCATCGCCGAACAAATGGGGGTTAGCCGGCGCGGTGACATTCCCCAGCGATGCTCTGCGCCCAGAGTGGCAATTCTCTGCACCTGCTGGTGCAGCATCTCCGGCAATCGAGATGCCGGCGGCATTTGTGACTGCGCAGGTTTTTTTGCAGTCCCTCAAGGCCCCCCCTCCCCCTCCTCCTAGCCTCCCATGCGAGATCGTGTCCCTCTGCATCTCTTTTCTTGTGAGCTGACCTCACACCAGCCCTCTCGTCGACGGAGCTGGCTCCCAATTTCCGCCGCGTGCCAAGCCCTCGACACGGCTATCGTGCTGCCGGAGCCACCTGGTCCCTACGGGGCTGAGATTTAGTGCCTGTGCGGAGTGGCCTAGGGCTGGAGGAAGCTCTGCGACTGAACACAGACGCATTCACAACGAGTATGCGTACGAGTATGCGTACGAGTATGTACGGCCATACGAGATACCTAGCCGGAAAGGGGGTGACCATGGATCCAGCGAGCAGAAGAGCGGCTCTTGTGATGAGGGACAATATCGCTTCTTCTCCCAGTGAGATTTTCTGGCACCACCCTGGGGCAGGGCGGCTTGTATGTATTGGCCGCCGCCAGCCCGCTGCGACCTATGAGTTCAGATGTCTGCCGGCATGAGTTTCCTCTTTTTTTCTTTTCTTTTTCTCATCGTCGTGTTCGCTTGACGCACAAACCATATCCATGCATGTAAGACGCTTGACTCGACATCGCCTTACGAACAGACGACAGATACGAGCATGCCTGCATCCTTGTTAGCGCCGCTCGATTCCAGACTGGTCCCCCCCCCCCTCCCCTCCCCCCTGGCTGTGCCGTCGTGCCCCGTCGTCGCTGTGCCCCTTCACCACGACCCTGAGGTGTCCTCGTGAGACTCTTAGTCTATCACACCCCAAACAGAACGACTTGGCTGTTTCGTAAACCAGCCAACAGGATAGTCCGGGAAGGAAAAATGAAACAGCGAAACGGTGGGGGGAGGGGGGAGTGTCAGCAAAAACGATGAAGCACACAGCTGGACTGCTGACGATGCTACACACCCGCCACGCTGACGGGGGGAGGGGGAGGGCACAGCAACCACGTGAGACCCGCCAGGGAAGTCAGGAACTTTTTGTTTAGGCGAGCCGCCAGACGAGGCAGTGCCTACGAGTATCCGTACGAGTATCCGTACGAGTATCGGCACCAGCATTACGAAGATTACGGGTGTGCGTGTCCGTTTCGCCAGTTCCCTTTCTCGGCAGTCCTCCCGTCTCGGCGAAACACGGTGACCCGCCTCGGCGATGCACTCGGCCAGCGGTCGTGCCGTATCGAAGGCAGTACTCCGAGTAGGAGACGGGTAAGAGACAGGGACAGAGAGACAGGCAAAGAGAGGCAGAGAGGCAGAGAGGCAGAGAGGCAGAGAGGCAGAGAGGCAGAGAGGCAGAGAGGCAGAGAGGCAGAGAGGCAGAGAGGCAGAGAGGCAGAGAGAGACACACAGAGGCAGACACAGCAGCCACCGTCCCATCTCTGCTGGACGCGATGCCGCAGTCCCACGGCACGGCTGCGTATTCGTATCTCGCCCTCCAGCCAGCCAGCCAGGCAGCAGCCAATCCGCAGAGCAGACCGGTGGGCGGACCCCGTCCAAGCAGGCAGCCTCGGTCTCATGATTGCATTGTGCCCATATTTCCGCATTGTGTGTGCATATCTCTCTGCTGCTCGGCGTGTCGCAGCTCGGTGAAGCTCGGAGAGTCGAGCAACCTTGCGTCCTGCTGTCATACTACATGCACGAGTATTGTGTACGAGAACGGACTCGCTGCTCGTCGTTTTGTCTGCGCCTCTCGCCATTTCTCCTTCCCAGCCCCGTCTAGCGGTCAGACCATGGCGGCCGTGCTCGCCCTCGTACAAGTCTTTTTGTACGAGTACAATTGCTCGTACTCGTAGACACACGCCCACCCCCCGCTCGCTGGTCCTCGAGGATGGGAAGTTCCGTTAGCTGTCAGGGGCAGATCTGTAAAATGGCGAAATTGGCGGTTTTTTTTTTTTTTTTTTACACGGTTACGATACGACCGCTGCTGCTACCCTGCGCGCTATTCCGCGCACTACGCTCCGTCTCGTATAACATACAGTGGGTTGTACCTTACCTTTACACTACGAGTACACCGTTTCCCTTCACCGGAGCTGCCTGTGTGGGTCGCCGTCGCGATTGCCCTCTGCACCATTTGACCGACAATCGCCGAGTCCAAAAAAGAAAAGAAAAACTACAGGCTGTCCCGTACCAGTTTCCCCATCTGTCCACTTTTATTTTTTGCCCAGCTGTCTGTCTCCCTACAAGGCGGGGCTGCCTTCCCAAAAGGGAAGGCTCCAGTTATTCCTTCTAGAAGCCTTCTAGAAGCCGACGAGTACTACAAGTACGAGTACTACGCCTTACTACGAGTACTAATTGTACTACTACCACTACTACGCCTTACTGCTACGACCTAGTACGGAGCGCTTCGTATGGAAATTTGGGCAGCCGAAATAATATTGGATTTTTGGGTGTCTCCCTGAGCCTTGTTTTTCCGCGGCACCAACAGGCAGGCTCCCCTTCTCTCCCTCCGTCCCATTCCCAACTGGGAGATGGCTGTCTGATATTTGTACGAGTACAAAATATGTTCTACTCTATGTGCGGAGATTGCGCCTCCAATATTGAGCCTGCCTGCTGTTTTGGGCAGCTCGCCAAGCGGCTGTGGCATCCGCCCCGTGACGAATCCCATTTCATCCCCCTAAGGCTTGCCCTACAGGCGAGCACGGCGACCTGTCGCATTTTTCCGGCGTGGCGCTGGGCGCCGGGTGCCGGGCGCTGGGCACAGGGCGCTCTGTGGGAGGAAAGGGGGCGCACAATATTTCCTATTCGGACCACAAGAACGAGCTCGAAATGGCGGTTTGTCCGCTAGCCACCTTCAGCGGATCTCGATTATCACGTGCCTTTGTCGACTTTGGGGGGGAGAGAGAGAGACTTTTGCCTTTTCTCTCTTTTGCTGGTGTCCTTCTACAAAATAGCTTCCAATACTACCGCCAGCTCGGCTGCCATAGACTGGGGATTTTTAGTTTACACGCTTGCTCCGTACTCGTACTATATTGTACTTGTATCGTATTTGTACAGCCCACACCCGCTGTGAACATTAAGATACATAGCGTCGGAAGCCGACCCGTTCAGGGACCTTTTTAGCGGGCCTGCTTTTGTCGGGACTGCTGTCGCCAGCACGCTGGGATGCGCCATGGACCAACAAGAAAAAAACTAGGAGACAAGACGCCGGCGTTGTTGGAACGAGTAGTGAGTAGTTCCGGCAAAACGACGGCGCGCACACTGCAGAAGAAGAGGGGAATGGATGGCGGCAGGGGAAGGAAGGAGAGGATCAGGGGGGGGGGAGAGGCGGGACGGCGAGCAGAACAGAGGGCACAGGGAAAACCAGAAAACAACCCTGGTCCGTATTTCCCGCCTGCCTACGATGCCTCGGCATCTTTTTGTCGATCTCTTTCGGATCGCCTGCAACTGCCCTTCCATGGTTCTCCCCAAGGCCAATCCCACTTCCCACTGCCCACTGCCACCCCCTCTCCACCCACGTCAATCTGCCTAGGTCTTACGAGCGCACGGAACGGTGGCCGGATCAAAGTGACGGTTACGGGAGCAAGGCCGAGCTTCTGGTTCCGTCGTGGTTTCGAATTGTGGGCAGGGCAGGGTATGAGCGTATTTGTATCGTGCAATGTAAGCCATGTACTCGTACGGAGGACGAAATGGGCAAAAAGGTCCCCCCTCCCCTCCCCCCTCCCTCGTCTCCCCCTTACTCCTAGTCGCGCTGGGCTGGACCGCAAGAGCCCAGTGCGTTCTGAAATTACCGGGGACCCAAAGCAGGGGTCTCACCCAGTCTTACCCAAGTCGACTTAAATCCGGACGTCTCACCGTTTCTGGGGAAATGCCATGGGCACAGATGCGTGCTAATCTACTTCTGGGGTTGTTGCCGTTCGCCGAAAGATCGTCTGCAATATCTGACATGGCCGATTAGTGCCCTTTTTGTGTTACGTAGCTCGCCCATATTTTGTACCCTAACATACGCCGCCCCCCCCTACGCGTACGAGGAAAAGCTACGTGTGAGTATCTTACCACATGGCTGGCTGCCTACGCCGTATGAGTACGAGTACAAAACAACACTACTCGTACACCGGTGGTCTCTCTGCCCTGGTGGACCCTCTCTTGGCTGGCGCCCCCTCCCCCTAGCAAGATGTCAAAATGTTTAGTGCATGATAACCCGGTTTTTGGGGGCGGACCCGCAGCGGAATAAAGGGCGAGGGCGCGAGCTGGCCGAGTACAGGCTGGCTGGCATGTGTGAGTATTCCTCCTCGTACTTGTACTTGGCAAGCCGGTGGACATCGCCGATCACCAGGAGGTGATCTCCTGTACCTGGCGTGTCCCGAAAAAAAGAAAAGAAAGAATAAGAAAAAAGGGGAAAAAGAGAAGAAAAAAAAAGAAGAAAAAAAAAAGAGTCGATAAAAAAACAGCGCAGCGGAGCACGCACCGTGGCTTGCAGGAGGCTTGCAGGCTGCAGGGAGGCTCGCTCGCAGGGAGCCTCTCTTGAAACAATCAAAGGGTAACCCCCCCGGCTGGCCATGCAGTCGACAAGGCCGGTCTGTGAGCTAATTCTCTAATTCTCGTACTATCTTGCCAGGGACCGTCGGACAGGCCTAGGCCACCATCCTAGGCCTGTAGCCTCGCGACCTTGCAGGGAGAAAGAGAGGAAAGAAGGGGCGAGCTTACAAACCGGCCACAGCGAGCTTACAAAAACGGCTACGAGTGGGCAGGTTTGGCTGCTGCTCGCTGACGCAGCATGCATAGGGCCTCGGACCGAGAGAGATCAGCGGCATGCATACCAGTACGTACGCATGGATCCAAGGGCCGAGAAGTCATTTCCGGACAACTCGGGTCATGGCGTCTCTCTGTGTACCAGGCGGGTGGACCGCTTAGGTCGCCGACCAAAAAGCGTGTCGGCGAAGAAGCGGTCGGCTGGTTGAATGACGTCACCGAGCTCCAAGCCGTGAACATCACCACAGGATCGTCGAGCTCATCAAGAGCGAGCGTGTATGTATGCGGAGTGAGAGATCCTCCCGCGTCTCTCTTGTCACGGTTCAGGGGGGTAGGGGGGCAGTTCCTCTCGTGTCGAGATGGCCCGTTGCAAAAACAAGATTGGGATAGGCATGCAGAGGGGACATGCTGCGACGTCAAGTGACGGTGGGCGGCATCGTCGCAGCCAGCGGTGGCCAGCAGCTCCATCCACAATTAGAAGTCGTCTTTTGCGTGCTTGCAAAAGTCCGTTGCATGACAGAGCGATCCATGGTGCGCTGGACCGCATCCAACCACTTTGATTCTTTTCCCACTGGAAAATGAGCGTGGGCTGACTGCCGTCGTGCTCTGCGTCTCGGACGGCAGACGATCTTGCAACATCCTGCCCTGGGCCTCGGCCTGTCCGCTGGATGTTTGATGATCGGGGGCAGGGCAGAGGCATCGGATGCACGGCACGACGGCCGTGTCTACGTCGAGCGTGCTGTCCAAGCAGCCTGCTAGCACGATGCTTGAGACCGTCCACACGCCGTATCTTCCCCTTCCAAGCAGGGGAAGCCTGGAAAAGTGTGCCGCAGGGTGGCCTACAGAAGACGGCTGAGATGCCGTACAGGCAAGCGCACTTTAACATGGCTGCTGGACAGCGATAGGAACGCGGATTGCCGTTTCGCTCATAGGCATCATGCGGCTGCAAGTATTCTCTGCTGCCACGGCGCGACATGACGGACAGGTGACTCCGCCGCCGTCAGGAGATCACGCATGCCACCCCTCCCCCCTGAACCGTGGCCGTGGCGACTGCTGGAGGCGCGGGACGGTGTGCGTGACAGGCAGCAGGGGAAGGAAGCCTTGTGGAGCTGGCAGTGTGGAGGCGGGCACGGGGCGAGTGCTGAGCTGTTTGCTGTTTACAGGCCATGAGCGCCAGCTGTCAATTTTGAACAGCGCAGGCGCCGATGGCCTGGTGAAAGCAGAGTCTGGGAAGCAGCAGGTGATGCGAGATGGACATGCCATGGTGGCTGTGGCCGTCTCGTGGGCGAGGCTGACCGGAAACTGGAGATGTGGCACGTGGCACCAAGACACATAGGTGTTCCGGGGAGAGAGGCAATCCTGTGGGGAGGGAAAGTCGGCGTGGCCGAGGACAAGGCCATATGGAAGGCCGCATCGAAGACATTCAAAGGCACTCAAAGACAATCAAAGGCATTCGAAGGCGAGGTCCATGTTTGAGAACACAGCTCGGGGCGGTTCGAGAATGACAACACAGTGAGGTAAAAAAAAAAAAAAAAAAATATCAGGCAAAGAACCAGAGCCAGACTCCAGAAGCCGTAACCGGCGGTCCCGAAATGGTATGTTGTAAAGGCTGGCGCGGCCACGTGAGGGGAAAAAAAAAGTCGTGCTGGACAGCCGGCAGCGGGCAGCCGGCACTTGGGGGCCAGTTAGGGCAGTTGGGCAGCTAGGGCAGCTGGGGAAAACCCTGGGCGAGCTGGGCGGGAGCGGCTGGCGCCCTGCGATAGCGGTGCTGTGAGAGCCGGTGGAAGCCCCGCCAGGCGCAAGCAAAAGCTGCCGAATGGAGAGAGGTTCACCCCACCTTCCCAGCTTTCCCAGCACGCAAAGCACCGCAAGCAGAAGTGGCCCCACTTTCACCCGCTGAGCGTTTTAACCAAGGTCGCAAGCAGGCCTCGTCTGCCCGGTTTTTTGCTGCTCTGCTGCTTTGCCGTTTGTCGACGATATTCGCAAGCCAAGGTCGACCCGCCCCGAGACCGGCCTCCCAGGGCATGCCCAGGACGCAGTATTTGACGGCCAGACGCCAATTGGAATACGTGGCAAGCAGGCAAGGAAGGCAGGCAAAGCAGACGCTCACACATGCATACAGCTTGTTTAGGAAGGAACGACGGAAAGAGCGTTTTTTTTTTTAGCCGAGGCGTTGCCGATCTTCTGATGTTCTGATATTCTGATATCTTTCTGCTATCGTTCCCAGAGCTTTCCCCAGATCTAGATAGATCTCTCTGCTTTCCCTATCCAGACGACGACCATTTCCTCCCCCACCAACCACCCGACATCATGGGCCACTCCATCGTGCGGCTGCCGGACGGGCAGAACTTTACGGTGATTCCAGTGTTTGCGGGGCTGCTTTTCAAGTCCAACGAGCTCAACACGCACCACAACTCGTTCCCGGTGGGGTGGACGATTGTGCTGCACACGCAGGACGAGGCGGAGGCGGCGGAGGCGGCGGAGACGGCGGAGGCGGCAAAGGCCGGCAGCGGCGATGGCAGTGCCGGCGACGCGGCGGCCGCCCCAGCCGTGCCGGCGGCATCGCAGTCGCACACGCATTCGTTCCGGCGGCCGACGCTGCAGAGCGACAGCCTCTTCATCTCGAGCATCAGCAACCCGAGCAGCAGCGACTTCAAGCCGGCGGCAAGCCCGACGCGGCAGATTGCCATGATGGTGTGGGTGTCGCTGTACTGGTACTTCCACCAGACGGCGCCGGAGCCGCTGCTGGGGGCGACGGCGGCGTCGGCGACGACACCGGTGGCGGGGCGGCCGCGGGGCGAGTGGCGCATCGCCATCAAGCGCGATGGGGTGCTGCGGGGGCGCAACCTGATCCCGAAGCTGGAGCGCATGGGGCTGATTGCGACGCTGGACACGGCGGTGGGGGGCGACGACAACGACGGCTGGGACCACATGTACGTGTCGCAGAGCATGTTCTGGCAGATCCCGGCCCAGCTGTTCCTCTTCACGCTGCAGCCCATCACCAAGAGCGGCACGTCGTCGTTCCCGGGGTCGCCGACCAGCAGCCGGCCGGGCTCGCCCGTGGCCCCCCCGGACGCGGCGACGGCCAGCCGGGCCATTGAGGAGGAGCTGGCGGCAGACGAGGCAGCGGTGGCGGCGGCGGCTGCGGCTGCGGCGGCGGCGGTGGCGGCGGCGCCAGAGGGGCAAATCATCACCTCCGTGCAGAGCTTCCCCATCGGCCCCTTCTTCTCGACGTCGCACCTGCCGACGTACTACCCGCCGAGCCCGCTGCGCTACACGATGACGGACGCGGTGCGGCACCCGGCGCGGCCGAAGCCGCCGCGCATGGGCGAGGTGTTTTACACGCGGTTCGTGCCGTCGGTCAACCAGTACCTGTCGTTCCGGGTGGCGTCGTCGTCGCCGCACGCGGTGCCGTACATGGGCCCCGTGGGCCCCGCGCCGCCGGCGGACCCGGCGCGGCTGGCGTCGCTCGCGGACACGGCGCTGCTGCAGCAGTGGATGGCCAAGCCGCGGGTGGAGGCGTTCTGGGGCAAGTACCAGGCCGACTTTCTCGACCTCTCGCTGGCCAACAAGCACAGCTTCCCCGTGATTGGGCTGTGGGACGGCGTGCCCTTTGGCTACTTTGAGATCTACTGGGTCAAGGAGGACATTCTGGGGCGGTACATTGGCGCGGCGGCCGACGACTTTGACCGCGGCATCCACGTGTTTGTCGGCGAGGAGTGGGCGCGCGGCCGCGTGCAGCTGTGGCTCAGCAGCCTCGTGCACTGGGCGCTCACCACCGACTACCGCACCCAGAGCGTGTGCATCGAGCCGCGGGTGGACAATGCGAGGTGAGTTCGGCTGGCGTCTAACCTGTCTGTGTGTGATCTTACCTAGTCCGTCTCGCTAACGCCCCCAGGTTCATCCAGCACCTGCAGCTCGCCGGCTTCAACCGCCAGCGCGAGGTCAACTTCCCGCACAAGCAGTCGTGGTTTGGCCGTCTGCAGCGCGACGGCTGGAGCGGCCCGGCGCTGTGAGCAGGCAGAACACGAGAACAAGGATTGCGTAATTCGATTAGTTGATTTGCGCACATTTTTTTCTTTTTTTTTTTCTTCTTTTGTTGCATTTTTTGCATTGTCTCGCTGCTTGGTGCTCGCTCTACGGCACAATGTCAAGTCCGAAATTTGTCAGCGCCCTCTTTTCGAGCCGTGATGTCCTCCTTCCGTTTACGTTTGTAAGCCGCATTGCTGTTTATATAAGGCTGTCCAACACCAGCCTCGCTGGATTGATTCGATGTTCCGTCTGCATGTCTGCAGTTCTTTCTCTCATCTTTGTATTTGCCTGACACAATGACCTCTTTTGCATCCAAAGCTGTGCTCGTCGTCGGCGCCACCGGCAAGCAGGGCGGCGCCGTCGTGCGGACGCTGCTCGCCCAGGACAGCCGCCCCATCCTGGCGCTCACGCGCAATGCCGAGGGCCGGGGTGCGCAGGCGCTGGCCGCAGGCCACAAGGGCCGCATCACGCTCGTCCAGGGCGACGTGCGCCAGCCGGCGGCCATCTTTGCGCAGCGCCCGGCCGGCAGCATCGGCGCCGTCTTCCTCGTCACCAGCCCGCCGGACGAGGAGCCCCAGGCGAAGCCGTTTATCGACGCCGCGCTCGCCCACGGCGTCGGCCACATTGTGTTTTCGAGCGTCGACCGCGGCGGCGACGCCCGCAGCTGGCAGAACCCGACCAACGTGCGCCACTTTGCCGAGAAGCACCACATCGAGACGTACCTGCGCGACCGAGCCGCTTCAGTTCCCAGCAGCGGCACCCCCCTCACCTGGACCATCCTCCGCCCCGTCTTCTTCCTCGACAACCTCAAGCCGGGCTTCATGGGCCGCCTCATCACCAGCATGTGGGCCGCCGCCCTGCGCCCCGACCGCCCGCTGCAGGTCATCGCCACCGAGGACATTGGCCGCTGGGCCGGGCGGGCTCTTGTGGTCGCCCCGGGTACGGATCGCCCTTCGGCCGCCTTTGCCAACCGCGCCATCAGCCTCGCCGGCGACGAGCTCACCCTCAACCAGGCCCGCGCCCTCTTCCAGCGCGTGACCGGCCAGGCGATGCCGCAGACGTGGTGGGTCGTCGGCAAGATCATGCTGTGGGCCATGGGCGACATGGGCGCCATGTTTTCCTTTTTCGAGAAAGAGGGCTATGGGGCCGACGTGGCGGCGCTGCGGGCCGAGGACCCTGAGCTCAAGGACATGGAGGCGTGGCTGTGCTCCAAGGACAGCGGGTGGGCGAAGTAGGGGGGCAGAACACGGTCTGGCAGGGGGAGGGGGGGAGAGAGGGCGGACAGAACACGCGGCTCGCGGGTGCCGAAGATGTCGGGCAGCCGTGCTGTGACGTCTGACGCAGCGGTCGTTGGGGGGAAGTGGTGACATCGGCAGTTTGAAAAAAACGATGGCCGACATTGTCTTCAAAACTGAATATTACCTTAAAACCCGAATATTGTCTTAGAAACTGAATCCAATACATTGTCCCTCGGATGTGACGTGGAACAGAAAGCAGTCGTAACCCGTGCTGCCAGTGCAAAAATAGAACGACTGTGAATTCTGAAAAGGGCCGACGAGAGCAGCACAGCTGCGACCACCTCGTCCACCAGGCCGACTCTTGTCGGACACGACACGAATCTGCGGCGGCATCTGCCATGGCCAGACGCTGGCACTCGGCTGTTGCAGCAACGTGGGCAGCTGCGTGCCCGAACATATTTGATAAAGTCTTGCTGCTTCTGAGACAGGACCACAGAAGTTTGCCATTCATCTCAAGACCCCTCCACCCTAAACCATGGTCCTGTCCAGAGTGCTGTCCTCCTGCCTGCTGTGGCTCCTCGTCCAGGCCGGCCAGCCGGTGCTGTCGTCCGAGTCTGCGCCGCTGGGATGCATCGTCAAGACCTTTTGCGACCCCCAGACCGTCTCGGGCCCGTCCACTACGTTCATCGTGGCCACCTGCCGCTGCTACACGGCCTGCGCCGTCACAGAGACGGTCATCTCTACGAGCTCGACGTCCATCACGGAGTATGGCAGCAGCAGCAGCACCACCACCACCACTACCACCTCCACGACCCTCTCCGACTCGTACGCCGGCTACAGCTACGGCACCGTCCCCTCCAGCTCGTCCACAACGTGCACCGACGAAGAGACGCCCACCCTCCCCACGCCGACGCCCTACCCGGGGGCCCGCTCCAGCTCCGAGTACGACTCGTATGCGAGCCCGCCCGCCAGCGATACCACCACGTCGCCGTACACGGTGTACACTGTGGTCAGCTCGAGCGACGACTGCACGACGACGACGCCGGCCTTTCCGCCGGTGCGGGAGGCGTCTCGAGGCTGAGGCTGAGGGGAAAGGGAAAGGGAAAGAGAAAGGACGGGGTTTGCTCCCACGCCAGCTGGCGCTGCTTCCTGTTGTGTTTCCTTTTGTTTCCTGTTCCATTCCCAGCTAAAGCACAACAAAAAAAAATCTATCAGACATGAATTATGCAAATATACAGGGCGAGACACCGGGCCGCATCCCGCTTGGCCCAGAACTCCGTTGCAAACCCGCTGCGTTGGTTTTACTCGTCCTCTTCTTCGCCCTCCTCCTCCTCCTCCTCATCGTCGTCGTCCTCGTCGTCGTCGTCTTCGCTGCTGGCTCCGGAGCCGTCGCTGTCTCCGTCGCTGCCCGGGTCGTAGTCCTCCTCCATCTCGTCTTCCTCGTCCTGCAGCTGCATCTCGGCGCGCTGCAGCTCCGTGAGCCCGTCGTGTTCGGCACCGTCGCCGGTGGTGGCAGCAGTGCCGTTGGCAGCCGGGTCGTGGGCAGCCGAGTCGTCGATAATGTTGTCATCCTGACCACCACCCTGCCGCTTGCCGTTCTCGGCCAGCTCGCGCTTGGCCTTGCGCTGCTCGGCCATGCTGCGGTCCTGCAGCCCGTGGCGGCGCACGTACGTCTCGTCGATGCCGCTGTAGTCCTCCTGGTCGAGCATGCCAAACTCGACCTCCTCGGGGGCGCCGTCGTTGTCGCCGCTGGCGGCCATGTCTACCTCGACGACTACGTTGAACGTGCGCTGCAGCACGTTGGTGTAGCTGACGGCGGCGATGCGGTCCAGCGGCAAGAACAGCAGCGGCTTCTTGAACGCCCACAGGATGCCCGTCGGCAAGAAAAAGAGGTAGCCGTCCTTGCTGCCCCGGAACGCCCGCACGTGCACCGCCCGCTCGCTGCTGCGGTACGCCTGCCGCACCGCGCTGTGGAACACCTTGGCGTCGGTGCCTGTGATGCTCTGGGCTCTGCTGCCGCTCGACCGCAGCTGGCCCTCCAGCGCCCAGTGCAGCAGCGTGCTGTACGAGTCCGACACCGACGCCGCCAGCTGCGCCGACGCCCCGCCCACGCTGCCCGGCTTCGGCGCCCCCGCCGGCACCGTGAACACGAGCGGCTCGCAGTCGGGGGGGGTTGTACCTCCTCCCGTCTTGTCCAGCGCCGCCAGCGCCGTCCCGCGCGGGAACACCAGGTACGTGTATTGCAGCTGCGCCTTGTCCGGCACCGGCACGTAAAACACATACTCGACGTCCCGCCACGCGTGCGTAATCGCCGGCAGCGGCGCCGTCGTGCCCGGCGTCCGCGCGTACAGGTAGTTCTTGGTGAAGCACAGGTCGAACTTTTTGCGCTGCGGGATCGACAGCGAAATGCCCTGGATCGTCAGCAGCAGCGGCTCTGCCGCCGCCGCCGCCGCCCGTCCTGCGGGCCCGGTCGCTGTGGTGGTCGTCGGGCGCGTTGGCAGCCCGCCGTTTGTGCTTGCTTCCTGTGCGGCCGTGCCGTCGACTTTTCGGCGCTTGAGCGCGGGCTCGTCGCCGCTGCCACCGTGCAGCTGATCGTAGACAAAGCCGGTTATGCTGTTGAAGAGGGCGATGCGTGCGGGAGAGTCTGGTTGTTAGCAGGCTGACACAGAAAAGAAAGTGAAAAAAGAGGAAGAGACAAAAAAGAGGAAAGAGACAAAAAAAACAAAAAGAAACAAGCTCACCTGCTGCTCTCTGAATCCCGGCCACCAAGTCTGGCCGCGCCTGAAAAGCGAGGCTCAGCCTCTCGACGTCGAGGCCGCCAGCCATGAGTGTTTGCCGGATGAGGAGGGGATGGAGGGAAGGGGGGAGAGGCGAATCTTGGAGGAGGGTTTCGACGGGTTGAAGACGTCTCGACGGGCGGCAGAGGCGATTGATGCTGCAGGGTTTTGCGTGCTTGGACGCGTTGTAATATGTCAAAGGATTTATTAGGCGTTCCAATTTGGATGTTAATTGGTTTGAAGCGCTGCGTCATGTGACTGCGATCTGCATGGGGGAAGCTTCTACGGGAGAGTCGCTTGAAGCCTTCTACTAGTCCTACTAGAGTCCTACTACTTTCCCAGCTCGTCGACACTACTTTCCCAGTCCGTTCACAGCGTAACACGGCTCTTTTTTTTTTTTTTCTTTCTTCCGTTCGTCTAGGTCATACCCTGCCTTATAATCTACGCGAGCATCCCTTGAGAATAGCCATATGCCCCAGCACGCAGGCGCGGCTGGTACAGCCCTTGGCAGACCGCATCTCGTAATCAAAGACGCCGACAATGTCGGCGCCAAAGCGCGGGTCGGCGACCTGCAGCTTCTCGACGGTGAGCTGGTCCATGGGTGTGCCTGCATACTCCACGCCGTCGTGCAGGTGCTGTCGAGCACGTCGACACCGGCCACAGCAGCATGAACGCAACCGTAGCATCCGCAGACGGGTGTTCTCAAAGGTAAATCGGGGAGAGCATGCACAAGGACTGCGAGCGCTTCGTGGGAGCAACGCCCAGAGGAACTGCGAGATCTTTTCCGCGTATTGCCTTCCTTCTACTCCTCTCGCCTGGACAGCCGATCATGTCGAACACGACGTGATCGTTCGCGGAGGAGGGCGGTCGGAGATGGGCGATCGTGGCCTCATGCAGCATGCAGAGACTGGGAGGAGCGGGCGAACTCGTAGCTTTGCAGAGCTGGTTTGAAGAAAAGGAAGACGTTGGCCATTCTCTGGACTGGAAGGAGAGAGGTTGGAACGTCCCCGCGGTGGTGGTGACAAGACGGTGGTTCCATTCTCCGCATGACCGCTGCCACGGTTCCACACGGTGAGCAAACGACGACAGAGGGCTCGCTTTCGTGTCTGGCAGGTCCTGTCATGGCCCTTTGTGGTCTTGCTCGTCAGCTGGTCCTGCCTCGAGAGGCGGTGTTTCAAGGTTCATTACATAAGCACACATGATTCGCTCCTGCAGGCAGAAAGTCTCTCCATCAAACTCTCTCGATCGCTCTCTCCGGTCTCTCCAAATTCTGATCAGTCGGCCCTCACAACAAACAGCGCCATCGCCAAGGCAGGGCAGTTTCACCTGTCTCGTGTATTTTTGTCGGCACTAGCAGCGTCTTGGTCCCTGCCCTGCCCCAGTGGGGCGGCGGGAGCTGAAAAAGCTAAGCGCTGGGCGCTGAGGGCCAATCGCTGGAGTGGCCGACACGATGGGTCAGACGGGGTGGCAGGGCGTGACCGGAAAGCGTCCATCTCCTGCATGTGCGAGCAGATCTGTGTGTGTGGCCTAGTGGGCAGCTGGTGAAAGGTGCAAAACAAGATGACATGTGACCAGTGAGTTGGGAGGAAATGACCTCAGAGCTGTTTCATGGTCTGGTTTCCTGAAATTCAGATTCCTGATGTATGCAACCCGTTTGCAGCCTGTCTGCAGCATGTCTTCACCTGTCTGCAGCCTGCGTGGTGATGACGTAGCTGGAACGACGGTGAACAAAGCGCTTCGGACGTCGACGGACGCAGGCGAACGGATCAGCTGCGACGGGGCGCGGTGAGGCGACGGCGCAAACAGCTCACCCGTCGCATGGATCATTGGCAGCGGCCGCTTCGGACCAGTCGAGCGGCGGGCGGCTCGCAGACCTGGCGCAGATAGTGAGTGGCGCTGGAGTGGCACCGAATAGGTAGGGGGAGGGGGGGGGGGGGGCTCCAGAGGGCGGTTTGGGCTGGGCTGCGGCGGATGGGGATTACGGGCTCTGATTGGCCCGCTGGTCCCGCTTACACCGACCGCAAACAAAGGCCCTCCTTCTCTTTTGAGAAACAATTGTTCTCCCCTCCCCATTCTCCCTATTCACGAAACCTCAAACCGGGCAGCAAGTGACGGCCTGGCTGGCTCAGAGGGCTCAAACGGGCCCAGACGGCCGCCGGGGCCAATGTGGATGTATGTCGTCGTGAGCTGCGAGCCGCCCGCGTGTTCCCTCTCTTATTGAGCGAGTGCCCTTTTTCATTGTCTCTGGCCCAGTGATTCACAACCATATCCTCTCGTCCATGCCCATCTCCTTTGTCTATTGAGCTTCTTTCTTGTTTTCCCTTTTGTTCATTCCCCAGATCTCTTTCTTCCTGTTTTCTTTGCTCTTTGCTTCTCGACAGATCGTCCTGTCCCCGAGATACTTAATACTACTCTGCGGTCGGCAAGAGCTGCGCTCTTCCTGCCTTTCTTTTCGATTTTCCCATTTCTTCGATTCATTATTATTTCTGACGACATATCTTACACAACATCTTTATCGACAAACCCGTACATCCCAACAACGTGTATATCCTTGACGAACTCGTACCTTCTCGACAAACCCGTACATCTCAACATATACTCTCGACATGGGCTTCTTCCGAGAGAAACCGGCCCCGCCCTACCCCGAGGTGCCGTCCTCGCTCAGCCACGACACATTCGAGATGCAGAACGTGGCCCTGTCCCACGATGCGTCGCCGCCGCCGCCCAAGTATGACTCGGCCGGCAGCGTGACGCCGTATCTGGGGCTGCGGGCGCGGCTGTCGCAGATCTGGTTCAACCGCTGGACGGTGCTGCTGGCGCTGGTGCTGGTGCGGGTGCTGATCCTGGTGGGCGGGCTGAACGACGACATTGACAGCGCCGAGACGGAGGCGCTGTCGGCGTGCACCAAGGTGGAGGACGTGGGCAGCGCGATGGCGTCGATGCCGCACTACCTGTCGGTGGGCGTCAACGAGCTGGCGGCGGACGGCATCAGCCAGGCGGTGCAGGGCATGGTGGAGCTGCTGCTGATGATCTTGACGGGGGTGCAGCAGCTGATTCTGTTTGTCATCAACATGTACATTGGCACGTACGTGTGCCTGTCGACGGCGCTGATCCACGGGGGGCTGTCGGTGGGCATCGGGGCGGCCGAGGACGTGACAGACGCCATGAACGACGCCATCGACACCATCACGACGGAGCTGTCGAGCGACATTAGCAGCGTGCAGGACACGATCAACTCGGCCTTTGAGACGATTGCGAGCGCGTCGAGCGTGTTCGGGGCGGACCTGACGGCGCCGACCATCAACATCACGGGGCGGCTCGACGAGCTCAAGAGCATCCAGGTCAACGACAGCGCCTTTGTGTCGACGCTGGAGACGCTCAACTCGTCGATCCCGACGTACGACCAGGCCGAGAACCTGACGCGCGAGGCCATTGCCATCCCGTTCAACCTGGTCAAGACGGCGCTCAACAACTCGTACGGCAACTACACGTTTGACACGTCGGTGTTTCCCGTGGCCCAGAAGCAGGCGCTGACGTTCTGCTCGGGCAACTCGGACATTTCCGACTTTTTCGCGTCGCTGTACGCGGTGGCCAGCAAGGCCAAGACGGCGTTCATCGTGGTGCTGGTGCTGCTGGCGGTGCTGGCGTGCGTGCCGATGACGTGGCTGGAGATCCGGCGCTGGCGCAGCCAGCAGCGGCGGGCGGCGGTGCTGACGCAGCACGGCTACGATCCCATGGACGTGGTGTACATTGCGTCGCGGCCGTACACGGCGGGGGCGGGCATCCGGCTGGCGGGCCGCATGCACTCGGGCGGCAAGAAGCAGCTGCTGATGCGCTGGACGGTGGCGTACGCGACGTCGTTCCCGGCGCTCTTTGTGCTGTCGCTGGCGGTGGCCGGCTACGTGTCGTGCATCTGCCAGGCGATCCTGCTGCGGGCGGTGCAGAAGGAGGCGCCGGCGCTGGCGGCGCAGGTGGGCGACTTTGCCGACGAGGTGGTGGGCACGCTGGCCAACGTGTCGACGGCCTGGGCCAACGACGCCAACTCGGCGCTGCTCAGCTTCCAGGACGACATCAACGACGACGTGCTCGGCTACGTGGTCAACGCGACGACGGCGGTCAACGACACGCTCAACACGTTTACCGACGAGATCGACAAGGGCATCAGCGAGGCCTTTAACGGCACCGTGCTCGAGGACGTGGTTCAGCAGGTGGTGCTGTGCCTCATCGGGCTCAAGATCGACGCCATTGAGCAGGGGCTCACCTGGGTGCACGACAAGGCGCACGTCACGCTGCCCACGTTTGCCAACGACACCTTTTCCGCCGGCGCCAACGACTCGCTGCAGAGCGACAGCAGCCTCAGCTCGTTTCTGGCCAGCCCCAGCAGCGTCACCACCGACGAGATCACCGCCGCCGTCGACAAGGTCGTCACCTACCTGCGCAACAGCCTCGTCCAGGAGGCCCTCATCTCCACGGGCCTGCTGCTGCTCTACGTCATTGTCGTGCTCGTCGGCATCGTCTGGGCGCTGTCGCGCATGCTGCGGCCGGAGCGCACCCGCGCCGAGGGCGGCCAGCGCTTCTATGCGGAGGGGGTGAATCCGCAGCTGAACCCGGTGGTGGCGGTGGTCCACGACAATCCGCAGATGACCACGGTGGCGGCCGCCGTCCCCCGGGCCAGGGCCACCGCCTCCGCCTCCGCCACCTCCTCCTCCACCACGGTCAACTCCACCGCCCCCCGGGCCTTCTTCCCCCGCTTCGACGGCGCCCCCGAGAGCGCCGTCATGGACGACTACGCCGCCGCGGCCGCCCGCGACGAAAAGATTGACATTATGGCGTCGCAGCCCGTCAGCCGGCAGGCCAGCCGGGTGGCCGTCGAGAAAAAGGGCCACTGGCGCGGCAGCAGCTACGGCGACGTGGACGACGCGGGCCGCTAGGTGCAGCAGCAGCAGCGAGAAGAAAATTCAGGATAGCTTGACTTTTTATTTCTTTTTCCTTGGGTATGGCGTTGGAAGGCATTGGCATCTGACAGCGTTGCAATTTTCTTTGTCGTTTCGTTTGGGCAGCTGAGCGTTCTTTCTTTGCTTTCTTTGCTTTCTTTGCTTTCTTTTCCCTTCCGTCTGTTTCCTTCCGTCACTCCTTCTGTCAGGATGTCACAATACATGTAATGGCGTTGGAAATTATCATGCATGCAAAGCCGGGTACGAGATTTTATTGATACAGATGTGATATGTACAAAGTGACTTTTTTTATGCGTCCTTTTTGGGCTTCTCTTCCCGCATGAAGCCGTCGTCGGGAGCCATGTCAAACACCTCGCCGGCGTCGATCTTGTGCTGTGTCTCTTGGATGGCGTCGGCTGCTACCGCCTCTGTCTCGGCTTCTTCCTCGCCCTCGGCCGCCTCTAGTCCCTCGGCCGGCAGCCCCAGGGCCTCGCGCTCGCGGCGGAAGCGGGCCTGGACGGCGGGCGTCTGCATGATGCGCCAGCGCAGCTTCCAGCCCCAGGGCCCGAGCTCGGCGATGCGGGCGGGCTTGGAGCCCAGCAGGTACTCGTCGAGCCCGCCGACCTTGTCGAGGGTGCGCAGGACGCGGGTGCTGATGCGGCTGCGGATGGGCACGCCCAGGCTCTCGGACCACAGCCGCTTCTCCTGGATGTTGGGCCGCCACTTGCGCCGGTTCTTTTGCGGGTTGATAATCTCCGTCTCGCGCGACACCGTGTTGCCAAAGCGCAGCCGTGCGTTGCCGTAGAGGCCCATGTTGGACTGCTTGTACAGCTGCCGCGGGCCCAGCGGGTACGGCGGGATCTCGGGCTGCTGCGCGCGCGGCGACGGGATCGGCGGCTCAATGGGGATCTGCTTGTAGCCGCGGGTTTGTTGCGGCAATGGGTGTGAGCAGGCTGGCCGGCCAGAGGTCATTGCCCGGAGCAGAGGCGCCGACGAGGACAGGCCGAGCCGCCGCGGGCCGGCACGCGACAGTGGTGTCGCCATGCTGTCGATGATATCGTAAAAGAGGAAATTGGAGGACCGGCGAATTGCAATGTCGTTGGGTACGCCGGCGTGGCTGGGCACGGCTTTCTTGCGTCGTCGTCGGTTTCTGGCAGACACAAAATTTCGAGCTGGACTTTGCCCACCGGCAATTGGCTGCATGGAGACCCACTTTTGTCACTCCAGACCCACCACGGCAGTACAGGCAAGAGCACAGGTGCACGGCCGCCAAAGGACGAAAGCCAGCAGCAGCAGGCACGACTGAGACGACGCAGATTGAAACGCCAGACCCAAGATGCTCCCTCCGGTGGAAGATGCGGCCCTGCAGAACAACCCTGACTTTGCGTCGCTGTACAAGACGCTGACGACGGTGATCCTCCATCCCGACGGGACGACACGTCACGACGCGCCGAACAAGGAGAGAGACGCTGCTCGCGAGGTGGGTGGCCGGCGTGGCGGTCTGCTGTGGACCAGTCGTGGCTGACGAACTGCCAAACTGACGAACCAGGCCCTCAAGCGTGTGCGGGTCGAGGCGGCCAAGAAGCACCTGCTGGTGCAGGCGATCGCGTCGGCGGTGCCGCCGACGCCGGGTCAGGCGGCCGATGCGAGGCCGACTTTAGGGGGGAGGAGGGCAGCACGGCGACCTGCACCGTCGGCGGCGGCGGCGGCGGCGGCGGCGTCGACCGTGGGCGAGCTGCCAGACGAGCTGGTGGACCTGCTGCTGCTGCTGCCAGCGCTGCTGGGGCCGCGGACAGGAGAGGGCGGCACTGGCGGGACGCAGCTGTCGGACGAGGACGCGGCGCTGCTGCTGTCGAGCCCGCCGCTGACGGCGCTGCCGACGCACCTGCCGCAGCTGGCCGCGCTCGTGTCGGTGCGGCTGCAGGCGTCGGCGCTGGCGCTGGCGCGCGCCGCCCACCCGTCGACGAACCCGTCCTTTGTGCACCGGTCGATCCCCGGGCTGGCGGCCGAGGCGGCGGCACTGCGGCAGCGCGCGGCAGCGGCGCGGCTGCAGCTGGTGGCAGCGCGCCAGACTACAGCCACGGCCGTGGTGGGCCTGCTCGAGCAGCACGCCGCCGTGCTGGCGGCGCTTCTGCGCGCCCTCGAGGCCAAGCACGGCCCCGTGGCCCGCTCACTCGAGCTGCGCGCCGCCGAGGTCGCCCTGGCCGCCCAGTCGGCCGCCGCCCGCGCCGACACCGCCCGCGCCCAGGCCCACGCCGCCGTCTACGCTCCCGACGCCGTCGCCGCCCTCCGCCGCTACGCCGCCCACCTGCGCGACAGCCGCCTGCGCCTCGACGAGGCCGTCCGCCAGCGCGCCGCCATGCTGCGCGAGTACGGCGTCGTCGTCGGCGGTGATGACGAGGAGGAGGAGGACGACAGCGACAGCGACGGCAACAACGGCAACAACCACAGCCACGACAAGGAACGCGCCTTGCGCGAAATGGCCCGCGTCTACGGCGAGATGGACAAGCAGATGCAGGACGTGCAGGGCGACCTGGAACGGCTGGGAGGGTGAGCAGAGCCTGGGGAGAGATCCAGCGCTGCGATGGTGTTGTAGGGCATTACAGGGCGTTCAGGGCATAATTTTCAGGTACAGCGTCTCTCAATTTAGCGGCAAAAGACTTTTTGGCGTTTGTACTGCAAAACTAAAAACAAAGATTAAACACACAAGATCGCACCATCGTCATCTATCCAATCGACGACCGGTGGCCAGCTCTACCAGGCGGCCAGCTCCAACCGGGCCGGCCAGCTTCAACCGGGCGGCCACCTCTAACCGGGCCACCTTTAACCGGGGCCACCTCCAACTGGGGCCACCTCCCTAACCCTTGACCTTGTAGATGGCCTCGGCCAGACGGCCGACGTTCTCGCTGGTGATGCCGGCGACGGAGATGCGGCCGTTGAGCGTGGCGTAGACCGAGTGCTCCTTGGCGAGGGCGCTCATCTGCTCGGCCGTGAGGCCGGTGTAGGCAAACATGCCAATCTGGCTGGTGATGTGGGACCAGTCGTGCTTGGAGCCGAGCTGCTGCAGGTTCTCGCGCAGGAGGGCGCGCATGGCAATGATGCGGTCGGCCATGCCCTTGACCTCGCTGAGCCACTGCTCGCGCAGCACGGGCGAGCCCAGGATGGTGGCGGCGATGCGGGCGCCGTGCACGGGCGGGTTCGAGTAGAGGGGGCGCACCAGAATCTTGATCTGGCTGTCGACGCGCTTGACCTCGGCCGCGTCGGCGCACACGACACTGAACGCGCCCACGCGCTCGCCGTACAGGCCCATGTTCTTGGCAAACGACTGCGCCAGCACCGGCTGGTGGCCCTGCTCCACGAAATACCGCACCGCAAAGGCGTCGCGCGCCGCGTCGCCGCTGGCGAAGCCCTGGTACGCCATGTCGAAGAAGACGTGGTGGCCCGCCGCCCGCACCGCCGCCTCAATCTCCTTCCACTCCGCCTGCGTCGGGTCCACGCCCGTCGGGTTGTGCGCGCACGCGTGGAACAAGAACACCGACCCGGCCGGCGCCGCCTTGACGTCCTCCAGCAGCCCCGCAAAGTCGAGCCCGATCGTCTTGGGGTCGTAGTACCGGTACTTTTGCACCTGCAGCCCCGCGTCCTGGAACACGGCCGCGTGGTTCGCCCACGACGGGTTCGGAATGTAAATGTTCTTGGGCTTGTCCGCCCCGCCCGGGTAGAACCGCTCCACAAACGCCGCGCCGATGCGCAGCGCACCCGTCCCCGAGATCGACTGCGTCACCGCCAGCCGCCCCAGCACCGGGTTCTCGCTGCCGTACGCCAGCTCCGCCGCGCCCTTGGTGAACTCGGGCAGGCCCGTGATGCCCGCATACTCCTTGTTGAGCCGCGCTGCAATCACCTTGTCCTCGGCTTCGCGCACAGACGGCAGCACGTACGGCTTGCCATCGTCGCCGCGGTAGGCACCGACTCCTGCAGGGGGGGTGGCTACCGTTAGCGAGACGAGGACAGGGAAATGAGGATCGCAAAGACAGGACAGGCAGGACAGGAGACAAGGATCAAATGGACAGGATGACAGGAGGACAGGTCGCACGGCGCCATCAGAAAGGGAAGCTCGCACCGAGGTTAATCTTCTTGGAGAACGAATCCGCCTTGAACGCTTCCGTGATGCCTGCCGACTGTTAGCGTGGGGTGGGCCCGGGGGAGAGGCTCGGGTGGGGAGCATCGTTATCGCATCATACCGAGAATAGCCTATCCAATTGACCCAAGCCCAGTCAGCTATGCCGTGCCATCGTGAAGCCACGTCGGTCCGAGGTAGTAGCAGTTACTTACGTCCTATAATAAAGTTAGCTGTCGTCTTGTCTGTCTGCTCATCCTGTCCTGTCTTTTCTCTGCCTTTTTTTTTCGTTCTTGTTGCTGTTCTCCATCCTTGTCCTTGTCCTTCTTTCTGTCCAACCTCCCTTCCCCCCCTTCACGTCTGACTCACAGGAGGGCCTTGCGGCACGTTGGCCCAGGTCGAGGCAGACCGGGCAGTCAGCGAAAGAACGCCAGCAGCCCGGCGGACGGCCGTCTGGCGAGCCGTGGTTCTCAGCGTGGTCAGCATGGCGACAATGGGGAGGGAAAGACGACGTGGTGACAAGAAACAGGGCGAGTTTCTGTTTCGGGCAGGTTCGAGTCAGGACAGAAAAACGAGCAGCAGTCCGATTGCAGCGCCGATAGGGGAGACAACTAGTTAAATCCCAGGGAAGAGGGGGGAAGATCAGCCGATGAGGGAATTGACTCAACACTCTCCACAGCCCTCTGACACATACACACACACCAAAAGAAGAAGAAAAAAATATATATATAAAAAAGCAGCTCTTCACAACTCCGACGCAGGTCCGGTTTTTTGTCTGTGAGCCCCAGCAAGGGCCAATGATGCGAGCCCTAGTGGGGCCCAGCTCTACCCCGCAGCCAATCAGACGACCCCGCGCCGCGGAAGCTTTTTGGCCCTGACACCCGGCAGGACTCTGCTCTTCCGGGAATTCCCCGTTGTGGACATGGCTGGCGGGGGAGGAAATCCGCAACCCTCGGGACCCGGGCGCGCATGCGAGAATTGCAGGTACAGGCGAAGCTGCCTGGCTCGTAATTACAGCGCTAGAAGGGGGAGAGGAGGAGAGAGAAGGAGAGGGGAGGGGGGGCACGGCCCGGCTGCGTCTGGGGAGGATCTGGGGTCGCTGTAGATTCCAGCGAGGGTTGAGTGGAAAAAAGCGGTCAATTCTATGCAATTAGGCGAGTTTTGCAGATGGATCTGGAGACAGCCTGCGGGGGTAAAGAGGAACGGGAGAGGGGAAAACGCTCGACAGCATTCCCTCTGTGTCGTTCACGAAATGAGGCCGTCCCGGATCGGTGCCCTTCCCTGGAAAACTCGGCGACCTTGTCCGGCTCGATTGATCCCAGCCCAGCTCCAGCTCCAGCTCCAGCTCCAGCTCCAGCTCCAGCTCCAGCTCCAGCTGCCGCGCCGCGCGCCAGGTGACACCCGCCCGTGTGCTGGTCCGTCCCTGTCCTAGCACACCGCCTGACGCCCGTTGCACGGAGTTGGCCGCCGTCTGGACATGCTGAACCGGGTTTAGCGTCGCTGATAGAGGGGACAGAGTCGGGCACGGGGTGCAGCCTGCCCGATCTGTGCTCCTCATACTCATAGGAGCATCTGTAGGCGCCCACGGGGTTCCCCCCCAGCGCACAGAATGCATGTCCCCCACGCCGCGGCGTGATCTCTAACGAGGCGTGTGAGAAGCTCTGTCCGTCTGCCTTGTCCACTGAGTATATGGGTCGCTTCGTCGGCGGCTGTGTTGCCATGTACTGCGTGCCCATGTCGTAACGCGGGCTGACACCGGGTCTAAACCAGGAAAATTGTAGCTGCGTTTCAACAGACGCACTTTCTTTGGTGGCAACCTCCTCCATAAAATCCAGGGCTGCTGGTCTTGGCTCGGATCCGACAGGTCGAGAATGAGCTGTTCGCCGCCCGCGGTGTCATCATAAATAGGTGGACGTGGGGGTCGACAATGTCCGGCGGGACCATCCGCTTACGGCAGTCGCGTATCCCAACGACATGGCCTGCTCGCAGTCACTTGCACCTCACAAAGTGTTCATTGCCATGCTGTACAGACAATAGCGTATGTGCCGGACCGTTGTCAGGTTTAAAAACCAAAAGATGGCTGTCTCTTAGGATGGTGTTTCTTGGGATGGTCCGCTGTACCCACATCGTCCGTCTTCCCTGTCTATTTGTATACGCTCGCCGGTTTGTCCGCGGCACATCGCCCCAACTCGCCGCCGGCTCGTGCTGTAGGGTGCCAGTGGTTTATAAAGTTGGCACGATCGTTGCAGCAAGATACGCCAACTATGGCGGCAGCAGATGCCGCAAGCTTGGCACGGTGGATATAACGAGGAAATGAACGCGCGGAAGCGAATTATCGTTACGTTATTTGTCCCAAAACGTGACCTCATGTGGAAGAGTCGGTCGCAGCTGCCTGAGTGGCTGGGAGGTGAGACAGAGGTCAAATTGTAAGACGGCCGAATACGAGCACGCACAGCACCGACTACATCGTACAGCCGCAAGGCACAAAAACGAGCAGACAAGGCGAGCAGATCCAGTGAGCCCAGTGAGACAGCTGGCTCGCGTCTCGCGCGAGGACCAGACCAGGTCATGTCAACACACGTGACCACGATGGCATCATAGCACGAATGGGCAGCACCCCTGGCTCGATGGCACTTACCTAATCCCGATTTGTTATCCGGGGGCAGAATGACGGAATGACGTTTTGGCCAGGACGTGCGATCAGCGCGGCGACTCGTCGCCTCGTTAGGGGATATGAAGTCTGACAAGATTGCCAGCGGGTGGCCAGGCTCTGGGAGGCGAAGACGACTACAACGACAACGACAGCCATGACAGCCATGAAAGCCATGACAACGACAGCAAGTATGCCCACCGCGAGAATGTCGTCATCCCCGAAATCGACATCGTCTCTGAGGGTTTCGCAGAGGCCGCCGACGGCCTGCAAAGGTGAGAGAGAGACAGAAATAAACAGAGAGAGAGAGAGAGAGGCAGAGAGAGAGACACACACAGAGAGAGAGACAGAGAGAGAGATGTCGTGCCGTCAGAACTGACCAGACAGAATGTTCGGTCCGCAAAGTCCGCTGCGACAAGAAGGCGCCGTGCAGCCGGTGCGTGCGGCTGTCGCGGCGGTGCACGCGCGAGGTGGTCCGCATCAGCAAGTCGCTGTCCGTGTATCGAGAGGAGCTGCGGTTCCTGTACGGGCTGCGGCAGCGGCTGATGTCGGAGGAGAGTGTCCAGCGCGACGTCATCGCAGACATTGACAACCGCATCCACCTACTGGAGTACGGCAAGCTGGGGGCGGCACCAGACGAGGAGGAGGAGGGCAGCTGCAGCACGAGCCCCCGAACCACGAGGGCCGAGTCGGACGCAGAGGCGACGCCGCTCTTGGCTGCAGAGGCGCTCTCGGCTAGCCCCCAGCCGACGACAACGACGACGACGACGATGACGACGACGCTCTCGGCTAGCCCCCAGCCGACGACGGCCACAACTACGGCCACAACTACGGCCACGTCCACAACGGCCACGTCCACAACGGCCACTTCGTCCCGGTCGTCCACCGTGTCGGTGTCGCCACTGCCGGTGGCGCCGCTACTCAACCTGGACAGCATCCACGGCGACCGCAGCAGCAACGGGGCGGTGCCGACGGCGTTTGGCTTGCTGGCCTGGGGCCGCCACGAACAGGCTTGCTACCCGCACCGGCGGCGCTGCAGCTGCTACCAGCACCGGCGCTACTCGGAGCTCGTGTCGGTCAACTGCGACGCGGGCTGGGTCGGCCGCCTGGCCATGGTGGCGCCCGTCGACGTGGTCGACGCCAGCCTGCTGCCGCCATCTGATGTCGCCCGCCGGCTGGTGCGCTTCCACGTCGACCAGCTGCTCTGGCAGCACAGCGCCTTCCACGCGCCCACCTTTCTGGCCCGCTGCGAGCAGCTCTGGGCCACGGGCACGGTCGACCACCCGCTGTGGCTGGCCCTCTACCTGGCCGTGTGCAGCGTCTCCCTGTGGGCGTTGCTCAACAGCAGCGACGAGCAGCGGCGGCGGGCGGGCGTCAGCGTGGGTGTGGGCGTGGGCGTGGACAGCAGCTTCGGCGGCTGCGCCCTCGACGCCCTCCTCGTCGAGCGCCAGTTCCAGGCCATGGTCAACGTGCTCTACAGCGAAAACTTTCTCGAGCACCTCTCGCTCTACTCCGTGCAGGCCGTCGTCATCTCCACCCACGTCGCCCACAGCCTCGACCGCAGCAAGCTGCACGCTACGCTGCTGGCTGCTGCCGTCCGCATCGCCCACTGCCTGGGCCTGCACCAGATCCGCGACCCGCCGGCGGGCAGGGACATGGACGTCGACGCCGACGCCGACGCCGACGCCGGCTGGTATGAGCGCGTCGAAATCGAGACGGGCAAGCGCGTGTGGACGCAGCTGCTCATCCAGGACCGCTTCGAGATGCCGTTCACAGACACGTATGGTGAGTGTTTGGGTCATTTGCCTTATGTTGCCATTTCTGACGTCGGCAGACATCCATCCGGACCAGTACATGACGCCGCTGCCCGACAACTGCCACGACAGCGACATGGTCTCGCAGGCACCTGAGGTGGCGACGAGCTCGTCGTACGTGCGCGAGCTTGCACGCACGGCCCTGGCGATGCCGCCGCTGCTGGACGGGCTCAGGCCCATGGGGCGGGGCCAGACAGCCGCCGACGTGTATGCGCAAATCCTGGCCAGCGACCGTGCCGTGCGGGCGGCCGTGGCCAGCTCGCCGGTTTTTCTGCTGCGAGAGTCGTCTCGTACGAGCACGGGCACGAACCATACTACGTCGTGGCTGCCGGCAGCCCGGCGCACGTTTGCCATCAGTGCGGCCGAGAAGATCATCATGGTGCACCGGCCGGTGCTCTTTGACGCGTTCCAGAGCAGCAACAGCAGCGCCGCCCTGCAGTCGACGCGCACGACCTGCGTGGCTGCCGCCGTGGCCATTCTGCGGGCGCACGAACAGGCCGTGGCCGAGCAGGCGGTGCCCGTGTGGACGCACTCGGCGTTCTGCACGACGGCAGCGGTGGTGTTGGGCCTCGAGCTGTTCCACCGCCCCGACCACACCGACCACACCGCCCACGACTACCGCCAGATGCTGGCCCGAGCCGCCGGCCACCTGCGGGCCCAGCGCTGCGACGCCGTGGCCCGCCGCGGGGCTCTGCTCATCGACGCACTGCTGGCGGCCGAGGAGGACCTGGTGCTGCGGCTGATGCGCACGCGGCGGATGTCGAGCGTGTCGAGCGTGTCGGGACTGCCCTCCCTGACAGCCGCCACAGACGCCGAGGCGCACCAGCAGGTCATCATCCACGACATGATTGGCAGCCACGAGGCCATGGCACGGTTCTTGGCCCGCGCGCCAGCGGCCCAAGCGGACGCGACCCGACCCGCCGCGAGCAAGCCACTGCTGCTGCCGCCGCCGCCACCGCGGCGGCAACGGACCGCCGTCGTGGTCCCCAACGGCATGGAAGCCCTGCTGACGTCCATGGACCCAGACCCGGACCCGGACTCGGGCGACTTTGGCGAGTGGTTTGCACGCGTGTTTGCACCATCGCCGTAGGTCCGATTTGGAAATGATACGAGCACGAATGTGGATGTTCGTGCTAGTGCTGGTGCTGGTGATTGTGCTCGTGCCTGAATTACGATCTGCGCGGAAATCAGCCGAGCAGCGCTGGGACCACCTCTCCATTCTTCCTCTGTGCTCAAAGGGCGACTGATAACGAGCCTCTGCCGCACCTCGGCTGCAAATGATGCGACGACGAGCTCTGCCACGTGGAGAACAGGTCGGAAATGCATGCGACGCGTGCAAACAGACGCACGGTGCTCCTGACGCTCATCTCTGGACGATACGAGCGGCGCAGCAGGTGTCCTGACGGATATCAGTCTGGCCAGCCGGGAATCAGAACACAGCACCCCCAGCACCCCCAGCACCCCTTTAGGCAAAATGGTCCCTACTCATCCTGGATGGTCGCACCAGACGTCAGCAGAGTCAGCAGGATCAGAGCCCAGAGTGGGGACCAAAGAAGAGGCAGGTCAGGGTGTGTGCCACTAGCCTCAGGTGGATGATGCCAACTCGCGCCCTGTTCTCAGTGGACCACCCGGTCGGCGAGCTGACAGCCGCGCAAGCCCGCTGCATTCCCATCGGCGTCTTGCTTTTTTTTTTTTTTATCGTGCATACGAGAGTTCTGTTTGCGACCCTTGCAGGGGGCGCTAAGGCAGGGAGACGATCTCGACGAGTGACAGCCCCCTTTTGCTTTCTCTGGGTTTCCTCTGCCCATTTGTCTGTCTATTTGTGTCTCCCCCACGCTTTTTTTGTTTCATCACTTGTCTCTTTTTTTCAACCGAGAGCGCAGATCATTTTCGCCGGTGCCCTGGTAGCTGGAAGCTGCTGCCGTGGAGGGTTTGACGCTAGAGACTCGGGCTTTGAAGGTCAGCCAATGCACTGACGCTGGCCAGTTTCCAGCTCTCTATTCGCGCATACACCATTCCCCCCACCCGCTATAACATGTCTCTGCCTTTCCCCCCCCCCCCCCCCGTCAGGCCCTGGCAGAGGGCTGGAAGCGGAAAGCCCGTGCAACACCCGATGATAACGCTTTTCGACGTGGTTCGTCGCCAGCGCTATTGCTATCTCCCGCCTATCTGGCGGTCCGCAAAGACGAGAGAGCACGAATATATATCGCTTGCAGAACAAGTCCACCGCCGCCGCCACCACTACCACCACTAATACACAAAACCCGCCTTGCTCCACTCGTGCGTGCAAAAAAAAAAAGTGACAGACAGCGCTCAATGTCCATCCACCGCATCGCTGCGCCGCCCACCATGCCCGCGGCGCTCGACACGTCGAACCCCGACCGCCGACACCACCCTCCGCCGTCATTACCTGGCTCACGTGCCTACGAGTAGTGCTGCTGCTGCTGTATCTGTCTGCCGCCGCCGCCGCCGCCGCCGCAGCAACTGAGGCGATGAAGGTGGACGCGCCCGGCCTCCCGGCCGGGGCCTGGGTTCTCTGGAGCTTCGGCATAGTCTCAATCGCTTGGCGTATGGCCTCGCGGCGAATCCTCTTTGGGACCTTTTCCAAGTTCAAGCTGGACGACTACCTGATGGCTCTCTGTGCGGTATGTCTTGTGCGGTTGACGTGCCTTTCACAGTGGACATGCCCTTGACGGTTATGCTTTGCCACGGTGGCATGCCACTGACTGCTGCAGATCTCGTTGACCGGCGTCGTCGTCACCTCCAACCAGGTGGCCGAGAACGGCAGCAACTACGCGACCGACGCCGAGATTGCGACGTGGTCGGCTTCTGAAAAGGTCGACGCTGTCTGGGGCAGCAAGATGCTGCTGGCACTGGAGCAGTTCATGCTGGCCACCGTCTGGCTGGTCAAGGCCTGTCTGCTGCTGCTGTATGCGCGGCTGACGTGAGTCTTTTGTGTCTCTGTTCCTGTCTACTTCCCTCCACAGTCCTGACAGCCCAGATCCGGCCTCACCGAAGGCATCGCCGTCAAGGCCGTGTCGGTGTACTGCGTCATCGGCTATGCCATCATCCAGATCCTCTACCTGGGCGTCTGGTGTCGGCCCATCTACAATTACTGGTCGGTGCCGGTGCCAGCGGACCAACGTATGTGGAAACCCTCCCATAAACCCTCTGGGAAGATCGCTGACCGCCAGAACAATGCATGTCCTACCGCCACCACATTGTCACGGTGACCGTGTTGCACGTGTCGTCGGACCTGTTTATGCTGATGATCCCCGCGCCGATGATTGCGCGCACGCACCTGCCGACGGGACGCAAGATTATTCTGTGCGTCGTCTTCAGCCTCGGCCTGCTCGTCGTCGTCATTGCCATCCTCAACCGCTACTTCAACCTGACCGAGTCGGGTTACGTGTTTCTCATCTGGTACAACGCCGAGGCCAGCACCGCCGTCATGATCGCCAACGTCCCCTACTGCTGGACGCTGCTGCGCAAGCTGTTCTCGCTCGAGGCCTTTTCGCCGTCCAAGAAGCGCAGCCGCAACAACACGTCGGCAGCGGCAGCAGCGGGAGGCGCCAGCGGCGGGGTGCGGCGAGGCAGCCGCTTCCAATCTGTTGTTGGTGGCGGCGGTGGTGGCGGCACCCGCCGCAGCAATCTCGGCGGCTTCGAATTTGGGCTGGACCCGAGCGAGAGCACAGAGCGCATCACGGACCACGACGACGCCGACCGTGACGTAGAGCGCGACGCCGAACTCGACACGGGGCCGATCAGCCTGCGAGAGCTGCTGCCGCGGCGCGGCAGCGGCGGCGGCGGCAGCGACCACGACGACGGCAAGATCGAGGTCCTGCGCGAGGACTCGCAGCTGGGCCTGGGCTACGACTACGGTGTGGGCCGGAAGACAAAGGCGAAGGACAAGGATAAGAACAAGAACAAGGACAAGACAAAGACGGCAAAAACGGCGACAACGCTTCAGCCGTGGGAATGACTTTTTGATGCCACTGCAATGACTCTGCTATTGGGAGGAGAGGGGCTTTTTTTTTGCACTCTCGGCGTTGGGGACTGGACAGGACTGTCTGGGATCAAGGGACTATTGCCTGGGGAACAAGGGGGGGGATTTTGTTTAGGGGGAGTCGGGCTGTACGAGTATTGCCAGACGGCTTGGCTAGGCAGTCTGGGGCCGTTGGGGCTGTGAATTTAGGATACCCATTCGTACGATGCTAATGAACCATTTTGGGACGAGCTGCTGGTGAGAGCGGAAGTACGGCAGAGCCTGCTGGCGAGAGGGGGGCATAAAGTCTGCTGTCGAGAGCGGAGGCGTGGAAAGACCGCCCTGTCGAGCTTCCCCGAATTGGCTAGACGACGAAGGCGGGGGTTTTTGTCTTATCAGCAGAGGAGCGGCACTGTGCTGTGAGGCGTGACGGGCGGCGTGGATGACAGTGCGGATTGCAGACGGCACGTTATTAGTCATGTTTGTATTTCCGGCGAGCGAAAAAAGAAAAAAAAAAAAATTCCACCGGCGACTGCTGCAAACGTCACGCAGGTGCATTGGACGTGAGTCACAGTCTCTTTGGGGGGGTACATATTGGATCGAAGCGAGCAGACAATTTCCCGGAGCGCAATTGAGCCCACGACCACCAAAAAACCACGACACACCATGGAGGCCCTCAAAGAGACGTTCGAGCGCTGCAAGGCGGAGAAGCGGGTGAGCTTTTGCCCCTCTAAAGACAACTGCCCCTTTGCCCCTCTCTTCTCTACAGTCTCTAACTGCTTCAGCCCGCCCTCGTGACCTATGTGACGGCCGGCTACCCCAAGGCGGAGCAGACGCCCGGGATCCTGCTGGCGATGGAGCGCGGGGGCGCCGACGTGCTGGAGCTGGGAGTGCCGTTTTCGGACCCGATTGCGGACGGGCCGACGATCCAGAAGTCCAACACGGTGGCGCTGGAGAACGGGGTGTCGCTGGCGGTGACGCTGCAGATGGTGCGGGACGCGCGGGCGCAGGGGTTGCGGGCGCCGGTGCTGCTGATGGGCTACTACAACCCGCTGCGGGCGTACGGCGAGGCCAACCTGATGGGCGACTGCAAGGCGGCGGGGGTCAACGGGTTCATCTGCGTGGACCTGCCGCCGGAGGAGGCTGTGTCGTTCCGGACGCTGTGCAGCACGGAGGGGTGAGTGACCTTTTTTTTTTCTGTCCATGTTCCATGCTTTCTTCTTACTGACCCGACTGCAGCCTCTCGTATGTCCCCCTCATCGCTCCGGCCACGTCGGACACCCGCATGCGCATCCTGTGCCAGCTGGCCGACTCGTTCATCTACGTGGTGTCGCGCCAGGGCGTGACGGGCGCGCTGGGCACGCTCAACGCGCACCTGCCGGAGCTGGTGGCGCGGGTCAAGCAGTACAGCGGCGACAAGCCGGCGGCGGTGGGCTTTGGCGTGTCGACGCACGAGCACTTTACCTCGGTGGGGGCGATTGCCGACGGCGTGGTGGTGGGCAGCCAGATTGTGACGACGCTGCGCACGGCGCCGGCGGGTGGGGAGTACGACGCGGTGGCCCAGTACTGCTCGTACCTGACGGGGCGCAGCACGGATGAGGTGGCGGCGGCGGCGAAGAAGGTCATTCCTGAGGGGAAGGCGGCCCCCGAGATCCATGCTCCTGAAGCCGCCGCCGCCAGCCTGGACAGCAACCTGGTGGCGCAGCTGGCGGCGCTGCACGACAAGATGCCGGACCGGTTCGGGTCGTTTGGCGGGCAGTACGTGCCCGAGTCGCTGATGGACTGCCTGTCGCAGCTGGAGGACGGGTTCAACAAGATTTTGCACGACGAGTCGTTTTGGGAGGAGTACCGGTCGTTCTACCCGTACATGGGGCGGCCGGGCCACCTGCACCGGGCGGAGCGGCTGAGCGCGCACGCGGGCGGGGCGACGATCTGGCTCAAGCGCGAGGACCTCAACCACACGGGCAGCCACAAGATCAACAACGCGCTGGGCCAGCTGCTGCTGGCGCGGCGGCTGGGCAAGACGCGCATCATCGCCGAGACGGGGGCGGGCCAGCACGGCGTGGCGACGGCGACGGTGTGCGCCAAGTTTGGCATGCCGTGCACCGTCTACATGGGCGCCGAGGACGTGCGGCGGCAGGCGCTCAACGTGTTCCGCATGCGGCTGCTGGGCGCCGAGGTGATCTCGGTGGATGCGGGCTCGCGCACGCTGCGCGACGCCGTCAACGAGGCGATGCGCGCCTGGGTCGTCCACCTGGACACGACGCACTACATTATCGGGTCGGCCATTGGGCCGCACCCCTTCCCCAGCATCGTGCGCACCTTTCAGAGCGTCATTGGCAACGAGACGCGCGCGCAGTTCCAGGCGCTGCGCCACAAGCTGCCCGAGGCCGTCGTCGCCTGCGTCGGCGGCGGCTCCAACGCGGTCGGCATGTTTTACCCCTTTTCGGGCGACGCGGGTGTCAAGCTGCTCGGCGTCGAGGCCGGCGGCGACGGCGTCGAAACCCACCGCCACGCGGCCACGCTCGCCGGCGGCTCCCCGGGCGTGCTGCACGGCGTGCGCACCTACGTGCTCCAGGACGCCAACGGCCAGATCCAGGACACGCACTCGGTGTCGGCGGGGCTCGACTACCCCGGTGTCGGCCCGGAGCTCGCCAACTGGAAGGACAGCGGCCGCGCCCAGTTCATCGCCGCCACCGACGCGCAGGCGCTCGAGGGCTTCCGTCTGCTGAGCCAGCTCGAGGGCATCATCCCCGCGCTCGAGTCGGCCCACGGCGTCTACGGCGCGCTGCAGCTGGCCAAGACCATGGGCAAGGACGAGGACATTGTGGTCTGCCTGAGCGGCCGTGGCGACAAGGACGTGCAGAGCGTGGCCGATGCGCTGCCGGTGCTGGGGCCCAAGATTGGCTGGGACCTGCGATTTGAGTAGGGGATGTAGACGCTACATAGATAAAGCAGCAGCAATTCATTCAATTCGCTAACACTAGGGAGTAATACTCGTAAACCTGCCCACCACACCTTTCTGCTTACTAATCAAATAATGCCCCCCACCGCCCTCCTCATCGACACCGACATCTACGCAGACGTCGACGACGTCGGCGCGCTGGCCGTCGCCAACGTGCTGCACAGCGCGGGCGCGGCCGAGCTGCGCGGCGTGGCCGTGGACACGCCGTCGCGGCACGGGGCGCTGGCGGTGAGCGCCATCAACACGTACTTTGGCCACGGCGACGACGTGGTGGCCGTGGCGGCGCGCCGGCCGCTGACCGACGCCGTGTTTGCCGACACGTGGCGCCACGAGCACGGCGAGTACGCGGCGCGCGTGGCGGCGGCGTTTCCGCACAGCCTGGCCGACGCCGAGACGGCGCCGACGCCGGTGGCGCTGTTCCGCCGGGAGTTGGCCGCCGCGCAGGCCGACAACCGCCGCCTCACCATCGTCTGCCTCGGCTTTCTCGTCAATATAGCCGACCTGCTCGACAGCCCGCCCGACGCCGTGTCGCCGCTGGCCGGCCCGGACCTGGTCGCGGCCGCCGTCGGCGAGCTCGTCGTCATGGGCGGCTGCTATGAAGACTCGGACAGCAGCATCCCCCGCGAGTTCAACTTTGCCGGCTCCGCCAACACCCTCATCGGCATCCCCGACTATGGTGGCGACGGCGCCCCCGGTGCGGCCGCGGCTGCCACCCAGCGCGTCGTCAACCACGTCGGCAACCGCGCGGCCGGCGGCTGGCCGGCCAGCGTGCCCATCACGTACGTGGGCTTTGAGCTGGGCCTCGCCGTGGTGGCCGGCCAGACGCTCGCCGTCGACGCGCCCGCCGACTCGCCCGTGCTCGCGGCCTACCGCTGGTACGTCGGCGGTGGCGCCACCGGCCGCGAGTCGTGGGACCCCATCACGGTGCTGTACGCGGTGCTGGGGTTGGGGGGAAGGCGTGGTGGTGAAAGTGAAAAAACGGCGGCCCCCCCCCTCTTCGCCTACGCCAACACCCACGGCTACAACACCGTCGACGCCACCGGCGCCAACCGCTGGGTCGACGACCCCGCCGTCACCAACCAGCACTGGCTGCGCCTCGCCGACGGCGTCACCGGCGCCGACGTCGTCCGCGAGCTGGACCGCTACCTGGCCAGCGGGCCGGGCAAAGTGTAGGCGGCAGGCGGCAGGCGGCTTAGCCTGTCTGGCTGGGATGGGCGTGGGCCGGTGATGGAGAGTCGACAGCAGTCAGAATGTCGACAGCATGTCAACATGCAGACGAGCAACTCTGACGAATGAGAGACGTTCCTGTAAATGTGATTGCCGTGACCTCAGTCCGTCTTGTAGGCCTGCTTTCCATCCGGCCTCCGAGTCGACCTCCGTGACCTCCCCCGGGCGTCCGCCTGCATGAGCAGCCCCGACACGCCGAGAAAGGCCAGGACGACAAAGAAGCCGCCCGCCTCAATAGCCAGGTAGAGCTTTGTGCGGTAGCGCTGCAGCGTGTCGAGGGCGGCCCCGGCTGTCAGCAAGGCCAGCAGCAGGCCGGGCCGTCGGTGTCGGGCCTCGCGGACAGCGGCCGCGCATAGCGGCAGCACGGCGAGCAGCGGATACAGCACGAGCTGCACCGCGACAAAGACGAGCCCAGAGAGTCGTCCCTCGGCTGTCAGCAGTCGGTAAAGCGCAGCAGGGCCACCGGTGTCGTTGTCGTTGTCGTTCCGCAGCAGCACGGCGCACGCATAGGCCAGCGAACCCGCGTGCACGCAGCGGGCCACGGCGTACTCGATGCACGAAAAGAGCCACAGCACAAACAGGACGGCCGCGGCATCCTGGGCCCGGCGTGCCAGCGTGCGTCGCAGCTTGGTGGTGGTGGTGGTGGTGGTGGCCGTCGTTGTAGGTGGCAGCCTGGGCCACGTAACCACAACACCGCACAGCCCGCCCGCCACGACATCCCACAGGCGCTTCTGCAGCAGCGACGCCACCACGACACGCATCGTCCACGACGGGACCGTCGCCGCCGCCAGCGACGCCGCCACAAAGAGGTCGGGCCGCGACCGTGCTGCGCGCACGTCCTCGACCGGCGGCTGCGGCAGCAGGTACGCACACGAGCCCAGCGCCGGCCACAGCTGCCGCCGCGCATTGTGCAGCAGCGCCGCCGCTACCAGGTACGGAGCCGCCGAGGCCGTGCGGCCGCCCCGGAACACCGACGCCTGCAGGACTGCCCAAACGTCCGCTGTGAAGTTCGTGGCCGTCCCGTCCCCAAACGCCAGCACCCCCAAGAGCTGCCGGGCCGCCCCAGCCGGGCCAGCCGGGCCAGCCGGGCCAGCCGCCGCCCGTCGTCCAGGCCGGCCCTCGCCGACGACCCATCGACGCACTCTGCCCAACGCTGTCCATCCGCTGCCAATCAGCAGCGCCGGCGGCACAGCCGCAAACGACGATGACGATGACGGCATCCTGGTCTCCCCGTCCGATGCCGCTGCGACGCGCACGTTTTCCATGTCGAATGCCCTGTGTTGGAGGCAGGCGACTCAGTAGACTCTGCCAGCTTACCATATTTTGTATTTCGTGCTAAAACTCTTGCATCTGATTGGCCAGTGGCCTCCACCTTTGCGCTACAACGCCTAAAGCCGCCTGGCCTTGCAAGGTAAGTGTCTTACAAGCCGCTCTGATAAAGTCGGCTCTGAGTGGCCGTTCACTCGGCACGCCCAGAAGCTTGCCAACTCAGGGAAGCAGCAGTGACAGCCAGTGCTGGTGACGTCAGAGATGAATGCTTGGACTTGATCACCACCAGTGAACGCAATTCCAGCAGGCTCCTCTACCGGGGCCGAGACCGGTTCCAAGGACATGTCGCTGTGGCCTGAGTCGTCCGGCACGCGACCGATGCATCTTGGATGCTTTCAAACTCACTGGCCGGCACCCGGGACGAGTAGTTGTCGGTTGAACGTCGTTGGTTAACAGCAACAAACCCCCACCCAGATCCATCCTTTCATCTGGTAGCCCGGACGAAACACCCCTGAAATGCTCTGAAAGCTTGACCTTTGCAAGGCTGACTTGATCCCCACTCGAGGCTTCGCCACACTTTATCTGTATGAGTACAGAGCGACTTTCTTGTTTTCCTTCTTTCCTTCTTCCCTTACTCTGTTGTGTGAACAGCAGCTGCCCGCAGAGCCCGACATGGATTCTTCTGGCAAGCACGACCTCCCTGGTGAGACCAGCCTATACACACGAAACAAATCAATCGCTGACGCTCGGCAGCACAGGACCAGGGTAGCAAACAAGACAGGCCATGCGCCTCCTCGACAGCAGACGCCCGCTCGCAGCCCGCGCCCACCTGGGTCATCCGTCTGCTCTTTGCCTACTGCGCTTCCGCCCAAGTCCTCAGCATACGTGTCGCCTGCAAAATCCACCAAGACGGCGACAGCTGGAACCGCCAGAGCCGCAAAAGCAAGGTCCAGCTTGCCTGGGGCACTGTGTGTGCGGTCTGCCTCGTCGTGTTTACGGCTGGCTACGTGGCCTGGGAATGGTCAATGTGGCGGGAGTGTCGGGCGAGGCAGCTGGACAGGGATGGCAAAAGATTTCGACTTGAAAGGGACTCCGTGTCCCCCATATGAAGGCCAAGAGGCTTCAGGGTGTTTAGGCTGTTCAGACTTGCCCGGTCCATCTGTTTAATGTACACAAATGAATGCTAGCTGTAGGTAGAACATGTTTTGGCGTCTCTCCTGCACATTTTCTCCTTCTTCACCCCAAAGCCGTCACCTTGGCTCCCACCACTCTCGCCCGCAGCCAGACGAGAAAGACGAGGGCGACCAGGTAGTTGGCGCCGCTGAACACGGCCGCAAAGTCGTAGCTGCCGTGCGCGGTGGCGTCCACAATGGCGCCGCCGATCGGCGGACTGGTCAGCGAGCCGATGCCCGCCACGGCAAACACAGCGCCCATGCGGTAGCCCACCTCGCTCAGGGGTGAGATGGTCATGATGAGCACGGGGCCCAGCCCGATGCAGGCGCCCGAGCCGATGCCAAACAGGGCGGCAAACACAATGGACGTGGCGTCGCAGCGGCCCGGCAGCCACAGCCCGAGAATGATGGCGATGCTAAACACCATCATGGCAATCATGACGTTGAATCGCCCATACTTGTCGGCCAGCACGTTGGGCACGGTTCGGCCGATGAAGCTGGAGGAGGAGCATTAGCGTTTTTTTTTTTTTTTTTTTTTTGTAGAGGAGTTTCCGGGCATCGTACCTGGCCCCGTTCAGGATGGGGATCAGATTAAAGGCATCCGTTACGCCCATGCCGTAGTGGGCAGCCGCCGTCACAATGTAGTTGAACGGCACAAACATACCCCCTGCGAGGTTAGCTCTGAGCCAGAAGAAGGGAATGGGGCAGCATACAATACAGGAAGAAGCTCGCCAGACACATAATGACAAAGTTGGCTTCTTGCATCGGACGCACAAAGTGGGAAATCTGAAACGGCCGGCGACGGTGCGTCAGGTTGGACGAGATGGTCACGTTGGTGATGACGAGAAGAAACAGGATGATAAAGGCGCAGGTGCGGATGGCCCAGGGGAAGCCGGTCTGGGGCAGCAGATGGGTCACGACCAGCGGGAAGACGACGCCGCCGAGCGACGAGCCGGCAATGGTCAGTCCGCCTGCGATGGCCCGCTTCTTCTTGAAGTAGGTCATTGGCTAATTGTTAGAGAGGACGATGTGTGTATAGGTTCGGTTTATTACACACTGCAGTCATGGACGGCGTAAAGACCAGCGAGGCACCGATCCCGGAGCACACAGACTGGCTCAGGGCAAACTGGTAGTACTCCTTGGCGAGGCTGGCCATCATCAGGCCCAGGACGTGCAGAATGGTGCCCAAGAAGACGGGGACGCGTGGGCCGTAGCTGTCAAACAGCCACCCGGCCAAGGGAGACATGAAGAGCATGAAAAAGACTGGAGCTGTTAGAGAGGGTCCGTCAAACCATGACGAGAACCGCGTATGCTCACACTCCATGGACGTGATCCAAGAAACCGTCGACTTGCTGTACTGCTTCAGCTGGTTCGTCTCGTACTCGGCCTGGAACAGGGCAATGCAATTGAACCAGCCAAACGACACAAACATGGCGCAAGAAGCTCCAAGAAGACTCAGCCACGCCTTGGTGCCGCCTTCTCGGCCGTCGAGCTGGTCGCCAGACTGCTTCCCGCCGAGGTCCTCCTTCTGGTCTGGGCTCCCTGTACCCGAATCCGGGGCACTGTCACTTTCAAGGGTCATTTCAATGTTGGAGGAATTGTAGTGTTCGCTCGATGGTGTTGGTGTGTTGTCTTGGTGATGGACTCGAAACTAGAAGCAAGCAGGGGCGCACCGAAGAAATCGAAGACGGATACGAGCTCTCTTATTAGTAGATGGACCATGATCCGAATGTGCTCCTGGGTGCGAGAGCACAATGTCTTGCGCATGCTTTACATCGGGGGCAGCCTACTGTCTCCATGGACCCTCCATGGACCCTCCGCGGAGGGTCCGCGGACCCACCCCCTTCTTACTGAGGTCCCTTGTGCCAGCGCCTTCAACCTCGTGTTCCGCGTCGCCCTTTTATTTTCATGTTTTCCTTTGTTAGTGACCTTCTCGTTGGCGATCTGCTCATCTACTCGTTGCATCGCTCACACCAACATGGCCGACGCCATCGAGTTCTACGGCAAAGCCCTGCGGGCGATGCTCACCCTCACCATGGCACGCACCATGCAGCGGATCCAGGCGGCGGGCCACTGGTGGACGTACCGCGAGACGCCGCACCCCAAGAACATTGTCATCATCGGCGGCTCCTACGCGGGCACCTGGCTGGCCCGCCGGCTCAGCGAGACGCTGCCGACAGGCTACCGGACCGTGCTGATCGAGCGCAACAGCCACTTTAACCACCTGTTTGTGTTTCCGCGCTGCAGCGTCGTGCCCGGAAGGGAGCAGCAGGCGTTTGTCCCCTACGACGGGCTGTCCACGCTGGGGCCGCCGGGCATCTGCCAACACGTCCGGGCGGAGGCGGTCGGCATCACCTCCTCCCGGCAGGTGCAGCTCTCGACGGGAGAGGCGGTCGACTACGAATACCTGGCCATTGCCACCGGGTCGTGGCAGCCGCCACCGACCAAGCCCACGTCGACGGACAAGGCCGAGGCCTGCGCCGAGCTCCAGGCGTCGCAGCAGCGCATCCACGACGCCAGCCGCATCGCCGTCGTGGGCGGTGGCCCTGTCGGCGTGCAGGTGGTCGCCGACATTGCGGCCTATTTCCCCGAAAAGAACGTGACGCTGGTGCACGCGAGAAGACAGCTGCTGTCCAGCTTTGGGCCCAAGCTGCACGAAAACGTCGTGGCCGCGTTGGAGCGCCTCCGTGTCCGCGTGGTCTTGGGCGAGAGACCCCGTGCCGACAGCAGTGCTCTCACCTACACAGACGGCCGGAAGCAATACGATCTTGTGGTAGGGGGGAAAATGGCTTCTGATAATATGACGATGACACCCAGAAAAAACTGACACTTCTGCACAGATCCCCTGCACAGGACAGCGTCCCAACTCGGCACTTCTCGAGGCCTTTGCGCCCTCGGCCGTCTGTCCGGCCACCAAGCAGATCCTCGTCCGGCCCACGATGCAGATCCAAGACGGCAGCCCGGACACGCGCATATTCGCCATCGGAGACGTGGCCAAGACTGGCGGGCCCCGGATGGCGCGTGCCGCTCGCGCCCAGGCCGACGTGGCGGCTCTGAACATCCTGTCCCTGATAGACCAGCAGAAGCCCTCGGCGCGGTACAGCCCGCAGATCTACGAGGGCGTGATCAAGCTGACATTGGGCAAGGTAGCAGAATCCAGCTGCGCGCATAGAAATCGTGGTTGACTAATGCTCTCAGCGCAACTACATCTACTACGGCAGAGACGAAAACGGCAAGGAAGTCTATGTTAACGGCACGACGAAAAGCGACGACCTCGACGTCGACCATGCCTGGGAACTTGTCAATGCCCGTATGCCTCAGGACCTTGTGACTGGCCCCGCAAAGCCGTAGACAGAAAAAAAAATATGCAGACTTTTCCAATTTTATAAGGACAATAGAAGGACATAAAATCTCCGGTTGGTATCTTACAAGTGCTTCCATCAGCCCATGCTGGCTCCTACGTCAGAAAAAAAGGCATCCCAGTCTGTCTCGTTAAAGGTCGACCCCACCGTAAAGAAATCGCTCCAGAGCTCGTCCATCAGCAGCTCGCCCGGCCCGTCCGCTGCCGCAGCGCTTTCATGGCTGGTGTCCGCATTGGGCACGTGCGGGTTCAAGTTCTCCATGTCTCTGAAATCACCCCGAGGCTCGGGCGGCGTGTTGGATGCTGTGACAGCATGTCCCTGGCCGTCTCTGACCAAAGCCGTAGCACCTCTGACCAAAGCCGTAGCACAATCGAGCCCGTCTTCGCGCACATGCTTTCGAAGTAGGCCGCGCAGGTTCCCTACCGCGTTCTGAAACGACCGGACCATGAGCTGGCCGCTCGACACGTCCTCGGTGGCTGATCCTGATCCGCTCGACGGGACGAGCCGGGCGTTCAGCTCTTCTTCCAGCGCCCGGCACGCCTGCAGCACTTGCTGCTTGCGCTGCGGTGCCTGGTCCCGGTCGGGGCTGAAGCAGACGTCCATGGCCAGGATGATGGCCGCGTTGAGGAAATGCTGCAGGACATAGGTGAACGATCCCGTGCTGTGGCCGCTCATGGCTCGGTTTCGAATCTCAATCACCGTTTCGGCCGACCGGATGCACTGCAGACGCGAGTACTCGTACCGCGCCTCGCGCGTACCCCGTATCAAGAACGGCTGGTGGAGCCGTGCCAGCTGCGTGTGGAGCATGAGATTCGTCAGATACCGCTGCCATTCCAGGTACGGCCTCGCCTGGAGAAGCTGCTGGTACGACTCGGCGTCTCGGATGGTGAGCTGAAAAAAGGGGGGCAGCGATTCGAGGTGTTCCTGGTACTTGCGGTCCAGCACCATGACATTGTGGTAAACCTCGTCCGACGTGTCCTTGGCCGGGGACGCAAAATACGACGGAGGCAGGCCGTCGACAATCTCCCGGACCAGTGTGGCTGCCTCGACCCGGTAGAGAAAGTAGCTCATCGAGGTTGGGCTGCTCATGGGCAGGCGATACGACTCTTCGGTGACGTGTGTAATGCCAACGGGTATGTCGGTGTCTTCGACATTGCTCGGACGCAACGTCTCCATCTGCCGAGGGTGGAACATGTATGTGCCCTCGTTGTTGCCGCCCACGAATGCCAAGAGCCTGGGAGGTTAGAATAGACAATAGAAGAGGGTTAGGAACAATTAACAAACAAACAAAAAAGGTCGAGGCCGAGGCGACACCCACCAGTCCGATGCCACCATGTGCCACCATATCCGCCTCTTGATTTCCACAGACACCATGTCGGCACCGTCCCGGAGACGTTCCTCCCGGCTCGGCCCGGAATCCAGCCGGTGGATGCCCATGGCTCTGGCCATCTGCACGCCCTGCATGCCGACCGTCCCAAAGCTGCCGCCCAGGCCTTCAATCTGCGTGCACAGGTGCGCCAAACCTACAATGGCCTGCAGCGCCTCGACCGAGGGCGGCAGCGGCGCCGGCAGCGCCGGCCCCCCCGGCGGCCCCCCGGTCACCAGCAGCATGGCCTGCCGTGCCCAGAGCTCGGCGAGCGCAATCTGCGAGCAGCCCTGCAGAGAGCGTGACTCAAATGCAAACGCATCCTTGGCCACAAACGCGCTCCCGGCAAAAATGTACAGGAAAAAGGCAAGCTGCGTCGGCGAAGGCGGGCGGCTCGCCTTCAGATCGTCGTACAGGATCCGGAGCAGGTACCAGGCGGTCGGATGGTGCAGGATCCGATACGTGGCGCCGACTGTCTGCGTAAAGTGGCCAAGCAGCGTCGCCGCATCCTTGTAGGTGGGCCAGTCTCGCAGTATGACAGACACTTGTGCCTGGGCAGATGCAGATGCAGATGCTGTTGCACTTGCCGGGCTCCTCCCCTCCGGCGCATCCTTGAGCCCAGATTAGCCCCCGGAACAGATCTTGGTGAAGGAAGGGGTTTAGGGATCTAGGGGTTTAGGGACTCTCCCTTTCGCCAGCGTACCGCGGATAGGAGCCCCTGGAGCCACTGAGAGGTTTTTTGCTGCTCTTCGTCATGGCTGGCCAGCCGCGGCGCCTGGATTTTCGCAGAGCCAGCTGCTGCGCTGCCGTAATAATACGAGCCATTGTGCCTGGCAAACACCGCCTGCTCCAGCCGCTCTACTCTCTGCGCAAGACCAAGGTCTCCTCCGCTGATGATGATGACGGCGTGAGCAGAGTAGAATCATCATCGCAGGCAAGAAGTATTGTCCCTCGGGGGCTTACTCTGTCGCATTTTCGTGGCTGTTGCCCGGCTGGGTAGAGGAGGCTGTAATAGGAACAGACAATTCTCTTTGATCTATGGCGCGTGTCAAGCCTGTCCCGCGCTGCAATACCCCCCCCCCCCCCCTTCTCTCTCTTGGCTGGATGATGCAACCCACCTGCTTCATAGACGCATTCGTGGTTCCGCGATTTGCAGTTGAAGCAAGGACGGCCTCGATCGCATTTCAGCTTTCTCGAGCGGCAGAGCCGACATGAAACCGGCTGTTGGCTATGCGGCCTGTCCACATGCTCAATGTGTGCCGCTCGTTTCATCTCGGCATGATCCTCCGTCCGATATCACAGTGCATGCGGCAGTGGTTAAACCACAAGTGCTAAGGGAGCTTAGTGACTGCATTCATGGGAAACGGCGGGACGGATTATTTATTTCCCCTCAGGCATTCTACAGGATGGCATGCATGAAATAGCAAGCTAGTAAGCAGCCTGCCTGCGAAACACAATCCGTGCTGTATTAGTGCTGTCTGGGACCAACAAGTTGACCTGCTCACGTGGAGGGCAGTATTAATATTCCACCGAGAAACAGGTCCACTGTCATGCCAGCCATCTCTTCCTCCCCAGACTCGGTCTCCGCGGAGGCGAGCTTGCTGGACCAGCAGACGTTGCCGTTTCCATGTCTGAGGGAGCTAGAGTAACGGCCAAAAGCTAGTGCTAGTTTATTTGGTTTTATTGGATTTTATTTGTTTGCTTCTCTGGGCCCGGTTTCCCATCCCAATCCCATAACAATCTTGTTGATACCCGACCTAGCCCTTCCTATTTGACACAGGGCGACCAACGCCAGCACGACTGGGACGTGCATGTTTACAAATGAAAATGGATCTCGCCTCCCAAAAGACACGGCAGCAAAGCAAAATGCAAAACGCACTTCGGCTGCCTCCCGAAGTCCAGTCACAGAGAAAGTATCTTACAACAACAAAGAAAAACACTGTAGAATAGCAATTTGGAGGCCGTTTTCTGGCAGTGGCAAACTGTCACGTCTTACTCACTTTCCAGAAACAGTGTGCCAGCGGCGATGTGCCGTGAAACCTCTGACGTGGTCGTCGCTGTCCGTCTCATCAGTCTTGGCAGACAGCGGGCTTGCAGAGCGAGACCCCTAGCTCGCCCGTGGTCGCAAGCTCGCCACCCGTCCAAGCCCCAGCCACTTCTTGCGTGGGCCAGAGCTGCCGGCATCCTCATGCTGTGCCTGCACATGTGGCGCTGAGGCGGGCATGGCCGGAGTCCGTGCGGGTGCCACATCTTTCGGCGCTGCTGGTAGCGCCACCGTCGCCTCTCCTTCGATACCGTGTCCGCATGCGGCCGCAGCATGGTTCGAGCCAGAATCTGTACTCCCTCGGCCTGCTCTCGGGTTCCGCAAGATTGGCGGCGGTGTTGCGCTCGTCGCCACGTTGTCGTCGTCGAAGTCGCCCCTCCGCACCCGCGAGGGTATACCAATGGCCGGCATGGGCATATTTTTCGACGCTGCGGCAGCTGCAAACGTCGTCTCCGTCGCCGGCGCTGACGACGGTGCTGCCGTCGCGGACGATGGCTCGTGCGAGCCCGACCGTCGGAAAATGCTGAGCACCCGGCTGCCGCGTGTCGTCGCAGTGTTGGAGCTTGAAGCCGGGGGATAGTGGCGCTGCTTCGGGTGGCTGGGTTGCTCTTCTGTCGGGGTGGGTGCCGCTGCTGCTGCGTTCGGGCGGTTGCTCTTTTCTTGGCTGCTGCTCTGCGGTGTGGCAGCAGCAGAGCCGGCACCATGGCCTCCTGCCGATGTTGGCGCCCGTGTCGGAGACCTGCGGTAGTTTCCATGGGGAAATGCAGAGCTAGCCAGCACAGGGGTTCCGGCTATAGAGCCGCGGCGCGAGCCGCTTCGCGAAGAGATTCCTGTCTGCGCGTGCAAGCTCGACCGTCTGTTCGGCGGCGGCGGCGGACCCGCGGGTATCGAGCTCGTGCCGTACGGCAGGGGAGACGCAAGCAGACCACGTGTACCAAACATGCCATTGGCCGGCGTGGGTAGGGAGTCACCGAGGGCATCAAGCGCCTGGGCAAACGGCGCAGCGCCGGAACCGAGATAGCCCTGCCCGTTCAGATTGCCAAACATGGTCGTCGTCGCCCAGCCGTTCACAGTCGCCGGGAAGTTGAACAGGTCGGGAGATATCCGTCCAGTTCGCCGACCCCGGCTGCGCACAGAACCGGAAGGCTGGCCGCTTGGCCGCAGGCTCTCACGAAGCCAGTAGTCATGCATCGAGGCCGAGTCGTTGCCGTCGAGTTCCATGTCGTCGTCGGAGCTCTCTGAATCGCCCCAGCCACTTCCACGGCCGTGATAAGACAGCGTGGTCTCGTCAGCAGATCTAGGCCGCGGCGGCACCTGGATAGGGTTGTCAAAGTAGCTGTCCCATATGCTAGCTTCGTTGCGCCGGCTATTGAAGGTCGCCGGTGCCGGCTGCGCGGCTGGCCGGTACTTCTCCTGCGGTGTCACTGCAGGACCCGTCGGTCCGCCCGTCGAACGCGATTCGGTCGATTCAGACAAGGTCAAATAGCTCTTCTCGGCGAGCGCACCCTTGTCCTTTTCCTGTGACAACGTCTCGTTTGAATTTTTGTACCTCCGTAGGGTCGATGTTGAGATCGTATCGGGCGTGGGCGGTAGGTTGTGGGAGTTGGTGACGTCCCCGGCAAACGGGCCATCCGTGTGAACTCGCCGCAGGTTATCTCTCTTCTCCTTTGATGTGAGCTTTCCAGTATCGTGTGAGCGAAGCTGGCGAGTCAGAGAGTCCATCTGCAGTCCAGGATCTTCCTGGCTGGCGGGGCGCGAGGCATCATTCATGGCCTGTAGTGACTTCTCCATCTTCTCAAGACGCTGGAGAGGCGAGTTTGTGCCGATGAATTCAGGGAGCGAGTTCAACCTCCCAGATCCAGCATTGCTGTGGGATATGGAGCCAGAGCGCTTCTTCGTCGGCGTGGACGTCTTCGGCGTGGATGCCTTGGCTCGATCCGTGGCCGTCGCATGTGCCGTCGTGGCGAGAGCATGGGCTACCACGGCGGCAGGCGTGCCGTTTGTGAACTCGATATCGGGTGGTGGCTGGGCTACATCTCGTGGGAAATGCCGAGCCGGGGCAGTAGACGTAGGGCGCTGAGGGGCTGAAGTGGCATTGAACTCGGGAACGTCATTCTTCTTGCCGTAGATGCTGAGGAAGGAGCTTTCGCTCAAAACGCTCAGGTTCGGGCTGCCAATACGGTTAAGAGCATCCCGATCGCCTTCTCGGTCGGTTTCCGGCGTATCCTCCAGCGCGTGTGGCAGACTTAACAGGCTGCTGCCTCCTCGGTTGCTGAGGTAGACGTTGCGCAGGTTCTCGGTAGTTCCGCTCCGTTCGGACAGAAAACTGGGCATCCGCGAGAGCCTTTGCGATTCGCCGGACACCTGTCTCTGCTTCGGCGTGTCGTCGAAGGTATCGCGATTGTCCGCGACCTCTTTCCGCAATGCTGAAGACAGAGCACGTCGGAACCGGTCGTCCGTAGCAAGCAGGCGATCTTTTTGAGCCTGGTGTTCTATTTCCCGCTCGCGAAGTAGCTCTTCGAGCCTCGCCTCGAGAGAGATGATCATGGAAACGGCTTCTTCAACTGCCTTGTCCCGCATTTCCAGTTCTGTCATCAACTTGTCGTTCAGCTCTTCCGTTTCACGCTTCTCCGTCTCCAGGGTCTCGCATTGCTCTTCGAGGGCTGTCTGCTTTTCTCGCCGGTGGTACAGCTCAAGCTTCAGGTCGAAGTTCTGCTTGTGGAGAGTTGTCAAGGTCTGAGGGGGAGGCAGGCTGGTCAGCAAAAAGAAAAAAAAAAAGAAAAAAAAAGAAGCACACGGGATTGCTACAGATCATTGACAGCTTCCGCAACATACCTGCTCCATTTCCTTCAGGCTTATGCCCTTCTTCTTGACAGAGTCCACCGCACCTCCGCTGGACCGTGGCCGATGGCCGTCAACAGGGCTGCGAAGGGGCGAGCTCTGGGCGGTGCGCAGGTCTACCGAGGCCGACATCAAGTCGCCACTCATCCTGCTTGAGGATCGCTTGCTTTCTACCTTGCGTTCACGCAGCAACTTCTCCTGGAGGTAGCTGGAGGAGGCAGACAGCAGGGGCATTGGCTCGCTACCCATGTTCGGTTCTTCGCTGGCGGCCCGCGTAGATCGATAATGTGAAGAATCGGTACTGGTTGGAGAGGGGGTTGGTCTCGCATGGTTGCCGTTCTGGAAGCGATGGACCAGGTGAGAGGTTCTCTGTGGCTGGTGCTGTTGTGACAACAGTGGCTGTGGCGAGGGAGTCAGGTTTGACACGGACCGGTCGGAATGCTGGTTCGACATGCGCGCATCTGATGTGGCACTGGTACTGGACCGGGAGGAGGCGCGCGTGTAGGGAGGATGGCGCGCCCGCTCTCGAGCTGTGTGGATGCTTGCGGGAGGCGTATCCATGGCGAAGAGAGGAGAAAGACGAGGCGGAGGAGGGGGAAAGGGGGGGAGGGGAGGGGGGGTGACGATGGCCCGCAGGGTAAAGGGCGCAGGGTAAAGGGGTCAGATCGAATGCTTCGTGGTCGACCGCGATGCAATGCAGTGTTGCCAGGGCTGACTAGCAGTCGCGTTCCACCCGGTGGGCTAGACGCATATCCAGTTGCCAGATGCAGTCAGACCGCACGACCGCAGTGACGTCTCTCTCAGGGTTCCGGACCACTCTGCTGGGTGGAAGAAGTGGGCAAGCGGTGAACGCGGTGTATTTGTTTGTATACAGGTTGCTGCAGGTTGAGTTAGGCGAGGCAGGAATGGAACGAGAGAAGAGGTTGGGCGCGGTGGGAGGTGACAGAATGATCGGGGCAGCCAACGTGCAGGGTCCACGGACAAGCAAGGTGCATGAAATGGTTTGGAGGAAAGAGGAGATGGAACTGGCCGCGCTGCAGCCGGGAGAGGGGATGCCCGAGTAAATGGTAGTCGCCTCTGGTCTATGCGCAGCCAAAATCCAGGAGCAACAAGGTCACCCGCACTGCTTTTGGTGCGATTGTCGACTTGCCATGCAAGGGGACGGAAGCAGTCCCGGTGGTGGAATGGGCGAAGTTGGTGGGTACGTCAGGGGTGTAGGAGACGGTTTGGATGAGGAAGTGAGAAAAGGAGTCCCCCTTTCAAAGTGGTGTGGGTAAGCCTGCGCTTTGGACTCTTTGGGTCTTATAATAACGGTGGACTATGGTGCCGGGTTCCAGGTTCAATGTAGGATCTGCGGCGGCAATAAGAGACGTCTGTTAAGCAGCCTGAGCGTTTATTTCGAGCTAATCGAGAGCATCGGGTGGGCTGAGAGATGTGATGTCGAGTGGCAGACAGGTGAGAGAGGAGAGAGGGAGGGAGGGAGAGACGCGGCGGGCAAAAGGAGGCAAGAGACAGCAACCCCAGTCGACGCCAGAGTTCGTCTTGGCCACACACTAGACAACGTCGTGCATTCCTCGCCGAAAGTGTCTAGACCTGGGCCCGCAATGCAGCAACGATGGCTGCGCGTTTTCCTTGTCTCAGCTCCAGCAGCAGCGATCAAGCAGCTCGTCTCGGACGCATGTCTGGCTGACTTTTTTTTTGTACGAGCTGCTGTCTGACTATGCTGTCTGAGCCGGTCGCCTCCGGATTGGTTACCATTGGCACAAGCTAGCAGCTGAGAGGGGGTGAGCGCAGAGGTGTGTGGGGGGTTTGATATGCAAGGAAGTGGAACGAGACACGAGCTTTTGGGAGTGTGGTGACAGATTGGAGCTGCGTGCATCTTGCGTGGGCGTGTTTTTTCTTGCAGTCTCTTCTCTTGTCTACGGGCGTACAAATACAAATTACTCGTACTCGTATTTTACGCGTGTGGCTCATTTTCTGCGACAAATCACACCCAAGACCAGAGACCGTTCATGGAAGGTACGACTGGTATACGAGCACGACTGGCAGCGCGATTCGCGACTGCGCTTTCCTGCCGTGACGGGAGCTCCCATTGCCGGCTGCCTTTTCCCTCAATCCAGCAACGGTTAGTCGGTGCTGGTGTCGGGCTAGTAGGAAATGAGCAGTTCCCAGGCATACTTTAGCGGGCTGAACACCGATTAGCGCACATTTAGCGCTCCTCAGCGTCCGCCCGGGTCCAGGGACGGCCGTGGCGTCGTATTTGTATTTTTGTAGAGCCCTTCAGGGAGTCGTCGACCCATCGGTTCATCGTGTGCACAAGATGCTGCACAAGAATGGATGCGGCGATAATATCTCGTACGTATCGTACACACGCGATCCACGAAAGAAGCAGCTCGTGCCGTCCGGTTCGCATCTCGGTTAGCTGGTTGGTTTTAAATGCCGAGTGCCTCTATTTCCTTTTGTTTCCTTTTTTCCCCCTCCTTCTTCCTTTTCTGTAATAGCAGTTCCTTTTTGAGGACTATCACACATCCTCAACACCCTTTCATCTGGACCTTTTGTTTTTCACTCGTTTCGCATGGCCTGCAAAGGGGGCTTTCCCAGACCTACGGAGAAGCTAATCACCTCTGCACCGACCAATCCCACTGCGACATCCGACAGGGGAAACCCCTGTGACATGGTGGCCGTGCCCCGCACCAGTCCAGTGCAGTGACCCGTCTGCCGCTGGGTGGGTCGGCCGACAGACGCGAAGGGCGCCCTGCCAGAAGAGCAGGAGGGCAGAAAAGAGAAAAGGGGGCTTGGACCTCGCACCATTTTTTGGCTGGCTGGAGGGGTGCTGACTGTCCTGATTCGCCGCCGCCGCGGGGGTCGAGATTGCGATGCAACTCTGCCTGCAAGTTTGTCTCTTCCCCATCTCTTTTTTTTCCAGTGACCGTGGACGCGAAATCACACGCTGTCAGAGAGGCACGACGCGTCTTGGTTAAAGTGGAGGGAATGTGGCTCTCAGAAATATGCAGCCACACACACGAACCAACCCTGTCCTATCGCAGACGCAGAACCAAATATCTATCATCGTTGGTTGTTGACTGCATTTAGGTTTTCGCTTCTCGTACTGTAAGATATGCGTACGCGTAGTGCCAACATCTTTTGCCAGGCCAACTGCGTTGTCCTCCCTGATGGAATGGAATGGAAAGCGAAATGCGACGCCTCCTAAGGAGGTTCCATGTGACCCCTGCTCCGAAGCTTCCAGGATTTCTCTCCCCCCTGGCTTGACTAAAGCACATTGCGCCTCTCAAACTACGTCGTCTTTCGCGAAACAGTAGAGTCGAACGAGAAAATGGCTGACAGAGAAGCAACCCCCCCGGTCAGTATCGAAAAAACTGCCTACTGCGCCCTCGTTTGGATCTTGACCTGGAGACAACAAACAACTCATACACCGACAACATGAGAAAGTCCAAAAGTGGCGGTCAGCTGAGAGCAAGCGAGAAGAAAAAGAAAAAAAAAGAGAAAAAAAAAATGACAGGCAACCTGCTCGTTCGGTTTCATGCAAGGGAACGAATGGGCTTTTTTTTCTCCCATCCCAGCTGCGAAGTCTCATTGGCTGCTGGCCGAAGTCCATGAGCGGATGAACCCTGGGAAACCTGAAAAAAACTGTGGCGCTCTCCTCTGCGGTCAGATGCTCTCACCGAGAGAAAGCCGCGGAGAAAAGGAAGCGGAGAATAAACAACAGTAAACAAAAATAGACACGTCCAAGCACAAGCTTTAATACCTCCAGCCGGGATGCTTTTGTGGGATCGATCAAACGGCGCCCAAGCGGTCGACCGGCTATAAGATATTACTCTGTAAGATAATAACTTTGATAATCTGGTATCACCATATACGGATATTCTTCCTCTCTGAGAACTGAATACGAAAGAGTGTTAAACACCCCTATCACTCCGTACTTGTGTTCCGTACTGGCACAGTGTACACTACAAATACATATAAATATTTGTACAGATATTATTCCACAGTTGTGCTCGTATTGTGTATTTGTACGAGTATTATTACTCATACAAATACACAGGTCTCGGAGGAGAGCACGGACTGTCTCGCCTGGATGAGATCGAAATACGACCAGTCAGCGGACTAGGAAACTTGTGAGGGTTTGCTGTAACAGCATACGGACTGACTGGCTCGTTCTGGCCACGGCGCAGTCTCGCTCTTCAATTGAAAGATCTGGACCGTTCCTAAATACGCCCGTTGCCCGCGACCCATAGCTATTATTACCCAACATGAAACACATTACAGCCATACAAATACGTAACAGAAAAAAGCAAACAAACGCCGTTGCAAATCGCCGTTAAAATCGCGCCTCCCTTCCCCCCCTGATTTTATCGAAATGCAGAGCGAGGTGTAAATGCCATGTCATCCAAACAAAAAGCCGCCTACCGTGCCCTCAAACTATCCAGCCGTTTATACAATGTGTTCGATACAGATTCTATGTGGTATCCAAAGGTGCTTCCTCTAACGTTCCTGCGTTATGAAAAGTTCTGCAGAGGGATGTTTGTCGTAAAATCAGGGCCTAGTGGACTTGTTGGTACGCTTCGAGTAAGCTCAAAGTCCACTGTAGTCTGCAATTGATCACTGAATCCGCCCGGGTTGTCGACGGCACTGGTCGGCGCCGAACCTTGTGCATCGGCACCGTATAGACATGACGAGCCAGTTGCGAGGTCGCGAGACAGCTGCTCTTTGGGATCCGTATCGTCTGCAACCTCGCCCAGAATAGTTCCAAACACAGGTCCGGTTATGCTGCCATTTCTGCTCCAATTCGCGGTCGAAGAGAAGTTGGGAGATGGCGGCGATGACAACGCCGGGGAAAGAGACAGACGCATGGTTCCCGGATGGGAGCTCGCAAATTGCAGGAGCTGGTCGGCGTACTGCTTTTTGCTGTTGGGACTCGCGCTCAGCGTGCGCACAAAGAACTCCAAAGGATCGATAGTGAAGCTTCTTCGCCCGAGGCCCAAAACGCCAATGTCAGTCACGCCTGCAAAGTCCATGCCCATGACGCCTCCAGGGGTGACCATGCTGACGCTGGCACCGCCCGTGTCGCAAGCATGAAGCACGTTCATCGACCATGTCGCAATCTCGAAAATTTTCTCGAAGATGCCCATGCCGTGCACTTCAATGGCTTGGGGTGGCAGGCTTTGAAGCACCGAGGCCGTGCGGCTGGCAATAGCCAAGGGAAAAGCGAACCCCATACTCTCGTCAGGCGCCGTCCACGAGAGCAGCTGCTGCCGAAAGGAAGACTGCCAGACAATAAGGCGAAGCCACTGCTGTGTAATGAGCAGATCGGCCTTTTGGATGGCAGTAGTCTCGGGCTCGGCGTCAGCGTCCCCGTCAGCCCCGAGTCCCAGGTCCAGCGTCGAATCCAGCGTCGAATCCGGTGGCGGTCTCAGCGGGCGTGAGGTAGGGCTTCCGATGGGTGTGGTGGTGGTGTCAGTGCCATTCGGCGGGGTCACCGTCCCCATGTTGTGAACCACAGATTTTATTCCATGGCGTAGGTTGGCGAGACACGGCGGCGGCATGGAGAGCAAGCTTTGTAAGTTGAGATATGTGGCAATGCTAACCCCTGGGTCGGATCCTTCGTTCCACGCGTTGACAAAGGCTTCGTCGAGAGGCACATAAGAGCTGATCAGCTGAAGGAACCCTGCGTGTATTTCTGGAGCTTCATATGGGTGGTGTGTAGCAGGTAAAGACGGTGTCTTCTTCAGCGTGATCGGTTTCATTCGTAATATGGCAAAAGACCTGACGTCAATGAGCAGCTGAGCTGGAAAGAGGCTCGTCCCGAAAAAGGGAAAGATGGGGGGAAAAAAAAAGAGGGGAGGGGAAGGGGGGGGGGGATAAAGATCGTACCGCTCAGTGACAAAGAGCTGCCAGAACACGCGCAGGCGGCACAATTGTTCGGCTGGGTTCAAGTCGATGTAGGTGGCATCGTTATGCAAGCCCATGTCCTGGGCAAGGGTCAATGCCTCCCGCAGGTAAAGCCATGACTTGCGGGACTGGTTGATCTCGAAAAAGGACGTCGACAGCCAGAACGACGATATGACAGCGTGCAACGAGGCGTCGTTGAAGAAGTCGTACGACTGACGGGCGGCGATGCACTCGTCCAGGAAGAAGCGGCCGGCACACTCCCACGAGGGGATTGGCGCGTCGGCCGTGACGTTTTGGCCCGACATGTGAAAGCACGTCAGGGCGCACAGCGCAAAGAGGTAGTTGCGCTCGGAGGGCGTAAGGTCGGCAAGGTCCGGTGAGCGACAGACCATGGCACGGACCGTGGGCATATATGGAAGTGGCATGATGGGGTAGATGTGTTCGTAGTAGAGCTCGACACAACGCGGTGCCAGGGGCAGGTAGCTGCGGGTGGTCGGACGGAACTGCTCGCTGGAGAAGACGCCGCCGGGCTCGGGGGCGTTGCGGGAGTCGGTTGGCACATGCTGCCACGAGATGTCTAACAGCGCTGGGGTGAAGTTTGGTGTCGACGGATTGGTGGCTGTTGGGGTTGGATTCGCTCTGCAGATGAGCGTGTGAGCAATGGGAACGGAAACAATAGGCAAAGATGCAGCCAAGATGCAGAGGGATATCGCTCACAAATCGTTGCCGCTTTCCGGGCTGTGCTTGATCGGGGTTCCGTCCAGCGGATACCGCTCGCGGAGCTCATTGATGACTCGGCCGCGGCCGCGTTTCGGACCCCGTTTCAGTGGTATGTGATCGCGTTTGCATACCAGCGAAGCGTTGACGCAGGGTTGGCACGGAAGCTGGCCATCGCAGCGGATGCCTGCAGCAGAGCATGTGTGGTTAGCAAGGGGCTGCCTGCGGACGCGCAAGAGGCGGTCACCGGGTATCTGACCACTCCCCTAGAGTGCTAGAGTGCTAACGTACGTCTTCGACGACAGTGGTCGCAAACAGTGCGCTTTTGCGGCGCCGAAAACGGCGCGCCTTCGGCGGCGGCCTGCAAGGACTCGCTGCCCTTTGCTAGAGGTGCTGACGGCAAGGACGGAAGAATGCCATCGTTGCCCCCGTCTTCGGTTTTCATCTTGGCTGCGCGCAGCCCATCTCTCCCTTATCAATCTGTCTCACAGCTCCGTGGCTCGAGAGCAGCGCGCGCAAGACGTGGCGTTTGAAGAAATCAGCGCGCGGAGGGGCAACCGGGGTTGGAGAGACTCGGCCCCGTTCTCGTTTGGTCGATTGGCTTTGGGTTCGCCAGCTGCGAAGAGAGAGCAGCTTGATGCAGTGAGAGGGAAAGGGACAGGAAGCAGGCAGCAAAAATAGGCAAAAATGCCAATTGCCAATAGTTGGGACAGTCGGTAGCGGCGGGGCTGATGCGAGGCGGGGGCCACCTAGACAGGGAAGGAACGAATGGTGACTCGGACAGCGATGAAGAAGGACCGAAGAGTGGACGGGCCACTTCCGTTTTCCGTTTTTTATGTTGTTCCTGAAGTGGCGGTTTGCGGTTTGTGCAAATGGCGGAAGGAGGAGCTGCGCTTTTTTCTGTCAATCATGTTATATTTTTTCTCTTTCTCTTTAATAATAATTATTGGGGACACAGAATCATATGAGAGAGCCCAGCCTAAAAAAATTTAAGCCAGCGTCCCCAACACAGGGATGAAAGACGTTACCAGTTCTCCAGTAGTTCCTTGGGGCGCAATTTTTTTTCTCTCACTGCACAACATTAGCGTGCTTATGCTCCAAATTCTTCGACACCGCACCAGCGATGTATTACGTCATTGTCGCCTTCCACGCTTCACATGCATTTACACTTGAGACGCCGAGCCGCCGCCGCCGGCCGACTCTAGTCACGCAGCGCAGCAGAACAAATGCAACCGCCAAGAATACGTATTGATGCCTGTGAAATGCCTCTCTCGTCGACGGAGAGCCCAAATGATACAAACAGGCAGAAAATCAACAAAAAAAACAAAAAAGCACTGCCCTGATTCCAGAACTCCCAAAAAACTCTTCCTTCCCCCACCCCTCCCCCTCCCCCTCCCCCTCTCCCTCCCTCCATTACAGCTCATCCCGCTTGAATGTTTCCTCACTGCCGGTCTCTTCACCGCCACCCCCGCTCGTGTCTGTCTTGTCCTTCTTATCACCGGCAGCTTTCCCATCATCTCCGGCAGCATCCGCTGTGTCTCGGCTGCCAACGTCGCCTGCCTTGGCGTCGTCGTCATCTGTGTCCAAAATAGCGCGCATCTCGAGCTGCGCTTGGCCTGGCACCTCGACCGCTTCCAGCTTCCAAGGCTTTCCGGCGGCGATCTTGTCCAGCTTTCTCACCAAGTCGTCGATGACTTCGGGCGTCAGGTCCAGATTGCGCAAATCTTCTTCCGACATGACCTCGGTGCCCTCCTTGCCCTTGGACCGGGCAATAATTTCCACAACACGTCCGCTAGATCGTGGGCCGGTGAACCCCCGGGGCGGTTCCAATTTCATGGCCGGCTGCCCGTTTTCGCCTCTGCCCAATGCCTGACGAGCTCCTATCGCGACTCCGCCAATGACGATACCCGGAGCGTCTTTTCCGGAATCAGCTGCCTGCAGCTGTTCGTCCTCGGCCTGCGGGTGGCTGTTTGGGTCTGCTGCGGCCGGGCGCATGGCGTCGCGGGCGTCGATTGTCTGCTTTTCGTGCCAGCTGGCTGCGTCCTCGTCCGAGCTGACAATGAGACGGCAGCTGATCGGATGCGCGCGCGTCGGCTTCGGCGGCAGAAATGCAACATCTTCACAGAGCCGCGGAGTGCGCACCTCCATCAGGTAGGAGCACGTAGTGACTTCCTTGATCCAGCTGATGCGGTCGGCCGTGCCACCTGGGTTGCAGTGGTACTGTATCTCAATCGTGCGCTCGCGGTTTGTGAGATCACAGATGGTGCCGTCGCCCAGGTGCTGCACCATGTATTTTTGGTCGCCCTTGACCTGCAACTCCGTGTTGTGAGGGTCGCCCAGCTGTTCGACCGTCGTGCCATCCAAAGGTTGCTGCAAGTCGACCTCTCCCTTCTGGTTACGCAGCTGCTGCTGCCGTTCGTGGTGGTGGTGCTGCTGCTGCTGCTGTCCCTTGCGTGTGGCATGTGCGTCCTGCTCTGGTTGCATCCGGCCCAGTATGTACTCCTGGCTGTGCGGATCCTTGACAGGCTGCCCCGTTTTCGTGGTCAGCGCGTGGAACTGCACGATTTCCCGGCCATAGCAAAAGCTGTAGCTCCACCAGCCCGAGACGTAGTACATGCACTCCCCGTTCATGCTGTTGATCAATTCCAAGCCGCGCGTCGAGGCCCGGCTCTGCTCTCTCGCCTCTTCTGCCTTGGCGAGATCTGTCGCTGTCTGGTTGGGTGCGGGCGGCGGGGCAAGGACAGGAATCGAACAGAAGTAGCGGGACGGCGGGACGTTCATAATCTCAAAGGTCTCCGATACCTGCTCGCTGCCGTCGACGTTGTCGGCGCCCGAATAGGAGTTCCCAGAAGAAGGCCCCGCCCGCTGCTGAGTTCCATCGACGGCGGCAGACTCGTGAGCCGGCGTGGCGACGTCGGTTTGCGACGACGTCGCGTCTGGAGGAGTGGTCGTAGAATCGCCCCGTCGTAGGCGGCCGAGGAGAGCTTGTACATCCTGTTCGAGGATATACGACTCGGAGAAAACTACCTCAAACTATGACAAAGCACTCGTGCGTCAGCGGTCGACCGTCACCTCCGGAAAGGCAAACCGAGAGACTTGACAAACCTGTGGATGCGCAAGGAGGTCATCGTGGATGCTGAAACTAGGCTGAAGCGCTCTGCAGAGCTGCAGATATGCCAGCAGAGCTAGATTAACGCGCCGCATGGTGGTTGTGGTCGTTGCATGCTAGGTTTCCCGGCGGGAAACAGTGGTGATGCCAAGTACAGCGGGCAGCAGCAGTTGATGACACTTTGACGTTTAAGGAGCTCAGAGTGGATTATGTAATAATTTCGACACCGCGCGGCAGTCAGCTCCACACTGGAAACTCCCGCTAACACCCCTGGACCCTATTAACTGAAGACGCTCAACAACCTACAAAACGACCGTTGACCCGGATAGTTGTCCGTATGGTCCGCTGGGCTCTAACGCAGTATTAACTCCTCTCCAAAATCCGCCAGCGCAAGTCAGCAGCGGGTCAACTGCTCACTACAACTTCCATCAGTATTTTAAAAGGCCAGGACTATAGCCGACAGAGCTTCTCTCTCCTTGCAACACACAGTTTTGTTATTGACTGGTTCCTGTAGTCTGTTGCCGTTCTAAATGTCCCATGGATTTGGCTACTGTCTCCGTCACGTTAGACGTCTTGTATCTATTGTTGAAGAGACCTGCGATTGGGTCAAATATCGGGAAACGTAGGGATGGGATGCTGTGTTGGGTTGGTTGCAGCTAGTGTTGTGCAATCCATCCGGTCCTATCACACCTTTGTTGCCGCGTTGACAACCTTTGTACCCTTCCTGAGCATCCTCCCAGTGGCGAGTGGCCGGAACGGTGATTCTTGACGTGTTCTGAGCTGTTCATTAGCGGCAGCGGATTGCACGCCTTGTGTGCAGCCAAACCTTGGCTGATGTTCTTTTCGGTTCCTTGCGGAGGTTAGAATGCAAGGTGACAAGGGTGCAAATGGTTCACAGGCGTCATGAGAGCCATTTAATTCAAATTTCCAATTTTTGTGAGTTGAATTGTACAGCAGTTTTATCTGCTATTCGTTTATGGGATAAACAGCAGTCGTAGCTGCTCAGCCTTGGTAATGGAACACGCTGAAGTCGGCTTGCATACCAGTGTCACAGTCCAGAACCAGCCACAGCCACCGATACCAAGATCATTCACCTTCACCCTACAAGAGCTTGGTCGTACTTTTCACAAGATGATACAATAAAATAGGTGTATTTTGGTAGGCAAGAAGGAACGTCGGGGTAAAGCACAGACAGTGGCAAAAAAATCAAATAAATGCCGGTCAGGAGAGAAAACGCAAGGAAACCTCGTACAGTATGCAGAACAAATTTGAACCAGTGACACAGGGTAATGTATCTGAAAATAATATTGGGGATGTGCGCCGTCTGAATAAATCAAGAGTTGCCGCGACAAGCGCAGCCGTCTGCTGTGTCCCCGACCCATGGAGAAGGACGGAGCTGGCGATCGCACGAGAGAGCTTCGAACACCATACAGAGGGGGAAAACATAATTTTTCAGCACACTGGGAGGTCCGGTTGGCTTGCACTAGTTAACAGGGTCTGGATAGTGGTATGGGATAAGTCACCCAGGGTATATTCTGCTATCGGCTTGGCTTTCTTTCTAGGGCTGGTTTTCAAATTACCTTCAAGACTTTGTCTCAAGACAAGAAACCATTGGTGTCCGACACGCCTCGGGAGGAATCCCTGCAAGGGTGGCAGGACGGCCTAGCTGCCTGAAATTATCCCATTTTGATCTGGGCACACTTCCATGACAAGAAACTACTACTTATGTTGACTTAGTCTTGGTCAATAATAGGCACGATATCTAGGCGGCGTTTGAATTTACGTTATGAATAAATTCCTCGACTAAATTTTTTTTCCCCTGCCTATTACGGCAGCAGGGTGGTTGTAGTGTACACGGAATAGGCACGGCAAGTCAGGGGCGAAGGCGGGTAGGATGTTCATACAAGAGAGAAACCGCACTCGATGCTTGGATGGCGTAACGCATTTTTCAATGATGAGTCTCGGACTAGCCGTCTTTGGCCAAAATTATCTGTCTCCGTTCTTGTCTCAAAGATTTCTGTCTTCTTCCCGCTCTCATTCCCATCACTCGCTTTAATGCCACGGCCGGAAGGTTGGCATGATTCCTCTGCTCTGGTGGTCTCCCCCTCATCGTACGCTTCCATTCCCCCAAACAGGAAGCTGGACTCGATGGACGGCAGGCAGCACACGGCCGTGCCACCCACAGGGCCCCGTGGCCATACCCCATCACTCCATCCTAATGGCTCATGATGCATGGGTTTACGATATCGGCAGAGCATGGACCGGAGAGCCATCCGCGCGATCTTATTTGTCACCATACGGGCATGACGACTCCCAAGCACCCATCCTCGTTGGCTATATTGGCACCTGTCAGCGGTTGGAGCGTAGGTTCTCGAGGAGTGGGTTAGCTTCCTCTCCACCGACGTCGGGATGGTCGAGCAGGCCGACATACTGTCTATGCAAAAGGAGCCACCAGGCCCTTGCTATTGGATTGCCGACTACCGGGCGCCCTTCCAAGAATGGCTCGGTCTACCGAAGCGCTTCCGACACCCACTCCCCCCCCGCCCTCCCTCCTTCCAAATTTCTAGTGATCTCACGTACCCCGAGTCTGAAGCAGCTGACTGGTTTATCCATAAATCAGACTGCATTAGCCCCTGTCCTCTGGATGGCCGATACGCCTGGTGTGGCATGATTTCCCAGGTAGCCAGAAGTGTAGAGGGTTGAAACCATCGCAGAGCCTCAATACACCTTCTCTCGCTCCACAGCGGTCCACTTCTTACGTGTGACCCCTATATTGACCGTCGCTGTCTGGATGTGCCGCTTGGAACCACGAAGAGTCGGAACTCTGATCCGTTCCTGGTAGGATCTCGTAGGGCTATGGAGGCATCGGCTAGTACTATATAAACAGATCGTTCCCCTCGGCGCCTATCTTTAATTTTGCCCTTTTTTTTTTCCCTCCTCCATCAGAATTCAGCCATGAAATCAAAAGCAATGCAAGCATCCGATTCCTCTGCAAGCCTCGCCAAGACGGAGCACACACTCTTCCATAAAGTCAGAACCGACTACATCCGCATGGATCCCAAACTCAACCAGGAATGCTCAGACGGGGACGAAGTATGGTATTGTGTGAGTGCCCAGATCTTACACAGTCACGGTATGGAGGAATGGAGTCCAACCTAGGTCATCTAATATAAGCAAGTGCGGCTGCAATCATGGTCCCTGGCTGGCTGCGAACACCAGCCATTGCCTAAACTGCATGATTCCGAGATGTTATAAATGTCCGACAGAAATGACCGAAACTCCAGATGAGTAAAAGCACAACGACAGCAAGATCCGGCGAATCGGAACAGAACGAGAGCCGACCGATCGGATGTCCTGTGAAGGCAAGGCCGTCCCAGTAGGCGAAAAAAGGGAGGGGGGCAGGAGGGGAAGGAGGGGAGGAGGAAGGGGAAAGAGGGGAGGGGGGGGGGGACTGAAATCGCCACTTGACCTTTGTATGGCTTTTTTGGTGTGTCCCGAGGAGGAATTTCCACGAGATAGGTCCTGTGTGTGTACTTTTGTAAGATATTTCCGATAGCAAAATGGCGGGCACACTTGAACGGATGTTTTGACGTACCGCAAGTGGGGGGGGGATATGTGCTCGCCCATCTCGAGGTGTGCCAATGCATTGGGTCACGCCCCTACCATACCGAGCCAGCTTTGCCGCGTGCCTTCATTTGCAATCGTGATGTCCGAGAGAACCCACCGGCAAAGGTTCCTCAGGCCAGAGGGCGGGTCCGCGTATAGAAAGAAGTGCGTAAATGTGCTGACATGACATGCTGTGGAGACCGAGCGTGATTTCAGAGCTTCAGCCTTGCGGCTCTGCCCTCCAGGGAGAAAGCGTGGGCCACGGCGATCGCTGCCTAGCAGTGTCAGATGCAGGTTGCCGTAATCATGAGTCACGCCAGGTGGATAAATTGTAGGGCCAACAACGAGACGCAGGGTCCGGCACAGGCAGAAACGGGTGGAGTATCTGCTTGAAAAAGGTCCATCACGACAACAAGCCGTAGATGTTTGATTTGCTGGCCCTCGACAGCAATAAGGAACCGTTATAGTCCATGTGCTTACAGGCAGAGCATGTGGCCGGAACAGGCAGAGAAAAAAATCAGGCAGCCAGGGTTTCTGCTGCTACCGTTGCATGGGCGAGGTGTCGGTCATTCCGAATCCGTGTCTCGCAGAGGAACCAGGAGCATCCGGCAGACACCGACGAAGTGGTGTCAGTCGACAGCTCATCACGTGATATGTACGAGCCAAGGGAAGGTCGACTCCTCGCAGAGCCCCCTACAAAGAAAGGCGTGCAGAGTTTGCTCGATATCAGGTTGTTCTCGCATGTCTGGGTTGAATGCTGCTTCCATTGCCAAGAAAGTCGCGGCTTTCGCTTTGTCGTTGCTATACACGGATGTCGTTATATATATATACACATAAAAATAGAACATCTGACCATAATAACCCCCAAGACCCAGCCAGCCAGCTTTGCGCCACGTATACCGTCATCATCCAAATCATCCAAATCATCCAAATCAGTTTGCAGGTCATTAGTGCATTCATAAACCCAAAATCGCGACAAAACGAAACGCCGAGTCTCCCTTTCTGGCGAAAACCTGATGCACCCTCAGCAACCCTCGCGGATCGCAGATATGCCCCTGAACCTGGCCCAAGCCCCGTAATCACCCACCCCCTTCCCATATACCCATACCCATACCATACCCAAACGTTTAGCTGTGTGCAGCCAGGCACCATGGTCATGTCCTGCCACTGGCATTCCATTCTGTTGACGTTGTGTGTAGTTGTATACAGAGTTGTATACAGAGCGGCTGTTTTGGCAGCTGCTCCCGCACTCCGGCAACGAGCCGAAGGCGAAGACGATCGATAGCCAGCGAATAACGTAAACCTCCCCAACTCTTCCCTCCCCCCCCCCTCCCGGATTATTGAATAAAAAAAAATAAACGGCAGTGAACATGTTCTCAAACACGGCTGATCTCATGTGAAAACACAATCATAAAGTGGTGAAAAGACACAGTCATAAAAGAACAAGGCCGACGAGGGCAACAAAAAGGAAAAGACGGACAAAAGAAAAGAAAAGAAAAACATTGACAGGTCGAAAGGAACGATCTCTCTCGCACTCTCTGTTTTGTTTTCTCTTTTTTCTGCTCCTTTTTATGATTTTTTTCTCTTTTTTCTCTCTCCTTTTTTTTTTTTTTTTTTGTGTGTGTGTGTTTCGATATATGAAGACATGGATAGAACACAGAGCGAGAATGCAAGACATGGAATGGCATGCCGAGGTGAGACGGGAAGCAGATTGGACGGGATAGGTAGCAAACCACATTGTCGACTAGAGCAGGTCCGAGTCGCCCGCGGCGAAGGAGAGATCAAAATCGAATTCGGGCGCGTCGTCAATGGCGCTGAGCTGGCTGAAGTCGATGAGGTTTGCATCCATGGTCGGGTCGGCCTGCGGATGGGCGGTGCCCTGTGTGATGGTGGTGCCGGAAGGGCTGCTGACAAAGCCGCTGCTGCCGGCGCTGCCGGCGCTGCTGGCGCCGCCATCCAGGCCCACGAGGCCGGAAGCCAGCCCGTGGCCGCCGGCCTGGACGTCCAAGAAGCCGGCAGACGAGATGAGGCCGCGCGTATAGCCCCCCATCGCGCCTCCTCCTCGCTCTTGGCTCGGCATCTCCGCCTGCAGGTCGGGAAACGCACCTGATGTGGCGTCGACGTCGACGTCGACGTCGACATTGCCAGGGTGCGTCTCCCCCCAGTGGGCTGGAAAGCTGTAGCCCAAGCCCAGGGAGTCGGTCTGGAAGGAAGGCTCTTCCGCCATGGCAACGTCGGTGTTCGCCGGAGCCGGCGCCACAGCAGTCGCCGCCTCTGGCAAGCATGTGCTGTTGTCGACGACGCTGTCTTCGTCAGCGTTGTCGCCCGATGCGGCGACTATCTCCTCCTCCATCCAGGCCTTGAGCACCTCCATGGACGGCATCATGTCGCCCTCGGAGGCGGCGTCGGCCGACCCCGCCAAACGGCCGCAGCCCTTGCGCGAGATCTTCTTCTTGAAGTGGGCGCGGCGCAGGTGGGCGGCGGCGTTGTAGTAGGCGCCGTAAGGCTTGCGGCTGGAGCACTGCTTGCACTTGCTCAGGGGGTTGACGGCGACGACGCAGCTGGCCATGTTGCAGTCGTGCGGGTCGCGGCAGTACCATTTCGAGACCATCTTGGCGTGCTTGGCATTCCGGTGCCGACGCAGCTCGTGCTCGCCGCGGAAGCCGTCCGGACAGTCGTTGCAGAGGTTGCACTTGAGCTTGGCGTGCTTGGGCCGCTCGTACTTTGTCTTGGCAATCTCCTTTTTGCCATCGGCGGGCTTGTCGAACGCATCCAGGCTAGTCAGGGGTCGAGCCCGTCTGTGCTGCAGATCGCCACCGCCGCCGCCGCCGCCGCCCGCATCTCCTCCTTTGGAGGTCGCGTCCGGCTTGGGCTTCAGGTGCACCTTGCTCGCAACATCGATCTGGCGAAGCAGGACATTCTTGGCTCGGATGCGCAGCGACGCGTTGGACCGCGCGCTGCTGTTGGAGACCGAAGAGTCTGTCGACATGGCCGAGAGCGACTTTTGGAGCTCGGGTGCTTCGTAATAGCCAGGCCTTGTGTAGGTATTCGCCGCAGTGGCATTTGTGGCATTTGTGGCATTTGTGGCATCCGACGCACCCATATCGAGAGTGGTCTGGACGGGTGTCGATGAAGGCTGGGCCAGGGTTGTGTAGTAGGTCGGGGTGGTGGCATGGTATCGCGCCCCGACGCCTCGCACGTCCTCGTCGCTTCCAAAGTGCTGCTGCTTGTTGAATGCGATGACGCTGCTCTGGCTGTTGGCACGGGCCATGGCCATGTTGTCGGCAGGCGAGAACTGGCTGGTGGCGAAGGAGCCCTGCGAGTCGATGTGGACCATGTCAAAGGGCCCCGAGACGTTGTCGTTGAAGTTTTCGCTGTAACGACCGCTCGCTGACGTGTCCAGGGTGGCGTCCTCAGTAAGAGAGCCACAGCTAGACGGGATGGCGGGTTTGACGACAACCGTCGGATCCAGAGAGAGGAGTCCCGTGGGTGGCATGTACTGCTGAGAAGAAGCAGAGAGCGGCGAGGTCATGTCAGTATGGCCCCTTGAGGCGAGGAACTGCCACGGCTCCATGGTGATGTTGTCCGGACCAGTGTCCAGACCATTGTCCAGGCCACTGTCGACAGGGAGCGCCGTGTTCTGATATGGCTGGAACGGCGGCTGGGAGGTGGCGATGCCCCCTGCGTGGTTCAAGAGCATCTCGCCGGTGGTCGGTTGGTTGGTGTCGTGGCTCCAGAGCTCGACGGAATACTTGAAGCCGGCCGCCGTGTTGTAATTGTAAGGGGCAGCGGCCTGCCGGGTGTCCACGGCTGGCAGGGCCGGTCGAATGTTGGTAGCGTCTTGCAGAGGCATGTTGTTGAATTTCGGCGGGAGAGGACCGGTTCTCACCGAGTTGGAGCGTGCCATGTTGCTGAAAGACGACCGACGTGGATGCTGGGGCGTGCGAACCGTCATGGATCGCTTCAGCGGTGGCGGCTCCATAGGTTGCGCGGCGAAAGGACCATCAAACTTTTGGAGGTTGTCAGAGCATGGAAATCAATGGGAGAACACCAGACGTGGGCGGCAGAAGAAGACAAGGGACGAGAAGCGGGCGGGCGGGGGAGGAAGAGGGGGGGGAGCAGCAGAGCAGATGGCAGCCTTACTGAAATATATCCAGCAGCGGCAGGCGTTGACGGAGTTAGCTGGACAGGCAAGGCGCTGTCAGCGGGTCGTCGTCGGGCTGAAAGGCCTGACGGTGCCAGTGAGGTCATGTTGGCTGCAGCGGTTGCATCGAGTCCCGAGTTGGAGACAATCATCGCTTCGAGCTGCCGAATGCGATTTTGCATTTGCCGGTAGGTATTTGGGTCCATGCCCGTCTTCACGTCTATACTCTGAAGACGACAGAAGACGGTGGTCCGGGGGGAAGAAGAAGGGGAGAGGGAGGAGGCGAGGTAGGAAATGGGGGAGTTGGCGCAAGCCTTGTTGCGGGTTTTGCTAAAATGTCTCGCAGCTTCAGTGATGAGCAAACACGAGAAATCGACGGGACAAAAGATGGGAATGAAGGAAAAAGTAGGACGAGTCAGCGGTTTCGTTCACGACAGGAAAGGGTGTGGGACATGGCAGGTCATAAGTAGACTTCCAATCATGACCAGAGACAAGGCTTTGCCCAACGCTAATGGACGAGTGTCCGGACAGGAAAGCAGGCTAGTTTTTAAGCTGCGGCTGGTGTCATGTACGACTATGGGAATGGGAAGGGGAGGAGTGCCGGAATGAGAGCATTAGAGCATGCGGCAATCAGGAGCAGGCACAAAATGGGACATAGCACATAGGACTGGGAAGACAAGATGCATCTCTGAGGGAGAGGCAGTGGGGCGGGTGTTATGTTGTCCTGCTTTTGGCAACCTTTGGTGTGTGCCTTGCACAGTGGCACAGGCAGGTAGGTCTGGGTGCGCAGATTGTAGTTGGGCAACACACATAGTACAGGGGCTGATGGAGGGATGGAGTGTGATGAAGGGGGGAAGGGGGGGAGACGGAGGACGGGGAGAATGCGTTCTCGAGGGTTGACCACGCGATTGGACAGAGCCAGGATGAGCCAAGATTTTTTTCTCTTCGCAGCAGCGTACCCGTGTCTGCCGAGGGGGGCACCGCTGGAAGCTTGGCGGGCTGCAAAAAAAAACGACGCAAGACGCCCAGCGTCAGCCAAAGTTTGGACAGACCGGTCGTACATTGTGAGATACGAGCAAGTCGGATTGCTCGCGCCTGTGACAACATGGTTGTGGGGTGCTCGTCGGAGTTGGTGTGGTTGCCGGCCATCTCAGTCACACACCACTTCCAGGATGGGCGAATGCGGCGCTAGACGCGATATTCTCTGGAGGATGTCCCGTTGTCGACAAGCAGATACGTGGCAGGTCAGGTCGCCAGCAGACGACGGAGGGGGGGCGTCTGGTCGTGCACAAGCCCATGGTGGCATCATGCTCTTTCCTGGGTGCATGCAGTAGAGGCGTCGTGATAACACACCCCTGCAGCGGACCACTTGTGCACAAAAGGGCTGCTGCGGCACAGGGCGTTTCTCGTCATGGCATCTCACTGGCAGATGCACCGTCAGATGAGGTCGTAAGCGGTCTGGACGTGGGTACCTTTTCGGGGTTTACGGGGTGTTAGTTTGTCTTTTTTTTCTTCTTTCTTTTTTTTTTTTCCTTTTTTTTTCTCTTTTTTCAACAATTTTTTACGAGGAGCAGAACCGGGTCCAGTGGGCAAGCGATTTCAAACGGCAGGCGCTGTGGGGGCGGGTCTGGAAGGAGTTGCTGGGAATCTGCCCCGTCTGGGAAAGCGAGGATGGCGAGGATGGCGAAAATGGCGAAAATGGCGAAAAATGGCCCTCGTGTCTGCTCGTGTCTGCTCGTGCCTGCTCTTGCCCGCTCGTGTCCCGAACGCTGCAGCATCTGTGGCACTATGACTCGTAGTGCCCACTGCTGTTCCCACAGCGGGAAGAGACCCTCAGTCGCCCCTGCCTTGCGTGTCTCCGCTGGCGGTCTGCCTACGAGTATGTATTACTCGTATCTGTATTATTGCTACACTGAGTCAGGCATGCAGCAGAAAACAGCAAAATACCACACAATACAGCGCCGACGTTGCTTCGTACAGCGCCTGTTGGGGTCAAACGACACGCCAACAGCGCAGCACCGACCTTGGTGGCAGCGCTGGCTGCATGGCCTGTTTCTCGAGCACACATGGGGCCATTTGCGCCGGAAGAGGCGCAGCGCAGCGCTGTCGGAGGCGGCGGGCGTGCTGTCAGCGCGGGCTCGTTGCCAATCGAATTTTCCAGGGCGGCGAACCAAAGGCCAGCGTCGTCGTCGTGTCCGTCTGAGCGGGGCAGGCGCCTGGCGTGTGTGTCCCCGCTAATCCGCCAATACCGCCAATAACGTCCGCTAGACCACACTGGCTGATTGGACAGGAGAGAGTGGGCGCTGGACCAAATCCGCAGGCGCACTAGGGTCGCCTCGTTTCACCGCTGGCTGCCCGTCGTTCTCTCTGCCTAGCTAGCTGCACAGGAGGACACTGAGGTTGCATTCCGGGCCCAGACACCGCTGCTGCAGGCATCTGACGAGGGAGGGGGGGTCTCAGGGTCGTTGGCGTGCCATGCGATGCGTCAGCGGCTTGGTGCCTTGCGGCCTGGACGCCTGGGCGAGCTGAGTGCGAATTTGCTATTGTATTTGTACAGAGCCGCATTTTTGTTGGAGCCCGAGATTACGGGCAGCGACATTCGTTTCCATCCGCCACCCACCCCCCCCTGTCTCGTACCGTGTCGTAGCCCAATGGCTGTTGACCGAAGGAACCCAACACCCCCTTCACCGACTGTGCCCGCGTTCGAGGACACCGCCTTTGCTCTGGTCTGGTCTTGCTCTTGCAAGCCTCAGCTCCAGCTGACGAGCTCACCCAATCGCAACCCTCCATCAGGACTACGGGTTCTTCTGGCATGCCCCTTGAGACGTCTGCCATGGCTGTGCTATACAGGCGCAGAGCTGACCGCAACTGTCTCTCTGTCTGTCGTTCCTTTTTCCGTTCCTCCTGACACACGCCCGGGCACGACGAGGAGGACGTCGCCAATCCGTAGCCAATCCATGGGATTGCGTCATGGTCCGCCTTGCAAGGGAACTTACGTATAGCCTGCAGACCGAGAGCGTTCATCTAATCGGACTGGACAGCGCATCCTGCAGAACATTGCAGCTTGGACCTTTGACTTTTTTTTGGTTCTCAGAATTATGTGTCGGCTGCGTGTGCAGGAATGTGAGCCGAGAAGCAGCGTCTCGTCCGGATCGGTCCAGCCTAGAGTGTACAGCCATTCAGTTGGCTGCAAAGGCGGATGTGTTTTGGAAGAAGGCATGGCCATGGCCAGCTAGCTCTCCGATGCAATGTCTCTGCTCAAATGCCTCCGCCGGTCTGCCTGCCACCTGCTACCAGCTGGCAAGATCCAATCTGATCAGATAACGAGTGGGTTGATCAGTTATCGCCGGTCGGCCATCAGACAAAACATTTCCCTCGGCAGCTCTGAAACAGGGCGACTTCCGACAAGACCGAGCTGAACGAGCTGAACGAGCTGCACGAGCTGCACAAGCCGAACGAGCACCCATCCGCGAGCACACATAACATGTCCGTTGTGGTCCACGCCAACGCTTCCGCTGCTGCCGACGACGAAACAAGACCCCTCCTCGTCTCCATCCACACCCAAGACACCACCTCGCCTGCCGCTCTCGCGCAGCGCCGCCGAGCCGAGAACTACGCCGACGCCGTCCGCATGGCTGGGCTCTTCTTCTGGCGCGTGGGCGCCATCTACGGCGCGACTGCCGTGGCGCTGGGGGCCTTTGGAGCCCACGGGCTGAAGAAGCACATCAGCGACCCGCACAAGCTGGCCAACTGGTCGACGGCGGCGCACTACCAGGTATGACTGCTTCCCTTGTGGCCGCTGCAAACGACAACAGCAGCTCCCGCTGACCTACAGCTCATCCACTCCGTGGCCGTGCTCGTGGCCCGCAACAACCCGGTGGCCGCCACGCTCCTCACGGCCGGCATGACCATGTTCAGCGGCAGCATCTACGCATTGACCCTGGACACGGAGCGCTTCCGGTGGATGGGCCCGGTGACGCCCATGGGCGGCGTGTGTTTGATTCTGGGCTGGCTGTCGCTGGTCTTCAGCCGCGGTGCTATACGGATCTGAGGGGAGGAGACTACTTTTGTACGGCGCAGCCCTCCGCTCTCCCCTCCCGTCTCCTTTTTCTCGCCTCTCGACTTTTTGTCTTGCGCCCACGCGCCATCCCTACTCTGTGTACGCTTTTGAGATCGAATGTCATGTGAATTGTGTCATGTGTATGCGCTGGACCAACGCCGTGTCCCACCCTATGCTTTCTTTTTTGTACATCCTGATCACCCTGATCGCCCTGATCACCCTGATGCAATATGCTCTTATCTCCGCTGAGCTTGCAGCTCTCGTCTCGCCAAGCTAGCGTATTGTCACGGCCCCGGCCGTCTTCTCCATCTCGCCCATTTCCTCGTCCACGGGCCGCCGGTCCTGCGACGACTCGCTCTCGTCGCCGCCGTCCACATCTGTCGTGTCTCCCACGTCGGGGACCGATACCACCACGCCAGCTGCTGCTCCTGCTGCTGCTCCTGCTGCTTCCCCTGCTTCTGCTGCTCCTCCTTCTGCTGCTGCTGCCGCCGCCCGCTTCTTCGCCTCGCGCTCGTCCAACGGTTCCAGCCCCTCGTCCTTGACCAAGAAGCAGCACAGCAGACACACGCCGATGAGGGGCACCTGCAGGATGAAGACGGCGCGGCTGGCAGCCATGTAGGCGTCGAGGACGGCGTCGCGGTCGGCGGCGCTGGCCAAGTCGGACGGCACGTAAAAGGCGTTCTCGGCCAGGTAGGCGTAGCGCGGCGGCAGGTGGGTGCGCAGCGACGCCTGCAGCACGGCGGCGCCGACGGCGAGGCCGCAGGCGCCGCCCGTCGAGCGGAAAAAGTTGCGCACCGAGATGATGACGGCGCGCCGCGCCTTGGTCGTGTGCGCCTGCAGCGCCACCAGCGTCGGCTGCAGCGTGGCGCCGATGCCGGCGCCAATCACCACGAGCGGGACCACAATGGCGGCCACGCTCGTGTGCCGCGTCGTGTTGGTCAGCAGGAGGCCGGCGCCGCTGGGGAGGTCAGCTGTCTTGTCCAATCCGCTGTGGTCACGTTCACTACTCACAGCGTCCATGACGAAAACCCAAACCAGATCACCTCGCCGAACCGCTTGCGCCGCGCCAGGTACTGCCCCGACAGCACCGAGCACGTCGACTGGGCCACCACCATGGCGGCCACAAAGCCGGCCGAGGCCAGCACGGAGTACTGGCGGGCATTCTGCAGGAACAGCGGCAGGTAGTACAGAATCATCTGGTAGACGGCGCCGAGGAGGAAGCTCTGGACGGTGAGCGCGGCGATGACAGGGCTTTTGAATATTTGCACTGTGGTGCGGATTAGCAGACAGAACCCAAGCGGACACAGAGAGCCACGTACTCGGCATCATGGGCAGACGGGCCACGCGCATCTCGATGACGACAAAGACGACAAACAGGGCGGCCCCCACGGCCAGCATGCTGATGACCATGGGCGAGTTCCACCGGAAGTAGGAGCCGCCGCCGCTGACAGGGATGAGCACGAGGATGACGCCGGCCGAGGCCGTCAGCACGCCGAGGTAGTCGATCTTGCCGACGTTGTCGCGCAGGCGGCCGGTGGGCGGCTTGGACGGCAGCAGCCAGGCGGCCATGCCGCCAGCCGCCACGCTCAGCGGCGTCAGCATGTAAAAGTAGGCGCGCCAGGTGGCCCGCGAGGTGAGGGCGGCGGCCAGAAAGGGGCCGATCAGGTTGCCCAGGCCGACGCAGGCGCCGATGATGCCCTGGTAGAAGCCCCGCTGCTCCAGCGACACAATGTCGGACACGATGATCATGCTGAGGTTGGTGATGCCGCCGCCGCCCACGCCGGCGACGCCGCGAAACACGTAAAACATGGGGCCGCTGCGCGACAGCCCGCACAGCAGGTCCGCCAGCGCCAGGCAGCCCACCGCCGCCAGGTACACCCGCTTGCGGCCCACAATGTCCGACAGCCGCCCGTACAGCATCTGGAAGGTCGTGTTGGCAATCAGCGACGACGTGCCCGCCCACGAGATGGTGTTCTGCGCCGCCAGGTCGCGCCCGATCGTCGGCAGCGTCACGCTGATGCCGTTCTGGTCGATAAACGTAATCAGCAGCGTCAGCGACAGCGTCGTGAACACCACCAGCAGCTTGCGCCGCGGCAGCAGGTTCGTCTGATCGTACAGCGACTTCTCCACCGCCGACTGCTGCCGCCGCATCTGACTGCCGATCGCCATGGCTGCTACCGCCTCCGCCGACGTCCCTGCTCCTTCGAAGCCCCTGATTGGCCGCCACTCATACGGCGGCTCCCATATGCCAAGACCGGCGATGCTGTGAGAGGGATGCTCAAAATAGCATCAATGGGGGTAGGCAAAAGAAAGCAGATCAAAAAGATAAAAAAATTATAAAAAAAAAAACAGATTAAACAGATCAAACAGATCAAAACAACCAAACACATATATAGCAATACACCAAAAAAGCTGTGCTGAACGGCGGATCGCTGCGGTAATATACATTCACGCAGTCGGAGTGCCGAACATGAACGCTCGCACAGCGATTAGCGTCCTCTGAACCCAGGGGGCCATCGGATAACCTCCGATGCTAATCAGCGCCTCCGCCGGCAGCACAGTGCCGCTAGCAACGGACGTGATCCGCGCCTGGGTGTGCCAGCACACGTTGCCACCATGCCAGCACGACGGCGACATGTCCCCACGGAAAGCGTCCCTCGCCCCTGGCTCGAAAATGGGCGAGCGCTGAAAAAAAACCTCGAGTCGGAAAGCCGACAATGTGGATCTTTGCGCTTCGGTCCCGATATGGGGGGCTATCTTGGCACGTGCAGAAAGCGGGAAACTGCTGTATCGGTTTTCCGATGCCGTGGAGAAGAAACGTCGGCGATCGAATTATTATTTGTCTAGACGATAAGCCCTAACCGGCAGCAGAGCACACATCCCGTGATGCTGAAGGTCAAAAGGGGGAGAGGGCCAAAAGAATCTCCATTGCCGATCGTTTGGCACTGAAGTCTTCCTATGTTAAAATTAAAGAAAAACTACTCTAAAACAAAGAATAGGGATAATCTCATGCTGGGCACCTAAGTTCTGGGCTCGCACAGAGACTCAGCCTTCCTCAACTGCTTGGCATCGATGGCAAGCGACATTCCTGCAAAATCGCCTTCTTCCACGTGCAACCAATAAACCCATACCCCATCGTTGCCCCAAATTGCCGATCCGCAAACACTATTAGGGGGAGCGAGCGGGGGCGGTGGAAAGTGGCAGCCGTGTCTTCGTCCTGGCCAAAGTGATACCACTTGTAGACGCGAGGCTGGAGACTGTACTCATCGACCTCTTTCAACAGTCCAGTAACCACGCCATCAAGAATTCCCGAATACGGCGTCTCCATGTAGCATAGATTGCCCTCGGTCACATCGCCGTCATCGCTCAGCCGAGAGAATGTTGTAGGTGCCCCGTCCCAGTCAAATTCAAAGGGCTTGTTGTCGAATGGGATGCTTTCGTCAAGCTCGATGAGGCTGATGTCTGTTCCCATAATGTCACCCACAGCTGTCCCGATGGTTACATCTGGTTTCCGAGGAAGAAATAGGTTTCCAGACGGACCAATGCCACGGGTTGACATGCGAAAAAGCAAACTATCGGCAGGATGCTTTGGGGTTCTCAATGGGACTGGGAGGCCGTTGATCGTTCTCGGCCAAGGTGAGGATGGTAAGGAATCGACATAAAAACTTTGCGAATAAATTCGCTTCTCTCAGGAACACCATCTTTGTTTTGTCCCAGGAAAGATTTCGAATCACGGATCCCCCTTCTGTCCATGCTGTGGTAGGATAAGGCGGTCGATGATGCCGAGCACCCAGTGCCCGAGCTCCTCTCCAGCACTAAAAACTGGCAATGCGAGGAACCGCCGGTTGGCGACTTGGATTTAAAGTTCTTTCCATCGTTTGTCGACCCGTTACTCTCCCGCCCTTGGTGGGTTGGGTTTCTTAAGCCAAACTTTGACGAGGTTTGTGCTGTCTGGAGTACTGCACTGCCTGGAGTACTGCTGTTCTGCTCTGAGGGCTGTCTTCTGTGCTTTCTGCGCTGTCGTCAGTCTCCGTTATTTGCCGCGATCGTCCCGCTGGCTGCAGGGATCTGACCGTTCAGCACTGCGTACATATGGGGCTGTGGGTTTGGGCAGCTATGTTCTCCGTCGCTGCGCAGGTCTGAACTGGTGGAGTGCTTTCTTGTAGGGATTACGTTTTTTCATTTTGCAGTGGAAATTCCGATTGGGGCTGCCGCTGAATACATCACGTGGGCAGAGGATACGTGAATGACATGCGTTACGGGCGTCGCTTGCGCCACCACGACAGGTTCTTGTGCCCAACATTCCCATATCGACTGCGTCATCGACACCGTCGCACCTCAGCCGCGTCTCAAGTTCTTACTCACGCTTCCTTCGCCCGTCTCTCACCGTGTGGTGAGAACCATGGCGTAGAATAAACCGTCGGTGTTTCATGTGCAAGAATTCTTATTACTACCACACTCTGTTGGGTGTTTGTGTCGCGTCTTGCCATGCTCTCGGACGCTGCAGATAAAAAGGGTCTGCGTTTTAAGGTGTGGCAACTAACAATAAGATACTTGCATTCGGGCTTCGGCACCTGCGATTACGGTTTTGTTGATTTTTTTTTTTAGTTCCCCAGATTCCTTGCTGCCGTGGCCGGTTCTGGTGGGCCTTGTTGTTGGCCAGTGCGCGGAAGCGCTAGCCATTCCGCCATTCAGCTACGTCGCTGGCAGGGTCAGGGAGCTCTTCCCTGACACTCGAAAGGAGCAAAATTTATTATGCCAGCAATCTAGCTCCATCCGGGTTTCTGTTCTGAGCCATGCTAATCTTCGCCCACACCTTCCCCGACCCTCTGCTCCTTCCCTCATTTCTACACTTTTTTTCCGGCTCCTGCCTGCAGCTGCGTTGAGTCCTTCCCTGCGAACCCGCGATCCCGCGAACCCGCGATCCGCGATCCCGCGTGCCTGCTGATACTTTGCCCATACCGTGTGTGAGTGGAGTTGGCCTTTTTTTCTCGAATGTGAGACGCAACCGCTGCTGGCCGACCGTCGTCACATTTTTTTTTCGGCCCTAAACAAAAACAACTAGCTGGCGCGATGGATGCGAGACAGCCAGGCACCGCGCCACCACCGCCACCGCTGTCATCATCAGCATCGGCATCAGCGTCTCAGCATCCATTTCCCTCCCGCAACGCAGCATCGCCCATGTACAGCCGACAAGCCTTCCCACCGCCGCCCAACTCACAGTCGCCGCCGTTGTCTGCGTCTGCGTTTGGCGACAGTCAGGGACACCAGCGACGACCGTCCGACTCGTCGTACTATTCGCAGTCGCGATCCTACCCATCAGCCACCGAAGGTCCCTCGACCGCCCATCCCATCTCCAACCACGCGCGCCACCCCAGCGCGCCGACCCTGTCCCTGTCGTCTGCCTCGCCCGTCGTCGGTCGCGTGATGCCGCCGCACGCAGGCTCGCCACCGCCTGCGATGCAGGGCAGCAACAGCAGCAACAGCAGCAGCGGCGGCCAGGGTGGACCGCCGCCGCCGCCACCGTCGGCCTCGCACCCACTCAACTCGTACTCGCTGCCACCGCCGCGACCGCCTTCCATGCCCGTCGGATCGTCCTCTGCATTTGCGTCGCCGCGTGAGCTGCCGGCGCTGAGCTCGCTGGCGCGCACGGGGAGCTCAGGCAGTTCCATGTCCATCTCGTCCATGCTCGGCGGCCCGCCGCCCCTGCACACGCGCGACGCCGCGGCGCCGCCCTCGCAACAATACGGGCAGCAGCCATCGACGGGCGGCCCTTCGGCGGCCGCGGGCGGCGGCAGCTACGCGTCGCCCATCCATGCGTCGCCCATTCATGCGTCGCCCATTCACGCGTCCCCTCGCATGCCTTCGGCTCCGAATGAGTACAGCCCGTATCGACGCCCTCAGACACCCACCGAACACCAGCGGCCCTATGATGCGAGAGATGCCAGGGATCCCAGAGGTCCCGGCGCGGCCGTCGGCGCGTCGCCGCAGCAGCAGGGCCTCTATGCCACGACACCCGAGATGCCTCGCTACGGCACGCCTCAGTCGTATGCGCAGCAGCGAGGCCCTCCGCCGCCACGGCCTAGCAGCATTCCGCCTCGCTCCCTCGAGATGGCCGGACGGATGGGCGGCCCGCCGTCGTCGCACGGCGAAACCATGTACGGCAGGCGGGACGACCACGGAGCCGCCCCTGCCCCCGAATACAGCCCAGAGCGACACAGCCGCAATCCCAAGTACGACGACCGTCTCCAGCCGACACACCCTCACGTGCTGCCGTATCTGTCGGAGAGAGAGCGCGATCGAGAACGCGAGCGCGAGCGCGAACGGGAACGCGAACGCGAACGAGAACGAGAACGAGAACGAGAACGCGAACGAGAACAAATGGAGCGTGGACGGGAGAGGGAGTGGGAACAGAGAGAACGCCAGGCGCGCGAGATGGAAATGTTTGAGAGAGAACGAAGGGAACGCGCCAACACCATCGGATCGGACCCAGGCCGGCCTCCGCAGGGCGTGCGCAACCCCGACTACATGCAGCGACCGCAGCAGCCGCCGACGTCGCAGCAGCAGCAGCAGCCGGCCGCCGCCGGCTACAACCGCCAGCCCGACCCCCGCGATCCCGTCTCGTGGCCCCGACAGCCACAGCCGTACGACCAAGCCAGAAGGCCGTTCGATCCCTCGCCCATGCCAGCCGACTACCCTCCGAACGCCCCATCGCACAACGGCCAGCCGCTGCCACAATACCCACAGGGCCCGCCCCCTTCTTCGCAAGACCGCTATGCTGCGACAAGCCTCCCTCCACCCAGCCACGCAGCCTCGGGCCCCCAGCCGTACGAGTCTCCCGAGCGCCATCGAATGGGCCCTATGCAGCCGCAGCTTCAGCAGCCGCAGCAGCAGCCGCCACCCCAGTCTTCCCCTCAGCAGCAGCAGCCGCAACAGCAACAGGTTTCAACTCGTCTGCCTGCGCTTCACGACCGATCGCGGGAAGAGCCGCCGCCGCCACCACCGCCGTCTGTCGCCTATGGGAACGGAGGAAATGCCAGTGGACCGACGGGTGGCGGTGGTGCTTCGATCTTTGGCTCGTCTCGAAACCAGGCTCCTCCTCCTGAAAATAATGGAGGACCCCATCTTCCGCAGCGCAACCTGCTGGCCCTCCAGGAGATCAACCGCAAGGGTCGCGTGTCTCCGCTGCCGCAGGCTGTGCAGGGTGCCCAGTCGCAGATCCACGGTCCTGCCGGCGAGCCAGCCATCAAGAGTGAGTTTGGCCGCATGTTTGCAGGCATCGGGAACAGCGTGAGCATCGGCATCGGAAGCCCCATTTCGTCTGGCTCGTCGCTGCCGTTTGCGTCTGGCGCAAACGGCGGCAGCGGCGGCACGGGCGGCGTGCTGGGGTCGCTCCGCCGGGAAGACTCGGACAGCACGCCGCTGCTGGACCCGAGCGACTTGGCCAGCCGGAGCGGCTCCCGGAACAAACGGCGCAAGGTCAAGGAGGAGGACGGCAAGGGGGACGACGACAGCAGCGGAAGAACGGCTTCGGCCAGCAAGATCAAGCGTGCAAAGACGGTCCACCACCACCATCAGTACGTGCAAGAACCCACGCGATCTGCATCTTGTGTGTCTTCTGTGTTCCCTCTGCGTGCTGACCCATATCTCAGCCACCACCACAACCACCACCATCACCACCACCCGGAGGCGACCTCGTCTTCGCCGTCGCATTTGGGGCCTGCGCCCTTAAAGGCCCCACAAGGCGCAGCAGCTTCGGACCCGCCGGCTGCTGCTTCTGCCTCTGTCTCTCGAGACTTTAACTCTCCCCTTTTGGCCCGCTCGGCATCCCAGCAGCAGCAGCTTCAGCAGCAGTTGGCACAACCGTCGGCGCCACCGCAGATGCATCCCGACCACCAGCAGCTTGTTTCCAAGACGACGACGACGACCAACGGCACTTCTACCCCAGCGGCCCAAACGCCCGCGCTGGTGCGGCCCAAGCAGATCGTCCTGTCCCAGGCAGTGGTGGACAGCGTGGCCAACCTGCCGCGGCATCACCTGGGCGACACCTTGTACCAGCCCAAGCTCAAGGCGGCGCGGAAATACGACCCGGACACCGGCCGCCCCCCGCGGTATCCCTACGCCACGACGCCCTGCCCGCTTCCGCTGGACATGATCAAGGGCCGCGAAAACTGCACGCTCACCGTCAAGGTCAGCAAAGCCTACCTGGCCCCGGCCGCCCGGGAGGAGATCACCTACCGCCGTGCGGTCTGGGGGACGGATGTGTACACCGACGACTCGGACGTGGTGGCCGCCTGCATCCACGCCGGCTGGATTCGGGGCGAATGGCCCGACGACGTGGATGTCGAGCTTCTGGGGTTGGCGAGGGACGCGTCTGGTGTGGGGGCAAACACCGCCAAAAAGGGAACAGCAGCCAGCGACAAGGGCGGCGGGACGACGGCTGCGTCTCTGCCGCAGGTGCTGACGGCGCCGCCCAAGCCTGGGCCTATGGGGATCCTGCCCGAGAAGGATCTGCATGTCACCCTGCTCATTCTGCCGGCACTCGAGCGGTACAGCGCCACGACGCGCTTTGGCCTGCGGAGCCGAGAGTGGGGTGGCAGCCCGCACGAGAGCCACCAGCCCCACGACGGGCTCAGCTTCATGATTACGGGCATCCGCTGGGTGACCAACGGCGCCGGCGCGCAGAGCCGTCTGCGCGGCAAGCAGCGGCGCGAGCGCATCCGCCAGGCCATGCGCGAGGTCGAGCATTCGCCCAGCGGCCGGCTGGGCGGCATGTTTGGCGCCGAGATGACAGGCACGACGGCCAACGGAAGGTCGGCCGGCTTCTCGAGCCACTGGTGGCGTGCCGGCCGCAAGGCAGCGGCGGGCGGCGGAGGCGGGGGCGGCGGAGGCGGCGACGGTGACAAGGAAAACAGGCCTACGTCGTCGCAAGCCGAGGCAGCAGGCAGCCAGAAGCCGAAGAGCGGCGACAAAGAGAAAGACGACAAAGACGACAACGACGAGCACGAGCCGGGCAACGACTCGACCATTATCGAGGAAGAGAACGATGCGGACAAGGCGGCGGGCCCGGCCGAGCCCGCGTCTGCCCACACCGACAAGACCGACAAGACCAGCGGGGAGGAAAAGGCACCCACGGCAAACGGTGACGCGTCGAAAGAGCCATGCAAGACGCAGCCCGAAGAGCAGGCAGCGCCCAAAGACCAGGCGCCCAAAGAGCAAGCGCCCAAAGAGCAGATGCCCAAAGAGGTAGAGGCCGGCACCGGAGCAGAAACGGCCGACACGACAATGACGGATGCAGGGACGGAGGAGTAGCGTGTGTAGCGGGTGAGGGACGGATCGGGCTGCACGATAGCTGTGTCAATGCCTTGTACTACTACTCTAGACATACCTTACAACCACTAATTACGAATCGATGTGCTTTTGAACGAGACAGGCTGGCAACGTGAAGCTCGTGCGATGCGATGGCGAAAAAGAAAGAAAAAAATGATATTAGTAACACAGTGCACAGGTCCAAGTCTCACAGGTCCAAGGCTGTATTAGTTCTCTCCCAAATCTGGAAGGGTCGACCGGGTGACGCTGAAGAGCATCTTGGGGAAAGTGCCGTTCTAGTCGTCTCCCCCAACGGTTTGTCCTGCTGGCTGCAGGATTTTTGAACCACTGCTCGAATAGCACGCTCTCATGCACGACGCATAGGATCCCACCCAAAGTCGCCCCCTCCCCACCCCCCGGTCCTGCCCTGGCTGCACGCCTTCTGGTACGTATACTTCCCTGCGGCAGACTTGCCAACCTCACCTGGCAATAAATCTCACACAGAGCTGACTTCATGGCCGATCTTTTTGATTGTTGGGATCCTTCCAGTCTTCCATGCGACAATGTTTTGATGAGCATTTCGCGGGTGGTGGTCGCTCTCCTTGACCGGCTCCAAACGGGCCAATAAATCGTCTCCAAGCTTCAGCCTTCTCGAGGCCGCTTGCCAGTCCCAGACGGCCACGTCGATACCTCTCGGTAAGCAGCGCGACCGGCTGTCTGCATCAGCAGAGCGACGACTCGCCTGCCGACCGTGGCAAGGAAGCCCCGAGAAGCAGCGTCCTTGAGGTGGAGGCACTTTCCGTCTCGGCCATTTGGCAGAAGCATCTGTCCACGAGCTGCATGTCGAGGGTCATGGGGGCCGACTGGGGGGGGGGGGGGGGTTGGACCTCCCCCGCCAGCTGCCGCTCGGGGCTTTCCTCCGGTTCGCTTCCCAGAGCTGCGAGCATGTCCCTGCGTGCCGAGAATTAAGCACCCGTCTTCCCCCACTTCCTTTTCTGTCGGATGGCTGTGGAGGGTTCCCTTCCCCTTCCTCCTCCTCCTTCTCCTCATATCACACCCTTCTGCATTTTTCTGCTCTTTTATTTTCCTGTCCTTGTTTGTGTGCCATCTTCCCCGCCGCATCTCTCTGCCCTTCCAACAGTGACGGCCGTAAATGGTCGTACCCATCGAAACCGAATCTTTGCGCCAGCGCTCTCCAACATGGTGATCCGATAGTGTGCTCCGTCTACATGAATACCGGCCATTTCAATACACCCAGCGCTTCCTTTTCTCTGCTTCTTCTCCCTTTTTCCCCCTGGTCCGCCGCCTTCGTGCTGGCCGTTCTTCTCTCTGCCGACAGCACACAACATGCCTGGCCATCTGTCAGCAGTGCTCTCCGCTTGAACCGATGAACCACCTGCTCGAGCCTTCTTTGATACGCATCTGTCCTTGCGCCAGAATACCCAATAATATACCCTGCCTGCTGCCTGCGAGATCAGTCGTCCGTCACATGCGCAAGCGCGCAACCTCGCCATGTCTTCTTCAAACGCCTCTCTTAACGTCCCGGCCTTCTATCTTGTCCCAGACAACACTGCTGCTACGCAAAAGGTCATCCATGGTCAGGCTAACAGCCAGTACCTGCAGGAGTATCGGGAGGGCAAATATGCATTGTACCTCACCTTCTCCGAAAGGGACTTTATCACTCTCGGCCGCTCCGGCTGTGATATTACCATTCCCGACGCCCACGATGCCAACATACAGAAGCAGCATTGCTATTTTGGATACAACCCCGATACGGGAGCCGTAGTTCTCTACGACACGTCGCAAAATCACTCGACGCAAGTCTTTGACCCGGACCCGGACGAAGACGAAGGCCTCGTCGTCGTCCCCATGTCGCAGGCGCTCAACTCTGTTGTGGTCACCCGCCGCTTCAACCGCCACATTGCCATTGGAAGCAAGAAATACTACAGGTTCAAGCTGTCCTGGAGCACAGAGCCTATCCTATCCTTCCTTTCCGAGCATCCTCCTCAATTTGGGCCCCGCCGTGCCAGCCCCTACGATCCGGCCAAGTTTCGCTATCTCAAGGGCGACGAGATCGGCCGAGGATCCTTTGGCACCGTGTGGAAGGCGGCCAACATCCACGACGGCAGCGCCATGGCGGTCAAGCGGTTCCACAGCCTGGAGAGCCAGAGATACATCTATGCCATCCGAGAGGTCAACAACATGCTGAAGCTGACAGGAAACAGCAAATATAAACATGCAAGTGTTCCCATTTACTTCCCTCGTCGTTGACCATCTTTTGTTGCTAAGCCGTCACATAGGCTCACATCCTCCATATTATCGATGTCGTATACGATAATAAAGACTACAAGTGGATTGAGATCTTCATGCCGTACAAGGAAGGATCGGTTAAATCTCTAATCAAGACGGCCGACCGGTACATGGGGGACAGTGATCTGGCCGATCAGGTTCTTTATCAGATGCTGAAGGCGCTGTGTTACATGGCAAGGCACAACCTCATACACCGAGACATCAAACCTGACAATGTCCTGTACGATACGCGGTTGCAGGAGGACGGCACAGCGTACTACCACTTCTTGCTGGCCGACTTTGGCCTTTGCAACGACGCTGCAGAGGCATGCACCGAGGCAGGGACGCAGCCGTTCATGGCGCCCGAGGTTATGTACCACGAGAAGCAGTCTGTCAAGGTAGACATCTGGTCCCTGTTTGCCACGGTCGTCTGGATCCACGACGCCAACAATTTCCGCGACTACCGGGCGCTACAAGCACAGGATGTTCACCGCAAGCTGATGGAGATATCCCAACTCGCCATGTTCGCCAACATCAGCGACATGGCTGCACGCGACCCCCGGGAACGGGTTGCAGCCAAGGACCTTCTCTATCGGCTGGAGAGCAGCGCGGTGGCCAGCGCGGCGGCCACCATGGACGACAATCCGATTCCTGGATTCGAGCAGCTCACGTTTGACGACAGCAACGATGCCTGGCAGGGCGGTGGCGGCAGCGGCGGTGGCGGCAGCGGCGGTGGCGGCAGCGGCAGTGGCGGCGTGCCGTCCATCTCGGCAGATGTCCAGGCGCAATTTGCCTACAGCAACGGCTATCGCCTCAGCAAGAGCGGCGGCAAAATGGATGGCAAGTCAGCGCTGCCAGAGTTTGTACCATCTGGATCGAGAGACAGCGTGTACGGGGCTATGCAGCCCAGCAAACCGCGGGTGAGTATGGCGCTTCCCGTACTCCGTGCTTTAGGGGGGGAGAGACCATGTCTGACATTTCAAACTCGTGGTTGCATCACAGACATACGAAAACGGCCGCATAGGCCAGGACTACTTGGAGTATTCAAACCAGTACTCCGGCCAGAGTCCCCATCAAGCCTACGGGGCACCTGGCGTGCCACATACCGAGCAATATGCTTCCGAGCAGAAGACGGCCGGCGAGCCTTCTCGCAGAGAGAGCAAAGGAAAGAAAAAGAGCAAGGAATACGAGTACGCTCCGTTCCGTCGGCATTAGGGACCCATACGAGTACTCGTACTGGTTGGCCCTTCCCCTTTACGTTGCCTGTTGTGTTTTGCGCTTTTTTATTTATTTTTTTTTTTATTTTCCTTTTCCCTTTTTATTTTCCTTTATTTCCCTTTTATTTTCCTTTATTTCCTCTTCTTTTTTTTTTCATTCGGTGCGGGAGTTTGGGCATGGGCTCGTTCGAATTTGCCATACCCTAGAAGCCTACGTTTGCATCTGTCTGGGTGTTTGTCTACTTGATGGACTTGTTTTATTATTGGATCTGTTCAGGAATGTGTGCGGTCGGAGAAGGTTGCTTGGCGCAATGCCCGAGTTCCAGGGAGGCATAAACTCCCAGCTGTCCAGCGTGTGCGTTAGTCCTGTAACAATAAGCAATTTGTATACCTGCCATTTTAAGACTTTGAGACGCAGCTTGATGATTGGAAAAGTCTCTGGCGAGGTCGGACCACGCCGGAATATGGTAGTACGGGTGTATGTATGAGTATTACCAACAGCGGTTTGCAGGGAGACCGGACCAACATACATAGCCACGGAGTGAAGGCGAGACAGCCGCGCCAGCAAATGAGAGGAGAGGCCTATTTGGGGGGTGGACGAAGCTAGCCTCGAGTGCTGAAACAGCCGGTCCCCCAAAGGATGTCTGGAGTTTATATAAGGATTCAGACTAGTGCGATATGCTAACAGCGAAACAGGAGTTCGCTCTCGCCGGTGACAGTGGGACGGACCAACTCTGGCATTTCCAAATGCCCAGCAGGATGCAGTCGGATGATAAAGCTGGGTCGACGTGGGGGGGAAATGCTATTTGTATTTGCATTTGTACAGCGCTTCATCTGAACCAAAATAGTGCCGGTAATACTCTGGAGAACGCGGCATGCGCACGAGTGTGCGAGATGCTTACTTTTACTCGTGCGAGCGATCGCATAAATCGCACGCACCCTGACCGCATCGGCATCCTGAGAATGAGGGTGCGTGCGTGCGTGCGTGGCCGACAACCCCCTCTGTCTGCGACGGGCAGACTCAGACTGTGCCCGAGCACGTTGGCTCCGGCTGTCGAGACAGGAGAGAACAGACAGAACGGTCTGGACCAAGGGAGGCCTACAAATGCTCGTACGGCGGACTCACACCCCCCCCCCTCCCCTATCCCTTTATGGGGTGGTACGTGTACAGCCGATGCATGTTTCAAATGCGATCGCCATCGCGTTGGCGCGTGGATATCGGGAGATTTCCCCATAACCCAGTCTTGAAACATTTACCGTCCGTCGCGCAGCCTCCCCCCCCCCCCTCCCCCTCGCAGGGCATGCCGCGTGGAACCAGACAGGGCCTGTTCTTCTAGACGGTCTGGGCTGCCCTGGAAGGCATGGCTTCCGTGTTGGCCATATATGAAGGCGCGTCTTACGACGGAACGTGGCACAGATTAGCGGCAGGGACACCATCAAGGCTCACGTCCCACGTCGACAGCAGGGCAGAGGCACAGGCTACAGGCTGCAGGCTGCAGGCTGCAGGCTTCTGGGATCGAGATGGCTGAGAGAGATCGCCGGCAACATGACAGAGCAGAGCCGCTGTTGCCTGGGTCCGAGGAGATGAGCAGGTTCTGAATGCTCGGGAGGATTTGTTTCATTCCAGCAGCCAACATCGCTCCTTACATAATGAGAAAAGGACCGAGAAGACTGGGCAGACGAGACCAGAAGCACAAACTGCAGGCAACGACTGCCCCCCAAAACACAGCTTCCAACAGAGCAACAGCAACAGCAACAGCAACCGGGCAGCAACCATCGAGATGATGGATTTGGATGGACGGTCTGATACGGATGCACCGGAGAAAAGAGTGGCAAAATGAGCGACAAAATGCAACGAGAACGAATACATGTAAGCGAAGAGAGCAGGCAGTGAGGATGAAGCAGGTGAGCCTGGTTGCAGTCTCCACTGCAGGCCTGCAGGAGGATTGTACGAGTAGTCGGGACCGTCAGAGCGCCCCACAAGGTCATGAAATATGAGATGATACACCTTCCTGACATGGGGGGACTGGACAGGGTGTCGTTGGCCAGGCCGTGCAAATGTCGGGCAGATGTCCTGCAGGATACCCATGCAGCATGCCCCCCCCCAGCCACCAACACATCCTTCCTCGCGCCCATGCCTTCCCATGCCTTCCCATGCCCTCCCCCCCCTCTCGCAGAACGTTCCTTAGGTGTCCACAGAACGATTCTCTGCCTTCCTTCCCCAGTGATTTGTCGTGTGCTTTTCGGCTCCGGACTGGGTCCTCCCCCCCCCTGCCCACCTGCTGAGGATCCTGTTCTCTGTCCTCGGTATCGCACCCCCAAAAATAACAGCCTGCGCCCCTTTGCTCTCTCCCTCTCCTCTGGGTCTGGTCTCTCTCTCCCCCCCCCCCTACACCGTGGCCGGACTCGTATATCAACAATCCCACAACCCCGGGCTGCACACGACGTTCACCGCTTCCTGTTCCTCTTGCGTTCTCTTGCTTTCTTTACATTACACAGCCTTTGTGCGGAAGACTACGTGTGGACATCCTGCCGCTTCGTGTTCTGTATCCCATTCCTCTTACTTTCCTTACTTTCCCTTGCGCCTGGCGGTCGAGCCATTATTTTCTTCTTATTACTCGCTTCTATTTTTTCTTCATCCCGGCATAGCCACGAACGACTCTGGCTCCTCGGTGACTCCTTTCTATAAGAGACCAACTACTATATCAACTTCAAAGGCGCACTGAGACTGCACTTTGTTCTTCGCATTTATCTTGCATCGACGACCAGCTCCTTTGCTCTTTGTTCTTCTACTTTGGCCACGCCTTTGTCTCCCGAGAGATCCCGCGCCTGTTTCCGTCCCGCCCGGCCACCTTTCCTATCCGAGTCTCTTTTCTTACACGCTGGCCCATTGCGGTTTAGAGGTAGGCCTTCTTTATTGTCCTCTCACTTGTCGCGACCTTGGACTACACGACATTGTCTCCCACGCATCCACGGACACCTGCTCACCACTTGCAGACACCATTTACACTTCACACCGACTGACTGGCCGGCCCTTGACTGCACAACCAGCTGCTCGCCGCTGCGTTTTTGTTTTCCCACACCCCTTTTTGCCGAGACCGCTGTGCTGGCTGCAGCCTCGATTCAACCATGGTATGCACTCCGACGAGGAAGACAAGGCAATTTGTTCTGAAATAGCCATCTAACCCTTATGTCACAGCCTTCTGTCGACTACCACCACCACCACCATCACGCCTCGGCCAAGTCTAGCAGCAAGTCCAAGGTCCTGATGGTCTACGAGTGGCGATGCGTAAGTCGGCCCATCTCTGCCCTGTTCTGTTGTCTTTTGCCTCCTGCCTTGTGCACCTGTGCTGACTGTCGTTCTCTAGCACATCTGCGGCCTGGACAGAATGGCTACTGTCACGCAGATGCAGTGTGCCAACTGCGTGCACGTGCGGTGCCCAGACTGCTCCGTCGTGGCCCTGCCAATATCACGTTGAGCCACAGGCTGGACCTCCTTTGACTGAATTTCAGCGCCCCGATACCACCTTTTTTCGTCCATCATCTCGTGTTTTTCTCTCTTCTCCGTATATATATCCACACGCCTGCAATGTTTTCTGTTCGCCATCTTGACGATGTCTATTTCAAACCTGTTTGGGAAATTGGTGTTGGAGGAAAACTGCCCCGGAAAGACTGGCTACAAACCACAAGGTTGCTATTTTGTTGCTTTTGCTACTTTTGTTCATGTTCGATATGCTCTTTGGGTTTCTCCTTTTCTCTCTCTATTTTCTTTTGTCTTGCATTTCGTCGGACTGGGATACCATGGAGGCTCTCTGCAAGGATGGGATCTTGTTTTTTTTTTTTTTTTGTTCTGACTAGGTATTGTTTGCAAATTGCAATCGTGATTCATTAACTCTGTTAACACAAAAGAGTGCTGGATTCAATGCGTCTTGCGCTCCTGCGCCTCGTGGTTCGCCTGCTCCCCCTGAACTGAGATGTCTCCGTGCATGTCGCCGTCGGGTTTCGGCCGCTCGTGCGCCTGCGCACTTCTGCGAGCCTGGTGCCCCTCGATCCGGTCGATGCATGCCTTTCGAATCGTCTTTGCGGTTGCTGCGGCTGCCTCGAGGGTCGCGGGACGGGTGGCGGCAGTGGCCTGGGGAGTGGCCTGGGGAGTGGCCTGGGTGCTTCGGTCCCACCACCACCACCGTCCGATGCGGTCGGGTTCCACTGTGACTCTGTTACCAATGCTGTCCAGTCCTTCCTCACACCACCTGAGCAGCAGCTCCGCCTGCCGCTCCGCATCGCCGAGGTGGATGAGCGGTGGGGGCGCACTTACTCGTACTGCAGTAGTGGTGCTAGACGAAGACGCTGCCGTGGCGCAGCCGCAACCGCAACCGCAGCTGCAGCTGCAGCCGCAGCCGCAGACTGTCGCTGGTCGGCCGATCTGACATGGAGGGTTCTTCATTGCGCCTAGTTGTTGAGTCTCTCTCTCTCTTGCTCATGACAACATTCATAAAATCGCGCAACAGAGACGCCGACACGCCGGCTTTTTAATAAAGGTGGCCTGTCTTTGTCGCCATCTACCCAGCTCGGCTGAACAGATCCCTTGTGCTGGCCACAAAGAACGCGAACCCGCCGCAGGGACACCTTGGTCAAAGAAGCTTTCCAGAACCACACAAACTCAATTGAATCGCTTCTGTCGCGTATCTACAGGATGAAAAAACTAAACAGAAAACTGAACAAAAAACAAAACCAAAAAACCGATAAACAAAACATGCCTGCACCGACGCCTGATTACACCATGAAAAACAGCAACCGTTGGGAGGAGAAACAGGAGGTCAGCTCGCCTTGATCGTCCGGCACCAGTCGCGGCCGTGGCGGACCTGCCAGCTGCAGAGGCCGACCTCCATGGCGGTGCCGATAAAGGCGGCGAGGCAGATGCCGCCGCTGTCGCTGACCGAGGTGGCGCCCAGGCTGAACTCGCGGTCGGCCGGCGGGATGCGCTCCATGATCTCGGCAAAAGTGTTGACGTAGACGGCGCCGCCCAGGAGGCCCTCCCAGAAGATAATGGCAAAGACCAGGTAGACCGAGGGCAGGAAGCGGTCGAAGAAGAGCGCCTGGGCGGTGAGGATGGCCAGGTTGACGACCTGGAGCAGCGACGGCCGGTACAGGTGGTGGATGCGGAAGAAGGGGGTGGACGAGCGGGAGATGAAGACGCCGAGCTGGTAGAGGAAGCCGTAAAAGGGATAAAAGGCGCGGTACTCGGAAAACGGGCTCTGGTCCAGGGGGAAGAGGAGCGTCGGCGTGACGCCCTGGTTGATGGTGTACTCGGCCACGTACACGAGCAGCAGAGGCAGCATGTAGGGGAAGAAGAGGGCGCGGGCGCGACGCAGGTTGGCCGCAAACGAGACGTTGGGGGACGATGGGCCGTCCTCGCTGGGCGCAGCAGCAGCAGCAGTAGCAGCAGCAGCAGCCGGTGCCGGAGGCTGCTCCAGAAGAGCAGACATCACGTCTTGCTGCTCGTGCTCGTGCTGGTGCTGCTGCGCCTCCTCCTCGTCTACATCTCGGCTGGACACCGGCTCGTATTCACCAGCGTCTCTCTGGTTCTTGGGCACGGCTGTGACTGCGGCTGCGACGCCGTGTCGCAGCGGCTCGCGAGGCAGCAGCATAAAGAAGCTGACGAGCATGACGACGGGCATCACCGCCGAGGCAAGGAGACTGGTGCGGACAGTGAAGCGAAGCCAGTCTGTCAACACGACATAGAGACCCGCGCCGGCCAAGCCTGCAGCGCCTGTGCCACTGCCCCAGGCCGCCAGGCTCAGTGGGCCGTAGTAGTGGGTCAGCCCGAGAAAGCTGAGCTCGCCCGCACCACTGCTGATGCTGGCGAGGGCCACGCCGACCAGCTTGACAGAGACAGGGGCTTCGGACGGGGTGGTGGCCGTCAGGACGACGCCAAAGGACGAGAGGATGGCGAGAAAGGGCACGCGGGCGGCATAGGGTACGCGGTGGATAAAGTAGGGGGCGACGAGCTTCGTGGTAAAGGAGGGCAGGACGTCGGCCAGGAGGACGATGCCCTTGGGCAGAGTGCCGACGAGGTCCTGGGCCGCGGAGAGGATGATGACGTAGAGGACATTGTTGATGAGGCCTGGTGGTCAGCGGGGAGCAGCGAGGAGTCGCGAGGAGCAACCAAGACCTACCAAAGAGCCAGAAAGCGGCAAAGACGCGTGTGTTTTGGCTATGCAACAGAGCAGCGAAGCGGGCGCGATAGACGGCCCACGACGACGCGGGCGAGCCAGGAAGCGGCAGGAACATGCCCGACGACGACGGAGACCGTGACATGAGTGGTGAAGACATGACCACGCCAGCGGAACATAATCTGCAGGGAGAAAGGGGGGGGGACTGTCATCCGAGACGGCGACCGATAAGAAAAACTGCCGGGCGGTGAGGCTGCAGCGAGTTGTACTGCCCGTTTTGCGCTGACGTCGTGCACCGTAGCAGCCGACCCAATTCTGGAGCTCCCAGGCGATATACGATAAGCGGGCCGACCTGATTGGGCAATGCTGATCCACCGCAACCATGCCGGGGACACGAATGGAGTACTCTTATTTGCTGAGGCTGTTTTGAGAGCTGCCTGGCATTGCGTATGCGATGCGGGCTCTCGTCACGGCGTTTCACGCTCGCGGCCTTTCCAGCAGCGGACCGGCAGCGGGCCAGCAGCAGGAGCTCGCGCCGGCTGCTTTTTTTTCTGACCACCATGTGATTCCTCACACGCAACGCTCCTCCGCCCCCTGCCCACTTGGTAGGCACCCACGTACGAGTACTCGTATCGGGTTTGGCGATTGCCTCATTCGCTTCTTCCTGCTCTTGGTCTCGTGTGGGACCCTGGAAACGGAAGGTGCCACCCCACTCGCACATGGCCACAGCCACGGTGTGACACGTGATTCTCCATGGCAGCTCGGTCCACGCTCGCTGCACCTCCACAAGCCGTTAGGCAAGCTTGAATAAAAAGAGCAGGAGCTCCCTCCGCTCCGAACCTTGACTCTGCCCCTCCCCCAAGCCGCAGCCACTTCCCAGCCTAAACGCCCCGTCAGTCACCGCACGCACGCTCGCACTCGCACCGCCATGGGACACCACAATCGACACTACGGAGGCGACCAGTTTGCCAATGCCGGCAAGTGGGGGCCGCCGACCAGCACAGCCAAGTGAGTGACTGCCCCTCCTTCCTCCCTGCGTCCGTCGAGTGGCGGCTGTGAGCTAACCTAAGGGGCTGTCTAGCTTCTGCGAGGAGGACTACATCGTCACCCTGTACATTGCCGAGTTTATCAACACCGTGTCGAATCTAGCTTACAGTATGTCCGAGAGAGGCAGGCGGGCGTCACCGCGTTTGGGATCTAGAGCTAATTGGGCCTCAGTCTACTTTGCGGTGCGGTATCCGGGTATCCCGTCGTGCATCAAGACCGCGACCAAGCCGAATGGGAAGAGCAGCAACGGCAGCAACGGCAGCGACAAGGCAGCGACCGCGGCCAAGGCCCCCGCAGCCACGCCGTCGTGGACGCGGCCCGACTTTTTGTCGGCGTCGCTCTGGGTGCTCGGCTTCTTGTCGCTCGGCTTCCACATGACGCTCAAGCATGCGACGCAGTACGGCGACGAGCTGGCCATGCTGGTGCTGGGCGGCGCCCTGATGCGCGGCGTGGCGCCCCGCAGCGCGGCCGCCACGGCTGGCGCCGCCGCCGCCACAGTCGCCGCCTCGGCCATCTACCTCAAGACAGGCAACATTCTGCACCACGTGTTTGCCTTTAACGCCATGCTCCTGGTGATCGGCGCGCGCACCCTGTTCCTCGTCTTCTTCCGGCGGCCCGTCGAGGACCGGAGGCGCTACATCAACCAGTTCCTGCGGGCCTGCGGCAGCCTCGCGCTCGGCTACTTTTTGTGGCAGGTGGACCTCGAAAAGTGCTCGGATCTGCGCTCCATGCGCCACTACATTGGCGTGCCCTGGGCCTGGCTGCTGGAGATGCACGGCTGGTGGCACTTTTTGACCGCGCTCGGCGCCAGCCTGTACATTCGCCTCATCCGCGACCTCGACCCATGAGGCGTCGGCGAGGTGGACCGCCACGGGACGTTCATGAGAGCCTGCTTCGCCGCATGACAGGCCCTCGATCGTGGCAGGGCCCTCTTACATGGCACAACTCTGTACGCACCAAGACAAAAAATAAAAAAAAATTGAAACCAAAAAAATGACATCGTTCAGCTCAAACATTTTGCTTTAGTTCATCCATAGAGTGCCATAATTACAATAGACGAGGGTGGACAAGACCGTCAAACCGCCCCGAAAGAGATCCCACAAAAGCCCCCGGGGGATTGAGTTTCCTGGCAAACTCCTCTCAACGCCAGCAATGCAAAAACGAAAGATAAACAAAAAAAAAAAGAACAAAAAAAAAACTAAGCATATCCCCATCCCAGCAGATCCGGCCGTCTAGATCCGTGGCCGGCGGCGTCCCGAGCCGCTCAGCCCAGCATGGCTAGGTGCGTGTGTGTGTGTGTATGTGTGTGCGTGTGTATATACAAAATAAAGCAAGTGCGCAGTGCTGTACCGTGGCATCAGCCCATGTAGGTTCTCCAGGCCCGCGGCGTGCGGTCGGCGTCGCGGACGGACCGGCGGTTCGACTCCCACGAGGCGCGGTCGCTGCGGTTACCGCGCATGACGGCGGCGGAGAAGCGGCCGACCTCCTCGATGGCACGGCGGCCGAGGCTGAAGGGGGTGAAGAAGAGATGGTCGTCGGGCGACTCGCAGAGGCGGGCGGTCGGCGGCATCGAGCGGCGGGCCTCGGTCGGACCCGCACCGGCGGCAGCAGCAGCGGCGGCATCAGCGGCATCGATGGGATCGGCCTGGTTGTCGGTCGTGGCATCGGCCGTGGCCGTGGCCGCCACATCGTCGGTCGTCGCCGCGCCAAAGGAGAGGCACGGCGTGTCGACGTCGACATAGGCCTCGTTGTCCTGGAACATGCCAAAGCCCTTGCGATCGACAATGTCGCGCGCGCGCAGCTGGCCGTCAATGATGACGTCCATGATGTAGTCGGCGGGCCGGAAGATGACGGCTTCGCGGCGGACCTTTTCGCGGTGGTTCTCCGCCGCCCGCTTCGTCTTGCTCGAGATGTTGGGCGGCACCGGCCCCGGCGTCTTGCGCGGCGAGGCGTCCCTCTCGTTATTGGCCTCCTGGCCCTCGCCCTCACCCTCCGCCTCGGGCTTGCGGTCGTTCTCCTTGACCCACGCCTCCATCTGAAACAGGATGGCGTCATTCCACTGCCGGGTCAGGCTCACGGCATTGCGCAGCTGCTCCGACTTGGTGTGCAGGGGCGGCGCGTCGGGGCGGTCCATGTGCCAAGCCGGGACGACCGACGGATCCAGCAGCTGCGGAATCAGCACGCGGAACGGCTGCGACTGCGCATCGTCCCAGGGCAGGGGGGACTTGTCAGATGACGACGACTGCGACGCCGAGCTGTTGACGGACGTCCGGGCCACGGGCTTCGTGTCATAGTCGGAGTAGGCGATGGACTGGCGGTCCTGCGAGGCCTCGTAGAGGCGGTTGACGTTGGAAAAGATGTCTTCGACCAGCAGCGAGATCATCTCCTTGGCCTCGGCCACGGGATAGGCCGCCAGCGACCAGACGTCCCACCGGCCAAACGAAAACACCCACACGGTCTCCATGGGTGGCCGCGCCGGCCGCGACTGGTTGAGAAAGGCAGACACCTGCGCAGAGAGGTCGGGCGCCTCCCAGCGCGGCGGGTAGACGGTCGATACAAAGGAAAAGTTGTTGGCGGGCGTCTGCGTCGTCGACTGGTCCACAATCTTCTTGACCGTGCTGTCGTAGCGCGAGTTGCTCGTCAGCGACTGCCGCGGCGAGTCAAGCTTGGGAACAAAGGAGAGGTAGGTCGAGCAGTGCAGCTGGTTGCATTAGCGTGAGTCCTGGTGGAGAGTGTGTGTGTGAAGACAAGAAGAAAAAGAAACATACCTCGGAGCAGAGCACCTGCGTCCAGGTGATGTCGCCGTTAGCCCCCAGCTCGACGCCGGGAATCGGCTGCAGCGACGATGTGGCCTCGTCGTTCTCGCCAAACACGACGATACGAAGGCCTCCACCCACCAGCGCGTCCTGCTCGTTGTTGGGGTTGATGGGCGGCTCAGGTGACATCTTGCCCGAGTTTGCGCCGGGACGGAACCGCCACAGGTGGCTTGTGCTGCTGTAGATGCTGTCCGGCAGATCCAGCGGCAGCATCTTGGTTATGAGGGAGAGGGAGAAGACCAGGATGGCGAGGTACAGCAGCAGCTTGGGTCCGCTGCGGATGACCCGGTGGGAGATGAAGGTGAGCACGAAGCGGATGCCATAGTGCTCGTACAGTTCCCTCTTGGAGGTCGGGGAGATGGATGACGAGGAGAGCGTGTCAGGGCTAGAGCATGGCGATGACATGATGCCGGGAAGGCCAGGCCGCGATGGTCAACACGCAGAGAGTCGGGGATCCGGTGCTAGCTGGCTGGCGGCTCGAGAGCGACTGGGCCGTGGATGATCACGGCGCCGCAGAAGACGGGTGTCTGGGTCGCAGGGAGCGTTCGTCCAAATTAATCAATGCTCGGGCTGGCCAGGACGGGATTCCATCAACGACGTGCACGCGACAGAATTGCTATTACACGAATGTGGTGATGCTGTTCTGAAAAAGGAAATTGGTCGTGTGTTGTAGGCGGGCGTCTGTCTTGGTGTTGATGATGCCAAGAGCGGCCGGTGCCAAGGACTTTTTTGCGGAAGACGGCTAAGACGGCACAGGTCCTAGCGAGGCGTGACGTCGGCGGAGGAGAAGAATGGGGGGGAGAACGGAGACACGGAGACCAGAAAGTCGACAACGGGGAAGACGTCTTCTAATACTGGCGATGCGATGCGCAAAAAGAGAGGAAAAAAAGGGAAAAAACAAACATAGAAAAGTAAAAGGCTGAAAATCCAAACCCGAAAATCGAAAATCGGAAAACGGCAACCAGACAGACGACCTGTGCACACGAATGCAAAATACGCATGCTTGATCGGCCAGGGTTCTTGAGCACACGACACCAGCTGCGTTTACTCGTACTAGTCGCAATCCTTGCCGCCTTTCGCTGGGGACTTTTCGCTACTTTCCCCTAGCCGCAGTCCAACGTCATCACTTTCACCAGAATCCGCTAAACCCACAGGGGGGGGAGTCCACTGCCACGCAAGCTTCATCGTCGCCGGCACCGCATCTTGACACATTGACACGACTCTACAGGAATCCGTCTGTTGGATTTCCTGCACCTAAGCCTTGCAAGCCGTCTACAGGACGGCGTACTCCCTCTCGCCAGCTGCACATTCGAGCAGACAAGTGCAGGCGCGCATCGCAGAAGCTTGGCCGCTCCAAGACCCGGGTACCCGGTTTGTGCTAATACCGAACTCGTACCCATATCGGTACTTGTACAATGAAGACAAAGTATCTCACAATGCAGCCCTCGTACTGGTACGGAGTATGCGACGTACGCCTGCTTGCGTAAGGTTCCCCCCTCCCAGGGCGGAACCCACCCCCGTGGTGGCGCTTAATGACGGGGATTCAATCTGCGCGAGAGGTAGACACGAGTAAAGTACATGCGAGTACACGAGTGCCTCTGCTTTTCTGGAACGGCTTCTGCACCCGACCCACACCCCAAATCCCCCTGAGGAGACATGACGCGGCCTGGAAAAAAAAAAGAACGGCCCCCGTCTTAAGAGGCGATCATTTTGCTGCGCTCCAGCGATCTTGTCGCCCGTTCGCCCCTTCCCTGGCCCTGCTGCTAATTGCGCCTGCGCTTGCCCTTTCTGTGTGGCACCGCCTCCTTATCCGTCGTGCCTTCCAGCAGCCACCCACCCAGCGCCAGCGCCGCCAGTACTGAAAAGAGCGGGCCTTGGGGGAAGCCAGGCCCGCCAAACTCCACGTCCAGCCCGCTCGTGCCTGGGAAGAGCGCGCTGGCGAGCCCAGCCAGCCAGTAGACGGACCCTGTGAACGCCGCCGACCGCATCGATGCAGGAGACGGGCGCTGCGCCCAGGTGTAGACAAGCGTCGCCACCCCCAGAGCGACGGACAGGGTGATGGTCTGGGCGTTGTGGAACCTGCTGGGCTGTCAGTCAACTACGTCGAGGAAGGAGAAGAGAGAAGGGGGGGGGGGGGAAGGTGCCATCCTGCTAGGCGGATGGACGCACTTTGCGTGAGGCGGCCAGCGGGGGTTGTAGATGTGCGTCTCATTCCAGTCTGCTAGGATCGCACCAAGCAGCAGAGCGGCCGCATCGACCGTGAGAAGCACGCGACCCAACATCGATGCGATTTGCGCGCTTGTGCGTTTGTGCGCTTGTATTTTTGCGCTCTTTTGCTTTTGCGCTCTTGCGCTCTTTTACTCTGTGTGTTCTGTGTTCTGTTTGTTTCTTGGTCAGGAGCGGGGAAGCCGCGGAGGCTGACATACAAATACAGAAGCAGCGACGCACACAAGCACAAAGGCTGAGGGCTGAGACCGGCACCCCGTTGGGGTTTATCCGACGTCTCCAGGATCATACGCCGTCGTATTGGCACATCCTGTACCCACAACCCTTCATCTCACACTCGGCACGGCCACACACGGCTGGCCACGCACGGCTGAAACGGCAGGGCGCAAAGGCGCGCGCAGTGAACCAGAAAATAATTTCTCATTTTAGTCCTCCAAAAACGAAGCCTAACGTCCTCCTGCAACGCCGCCACGCGACAGCAGAGCCCACAAAGAACGGCAGGCATCTGCCGATGCCCCTTTTCCAGGTTACGTGCAAAATCAACGAATGCCTCCCCTAGCCCCAGTCCCTGCCAGCCCCATCCCTGCCAGTCCTTTTTCCTATGCCGATGACGCCTGATTGCCGGTTGAACCAACGCGCTCCTGTCCCGCCAGTCTCTCCCGTTCCGAAGAAGCGAACTAAGAAAAAAATGTGAAAAGAGGGCAGAGCGAAAAAGAAGAGCGAAAAAAAACTAGCTAAAACATGATGAGAAGATAATATGAAGAGAGAGAAGGGCGTGCTCGGGAGGCCAACCGAAAGGTATACATTGAAAACAAAATCGTCAGTACATGGAGGCCAGGACTGGGGTTTGCAAAATCTGAAGACAGAGACGAGGCTAGGCGAGGCTCAAGTCCGTGAATCATCTCCTTGCCAGGCAAGGGAGCGCGCGAGCGAGGCTTGGTCAGGTGGGGTGCAAGCATAAGACGGCGGCGCGGGGGACGGAGCACCGCCCCAAAGGAGACGCACTCAGCCGTGGGTGTGCCAATCAACTTCGTCTACTCTTCTTCAGAATCCACATCGCTCTCTTCCTCGCTCTCCTCATCTCCCACCGGCTGATTGACCTCCACGGATGGCAACGGCTCCTGGCTGCCACTACCAGGACGCTGGAACTGTGCCTTGATCTCGCGCAGCTTCTCAATATTGCGCTCCTGCTCAAGTTTCCCCATCGGCTTGTGCTTCTTGGGCTTGCTGGGCTTGCCCACCGCACCGTCGCCGCCGCTTGCTCGTGGCTTCTCTGTCTTCACCCGCAGATGCGGAAACGCCTTCACAATAAGATCGTACAGCTTGCCCAGCGCATCTTGCGAGAGCTGGTCGATATCCAGCTCCAGCTCGCCGCTTTCGCTCTCCTATACAGCCGGGTTAGTGGGTGACCGCGAGCAAGGACCTTTGGACGAGGGAAAAAAACACCTACCTCCTGGTGTGTATCTTTCTTGATAATGTCGATTGCCTTTTCCAGCTGCTGAGGATCCAGGTTGTTAATACCGTCCGTGACAACATTCTTCTCTGCTTGGCCGAGTATCCTGGCTCTTGGTGCCTTCTTGCTCGACACGCCAATGGTCTTGCGCATGGCACCGCCGCCTGACGATGCACCGCCAACCTTCTTCGACGTTCCGGACCCGGCCCCTTTCTTTCCCCGCCCCGTCTTAGCCTTCGCCGGCTTCTTCGACCGCCTGTCGGCCTCGGCAGCCGCCAGCTTGGTTTTCTCCTCTACGATCTGTTTCTGGATCATGTTGAGCACCGTTTGCTGGGTCGTGATCATGGTCATATCGGGGATCTTGGCCATAAGGAACGTGTTCAGCCGGGTGTTCTCTTCCTCCAGTCGCTTTACGAGAGCATCGACAGTGTCACTTGTCAACGGCGCCACGGAGATCTCATCGCCGTCTGCCTCGCTGTCATCGCCATCCTCCTCGGACTCGCCGTCCTTCAACCCGCCGACAGGGCTTTGAACCGAGGCCTGGGTGGTATGCGCAGCGATCCACGTATCCTTCTCCGACCACTTGTTCTTGAAGAGCTCCTCCAGCCGGTTCGCCGCGTCGACCACCTCGCCAATCACGTTGAACTTGCGGCAGTTCTTGATGATCAGGTTCAGATCGCTCTCAAACTCCTTCGCCGAGTTGTACTCTCCCACGTTGAGCTTGGACTGCATCGTGCTTAGATCCATCGGCTTCTTGATGATCTTGTGGTACGTAGGAATCTGCATGGCCACGGCGTCGACAGGCTTCAAGAACCAATGGTTGGTCTCGTAGTGTTTTGCCTTGACCAGTTCCTTCAATACCTCCTCGCAGAACCGGAATTCCGGCTGCTTCTTCTTGGGATTCTTGGGCTCATACCCAAGATCGCGGTTCTTTGGCGGGTGGATGGGTCGCTTTGGCCGGTCGCCGTCCATCTTGGCCGAGTCCCGACGAATAATCGGCACCCCAGATGCCGGCACGGCAAAAACTGGTGTCGTGGCCTCTGCATGCGAAGCATCTGCGGCCCCTCCTGCTGGCGTGGTCACAGCCAAGGGAGTAGCCGAAACTGCAGTCACAGACTCTTCGATAGGTGAGGTAGCCGCTCCCCTCGACTCGCGTCGCGCAGCAGCGGCACGCGGCTCTGTCTGGCGCGTGGGCAGCTGCTTTGCTTCCTTCTTGTCTGACCTCTGCGGTTCGCGGGAGGAGATATCTGACAGGCGCGAGAAGAAGTTGTCCACCAGGGCCTTTGCTTCGTCGGAAATCATATTTCCTACGCCGTTGAAGGAAACAGAGTTCTCGTAGATGAGGAAAAGATCGCCGATGAAGTCGCCATGCGTCTTGTACGCGCCCTCCCTTAAATTTCGCTCCATTTGCGTGATGTCCATCGGCTTCGCTACCCGGAGAATGTATGAATCCCAAAGCATGGGCCATTTCTTGTGCACCGGGTCTTTGAAATTGCTGCCGACTTTGGTCTTCTTGACGCTGGCCAGCACACGTCGAATTTCGCGGTTTGCATACGAAGAGATAGGCGACGAGTCGAGTTTGGGATCAGCCAGGCTGCCCTCCTTCGACGCTGCGCGAACACGGGGTGGTAAGGGAATAGGCGGAAAGTCAACCTGCATCTCTCCGGCAGCAGCGGACACCTCCGCCTTGGCGGTCGATGGCGTGACGGGTGCCTCGCTGTCTTCTGTTTTCGCACGCTTTGCTGACCGCTCCTCTGCGTGGTCATCTTCACGGCCTCTTGCAATCTTGCTAGACGGCGCGTCGGCCATGACAGCATCCGCATTGGTGGAAGAAAACGACTGCTCGCGCGAGCCGTCGTCGCGGAGGGAGGGCAGCAGGCTCGACGAACTCGCATGGGCGTGCGTGGCGACAATGACAGCGTCGTTTATCGCAGTGTCCTTTAGGGCGTTGCCCAGCGCAGATCCTTGGCTTGTGGACTGCGTTTCGCCAGCCGCCTCCGTCATCTTCGTGTCGTGTTCTTTCGCCTCGCTGGCTGGTTTCTCAGCTGGCGCCGGCGTGGTCTCGGAGGGAGGTTTTGCTGCTGAAAGTTCCGGCCCTGCTGATTTCTTCACTTCGGCTTGCGCAGATCGGTCTTCACTTGTTGATCCTGGGAGCTTCTCTTCCTTTGAGCTGGATGCAGGCGCATCATCAACCATATCAACCTCGTCTTCAGCAGATGCAGCCTTGTCGGCCGTGTCATGCTTTGTCGCCTCCGCACTCGCAGACGGTGCTGTTGAGTGTGCCGGAGATGCGCCATCTGCAGCCTTTCTCTCCTTCTCCCCGCTGTTTACTGCTTCTGCGGGTGTTGGCAGGGGCTGTACTGCATGTTGCTCGTTAGCAGCAAAAGCATCCGCATTCTTCGCACTGTTTGCCACGGCCGTCATGTCTGTCTTGGCTTCTGGCGCCGGTGTGCTCCCGGCCACATCCTGCTTGGAAGTGGGAGCCGGCGAGGCTGCGCCGGTCAGAGAATGTCTGTGAGCACAAAGTTGTCAGCAAAAAGCAGCGCGACTTACGAAACACATCGAAAAGCAAGACAGCAGATGCACAAACGAGAGAACCATAAATAAGGTAGCGATAGTGCTAGCTAAGAGTTGATTGAAAAGTAGATAAACTTGGACAAGGACTGGGTGAGGCCCAGGTGAAAATGGAGCTGACCCGAGCATGAAATTGGAACAAGCGCATATACATGGGGATGCAGGAAATAAGGGCCAAAGGTGAGCACAAAGCGAGGGGATGTGGAAGGTGAAAATACAAAAGCAGATAACACAGCAAAATTTCAGAAACAGCACGAAAGACGCGACAAGAAAGGGTAAGAGACGGAAAGCAAAAGAAAGTGTAGCTTACCCATTGACTTTTGTTGCTGGCGCCTGTTTGTCAGTGAGCGACGCCATCTTCGGAGACTGGTTCTTGTCGAGGGGAGCGGGCTTGATCAAATGCGGAGAGGTCGTGATAGCCATACGTAAAGGAGGGGCGGGGAGCGTCTAAGCTGAAAGGAGCGACATGAAAAGCAATTGAGATTCTCTAAGGAAGGAAGGTTAGCATCTATAAGTATATGCCAATAGGAGAACAAACAAGAAAAGAGGAGCAAAATCGATAAATAAGGGCCGAGGGAATAAAACACCACGGTCGCGCCGGCACACGAGCCAGATGCCATCCCGATGCGATTAAGAAAAGGCTGAGGCTATGTCCGACTTACATGAGACTGAGAGGCTGGACAAATTAATAGCAGTGGTTGGGGCGCGCGGGAGTGAGTGTGGCGGGTCAATGTGGCGGTAGGTCGTGGCGGGTGTGGGATTATTAAATAAGAAGAAACAGTTGAAAAAAAAGGGCGTTGGTAGGGAGGAAAAGAGCGCTAGTCAGCAACGTCTCGGGCGGTGGCGGGTGCTGATTGGTTGTGGGGCGAAAGATGCGTCGCTTTTTCTAAAATTTCAAAGAAAAAACACATGTCAGTGCCGGCTGGCAGGCGACAGGTATTTATTTCGCAGTCCGGTTGCGCTTCGCTGATCTGTTCTTATCTGTGATTCGCCTATGGGTGGTGGACTAGGGGGGTGTGGGAGAATGAAGTGGTCTGTGCGTCCATAGTCGTCGAGACACACACACACAGCCGCTAAAAAAAAAAAAAAAGAGGAAAGGAAGAGGACGGCAGACGATACTGGAGAGCGAAAAAAAAATCAAAACGGGGGGTTGCTTATGTACCCTGGCTCGCCACTAAGACACGCGCAGCCAATCAGCGATCGTAGCTTCAATCCATCCACAAGTTTTGCGCAATACATCGAGACGACTTGTAAGTGAAGGCTCGCTGAGAACGAATGCAAACAAAGAAGGCAAGAATTGTCGCGAAACCCAAGGCTCGTTCAATTTATAGATGAATTAAGTTGTGGCCAAGTGAAAAGTCGCCACCAAGAGCAAAGCAGGTCGTTGGAGAAGGTGTCGCCACCTTGGTGGTAATGTCAATAACAGGTACAAGCGTTCTTTTGGCTGTCTCCGACCAGCTAAGCGGAACACGAGTTTGAATTTGAGTTGGTAATCCTATCTGCTAAAGGGCGTCCTTGCGCATCCCTTAGAAATAGTCTGGGGCAGAAAGGAACGAAAATGAAGCCGTAACAGAGCAGACTGTCGCGCCTTGAGATGGCGATTTCCCGTGTCGTGTTTGATGTTGTACTGGATGGCACCATCGTCTTATTGATGCCTAAGGAAATATTAGGAAAAGCGGAGCACAATCCTGGTGCGGCACAAAGTACCATGTAAGATACATGTGGAGAAGAATTGATTAATTTGGGATTTATTTGTATTTGCATTTTACTCGCACTATGTATCTTATTAGACAGAGCAGATGCAGACTTGAAACAACAATAAAGAAGCTGCCGATATTGCAGCTTACACCGAGCACGGATACAAATACGGGTGCGAGCGAACTCTGCACACTGTGTTCTGAAATGCTGGATCGGTCATTAAAGTGTGTAGAGAAAAATGTTATAATACAGGTGGCCCGACAAGGCCAGAATTACCACGTCAATATTCCACGTCGAGTGGTGTCTCCTCCACGGACCTTGCCGCTTCTATTCCCCCTCAAAAGTCCGTCACCCGCCCGTTGAAGCTCCAGTCGCTCTTGCCGCCCCACCGGAGCGGCTCGTTCTTAGGTCCGCCAACCTCACCCGTCTTGGGGTTCCGGTCGCCTTCGAACTCAGGCGCTGCCCCGCGCCACACGCCGTCGACCGGGTTGCCGCTCGTACCACTCGGCATGCCGTCGGCGGCGGCCGCGGTGGCAGCAGCAGCAGTGGCAGCAGTGGTGGCCCCGGCAGCGGCGTATGCGCCTGGTCGCAGCATCCTCTCGGCGGCGTCGATGATGGCCTCGGCGCTCTCTGCGGCGGCAGCCGCCTCGGCGTTGGCCTTTGCTACGGCATCCGCCAGCTCGGCCGCGGCGGCGGAATCGGCCGCCTGCTTCACCAGGCGCTCAAACTCGGCCTGCTCTTCGGGGGGAAGACGTGGGGGGGCCGGATGCTGGTCAAAGGAGGACATGGCACGGGCGCGTATCTGGGAATGGCCTTGGGCTTGGGCGCGGGCGCGGACACAGTCTGCGATGGTCGGCTGCGCCGGACGAAGCGGGCGGCGGGCGTCGACCGCACCCGCGGCGAAAGCAGGTGTCGCGCGCGCCGCCAGCGCAAAAGCCCGTGCCTGTTGTGGGCGTCGGGCACTGCGAGCAGCCATGCCCACAAGCTGCGAGCCCATTCTCAGCGTGTTTGCCATGGCGTTTGTGTTGGGTTGGGCAGTGACAGACAGAGAGACAGCAGCGGGAAAGCTGGCAACAGAAGCGGGCAGTGATCAGCAGATGGAGATTTGGTGACTCTTCCTGGGTCGCAACAAATTACGTGAGTTGTCGTTTGCACCGCCACAGCCAATTTCCTTGACCAGCTCGACGCCGCTCACGTGTTGTATGTCATGTGACAATCTCGTGCTGATAACAGCTATCTTAGCGTAAACTGAAAAAAAAAATATCCAGAGGTCCAGAAGAGAAAAAAAAGGCGGCAAGAATTGATAGAAGATTTTTTTTCCCCTTCTCTTACCAACTGCTTGTCTGGACAAGATACAGAGACGGCACCTTTTTGCTATCAGTCAACAAGGCCAGACATATATTATGCTGTACTTTTTATCTTGTTAATTTGTCTTGCGCTCTCTTTGTTGTTTCTCTTTCCTATCCGTTCTCTTGCACCTGCAGACCTTCCCAGGAGGTATCGAGCTCGCGGAAACGACAACACGAACGACGCCCATTATGCCGTCGACCAAGCGGAAAGCCATGGCTGTGAAGATCGCCGCTCCCATATCTAAAATAAGCGCAAAAACATCAATAAAGCCGCGGATAAACGATGCGAAGGCAGCTGTTCCGGCAGTATGGAAGGGTGCAGGCAGCCAGGCACTGAACGGCGAGGGGACGATTGAGATTTCCAGCGATTCAGGTGACAGCGATGAGGACATGGATGACGACGATGGCGACGACGATGTCGTCAAAGGGTCCGATGTCGAGATGAAGACAAATGGCGTGCATGGCGAGAAAGATTCTGTCGTCGCGAGCACCAAGAAGCAGACCAAAGCCGATGCCGACGAAGAGGCAGAAGACGCCTCAGACAACGAGCCGACCTTTGGTGACCTGGTGCGGGAGCAGGAGACAGTGGACGTGACAGCCATCCTGGAGGCGCAGCGCCTTGGAGCGGGCGGCAGCCGGGCCGGCGCCGGCGCGCTCACCTCGGCCAGCGACAGCGCCCTGCTCAAGACAGCCGGCCGCGGCGCTGTCGCCGCCGCCGCGCCTAACCTGGAGTCGCTGGGCAACTTGCTCAATGCAGCGCTGCGGAGCGGCGACGATGCCAACCTCGAGGTGTGCTTCAACATGACCTCGGACCTCACGTGGGTGCGCAACACCGTCCAGCGGCTCGATCCGGCACTGGCGGGGCCGCTGCTCCAGAAGCTGGCGGCGCGGATGCACCGCCGGCCGGGACGGGCACATACTCTGATTGGGTGGGTGCAGTGGACGCTGATCACGCACGGCGGTGCGCTGGCGAGCCAGCCGAGCGTGACCAAGTCGCTGCAGGAGCTCCACCGGGTTCTGGAGGAGCGGGCGCGGGGTCTGAACAGCCTGCTGCTGCTCAAGGGCAAGCTGGACATGTTGGAGGCGCAGATGCAGATGCGGCGTGGCAACCGCCTTGGGTCGGAGGCTGGCGCCGGCGCCGGTGTCTACCGGCTGACGGCAGACGAGCAGACCAACGGGACCGGACGCGGCGGGGCAGAAGCTGGCAAGCGGCGGCGCGGCAGGGGGGGTCACGCTGCGTATGACGACGAGATGGACACGGGCTTCACGACGTACGTCGACGGCGAAGACGACGACGAGGCTGGCCAGATCCGCGTCAACGAGGCCGTCGCCGTGGGTGGTTTGGGTGGCTCTGACGACGAAGAGCTGGACATTGACGACGAGGAGAACAGCGAGGATGATGACGAAGACAGCGACAACAATGACGAAATTCTGGACATGGCCGAGGAGGACGATCTGCAAGAGGAAGAGGTCGACTTTGACGACGTCGACTTTGACGACGAGGACGACGAGGATGACGATGATGCGGATCCTGCTGGCGCTGTTCCGCCTCCAGCAAAGATCCAGAAGAAGTCGTCGAGTTCGTTTTCGAAGCAGAGATAAAGATGTCGGCGAGCATCGCACTGGCTACACTAGAGTAAAAGGATTGTCCTTGCATATTGTTTTTTTTTTTGTTGTCTAAAAGAGTTATCCTTCTGTTGTTCGACCCATACATTTATCTCATTTCTCCAAGAGCAGTCGTCTGCGTTTCTTTACTCACATATATATTGCGTGCGAGTGACCTTGCCATCACAAGCATCTTGTCGTCCGAATCATTTAGAAATTCACCCACGCAGTCGCCTTCTTCAACTTTTGAAATATTAATACATGAACCTGTCATGTTTTGCTATGGTAATAAAAATTGTGGATTTCTCCGTCTGAGCTGCCTCTCGCTACTTCATGCTCAAACACATGCAATACCATCCATTCGCCATCCATTCTAACAAACCACCGATCGGAACTATGATAATTAAAAGGCACTCTTGCCCACAGCCATGTGAATATAACAAAATGTGTACTCCTCTGTGATAAACAGGGGAAACTAAAAATATATGATGGGAGGAATGTGACCAAAAATAAAAGAAGTTCGTTATTAGAAATAATATGCCAAGACCGGAAAATGGGGGGACCTTTCAAGGCTGCACGCTCTGGCGCCAACGCTCGACCCGGTCGATTTGGCCCTGAGGCGGAACGGCAAACTGCATAGGCATGGGCTGTTGCATGGCCATGGGCATGGAGAACCCGGGGTAGCCACCGTAGCCGTTGTTCATGCCTGCGGTCTGCTGTGGCGGCAGAGTGTAGGCATGGCCCAAGCCCATGGCATTCCCCATGCCCAAGGTGTTCTGGCCGAAGCCGCCGGCACCGACACCGGCTGCCCCCATGCCGCTCATGCGACCGGTGTAGCCCATCGATCCCATCGATCCCATCGATCCCATCGGTCCCATCGGTCCCATTGGTCCCACAGAGTGTGTCATGCCGCCGGTTCCAGCCCAGGCGCCTACTCCGGGGCCGCTGCTGCTTCCCAAAATACCGGCCGTGCCATCATTGTACCGGCCACCCATGAAGCCACCGGTCTTGGCCATGCCGCTGCCATACGCCGCGTCCGAGACGAGCGGCGCCATCTGAGAGCGCATAGCCAGCAGCTTCTGCTGTCCGCGGGCCGCTTGGGCCGCCTCGTTTTCAAGGCGGAGCCGCTCTACCTGGCGAGGGTCTTGCATGCCGCGCGCGCTCTCCAGCGGGTGGGCAGAGAGCATGTCGGCCATGGACAGACGGCGGCTCATGCGATTTGCGCCGTTCAGAGCGTCCAGAGCGGGCCCATTGACAGCCAGGATGCCGGAGCGCTGCATCTCTTGCTCGCGGGCCTCTCTCTCCGCCTGCAGACGGCGGCGACGCTGACCGAGCGTCTCTTCCTCCCGCGAGGCGACCAGGCTGATCTTCTTGCCCTTGTCCTTGTCCTTGTCCACGCTCTTGGGCTCCTCTTCCGGGTCGCCAAATTGGCTGAGAAGCTCGGCCGAGAACGCTCTGCTGACAGGACGCGCCCGCGGCAGCTGGCTTTCCTCCTTGGCCTTCATTCTCTTCAGCCGGCTGGTCAGCGGCTCGTCCTCCACTTCCTCCACACCTTCGCTGCTGTGGTCCTGCTCGGCATTCTTCTCCTCCGCTCCATCGGCGCCGGCGACACTCCGCTGGCTCTCCGACGGCGGGATGCGCGCCAGGTTGGGGGTGAGCGTGAGCATGCTCTGGCGCTTCAGAGCATCGCTAACACCGTTGCCGAAATACATGCTGACGGTCGGGTTGCGACCCTGCAGCCTGTCCCGGCGTCTGCTCAGCGGCTCGTTGTCTTCCAGTTCTTTCTTTTCCATCAGGCCGAGGGGACGGCTCATCTCGGCAGCCGCAGCGGAGACGTCGTTGTGCCCAGCAACCTTGGCGGCGTAGAGCAGGCCCAAGGGCACGTCCTCGTCGTCGTCTTCCTCGTCGTCTGGATTCATGGCGGGATCCTCCCAGGCGAGATTGACCCGCTTGTCCTTCCTTGCCTTACGCTCAACCTCGGCTACAGCGTCGAGCTCCAGGAGGGTCGAGTGCATGCCGTTGGGAAAGGTCTTGTGCACGGGCTGCGTCCGCATCCTCTGCTGCTGCTTTCGCAGCTGGAGCTCTGCGAGCAGCGTAGTGGGGGCGCCTTCGTAGACGTTGCTGTCTTCGTCATCCTCGGAATCATCATCTTCATTGTCGTTGGTTTCTTCTTCACCAGACAGGCGCTCATCTTCCCCGGGCGCCAGCCCGCCCGATGCATGGGCTTCACCCGGCCTCACTTCTCCATCGGCCATGGCCGAACGATGCAATTCGTCGTCGGACATGAGAGAACGGCGGTCATCGGCACCACCCACCGGCTCGCTGACTTTCCGGATGTGGCCGACTAGTGACATGAAAGAGCTACGAGACTTGGACGCTGCTGGACCACTGGTCTGCCCGTAAACCGAACGCCTGCTTTTCGCAGCTTCCGAGGGGGCCCCGATAGCAGATACCGACATGACCGTATTTCTCTTGTTCCGTTTCTTTTCAGCACCATATGTCTCTGCACCGAGTTTGCCGGCAAAGGCATGGTCGGTGAAGGCGCTCACAGGCGCACTGGCGGAGGCGTCGAGAATGCTATCCAGCGTATCCGTGGCTGACCCATTTTTGACTTGGACATTGGGTGTTGTGGCCGGCATGTCAAAAAAGGCAGAGGCACGGAGCTGTGGAGGAATGTTCCCCAGCGCCGTTAGACGACTCTTGCGTTTGTCAGGGTCGCGAAGTCGGTTGGGACCGCGAAGTCCAACAGGGGCACCCTGACCATTAGCGAGGGGCTCCTCCGTGTCCGGCGCGGCACCTGTCGTGTTGTCCTGGCTCGAGGGCTGTAAGGCGTCCCCAGTTGGTGACAGCGGGTGGCTGCTGGAATCGCCAAGCAACGCCTCGGCCGAGTAAGGCTGAATAGGAGATGATGCATCGCCGCTCAGATCCTTCGTGTCCATAAGAGGAGATCCGAGGTCGCCTGCGAGTGGGTCGGGAAGCCAGCCACGAGACTGCCGCTGCCCGCTTCCTGACGGCTGACCGGCTGGTGGCTGGCTTCCTTGGGCCATCATACTGACGACCTGAGAGCGCCTCTTGTTCCTCAGGTTCCCCTTTGGGTTTTTAGAGAGTTTTGGCGGAAGTTGCAGCATGGCGGGTACGCGCGCAGGATAGTACAGCATGCTTTGGCCGGTTTCGGGGTCAAGATAGGAGGTTGGCCGTGGTGCTGGTGGTGGACGCGGTCGATACGTTGGTGTATGTCTGTTGGCCTCCGATTCGGCTGCATCGGGCGGGATGACCTCGGAGAAGCGATCACTCATTGCGTCAGGGTCGCAGTGAACGCCGTCAAAGTCGCCAAATGCAGCTTCCGCCTGCTCAAACGTGCCTCCCGAACCGGACGTTGTCGGGCGACGCATGTCCGGCTCGTAGGTCGGGCGTGAGCTTCCGACACCCAGATCATGTCGAATGCCTTCCACCTCGCTGGGTGGCTGATACGGCTGATGGGCGATGGGATTTGGTACATAAGCCCCCGGGCCACCGTAGCTTGCCAAATCATCAGATGGGGCGGGGACTGAAGGGGAAGCTGGAGGAGGTATCTCTATGCCGGGAAAGCCTAGCATCGTCCAAGCCTCCGAGCCCGAGGTCACGTCGGTGCCCGGCTCCGTATCGACGCCGGTATCGAAGTCGGCGTCCACGTCCTGGTGAGCACTTGCACGGATGGTATCATCGTCGGCATGATCTTCACCAGAAGCCATCAGTCGGTCGGCTTCGTCCAAGGCATCTTGGGTTAGGGTCACGGGCGGTTCTGTCTCGGCTATCTCGGGTAGGCCGCCATGGGCCGGCACGGGCGGAGGTATGCTGCGGACGGAACTTTTGCCCGAGCCATGGCGTTGTAGGAACGAAGAGCTGCGGGACTCGGTAGGTGTGGGCGGACCAGCATCGGTGCCAGACGCGTTTCCGGCGCCATCGTTGGCTGCCATCCTGTTCTGGAAGCGGCGGTAGTCGCCTGTGGCCCTGGCACGAGTAGGCCAGACAAAAGATGGGTTTCGGGAAAGGGGTTGTCTCGGTATAGAAGAGGTACCGCAGCTATGAATGGAGTCCGAGTCGGACACCGACGGAGCAGATGAGTGTCTCAGGCTCGCGGCAAGAATGGACGACCGTCTGCTGTCACTGCGTTTCAGTTCTTGGTGGGCTTCTCGAATGGCGTCCTCAATGGAACTGGTCATGGACAGCTGCTCAGCCGTGGCCTCCAGTTGAGCAATGTTGCCGGCAAAGATGCCGGTGCGTACTTTCGGATCGGGAACGGGTTGGCGTAGGGGCAGTCTCCCATGGGACGAGGTTGTTCGCACAATGGCAGGCTTCAGCGGCGCCGCAGCGTTTGTGAATTTGGGCCGCACGATTGTTGTCGGGGACGTGACAGTGACGCCGTCTGCGTTTCCGTCTTGGTCTGTGCTTCTGGATTTTCCCACGTTGATGAGGGCGTGGGTTGGAGAGCGACGGGCTGCGGTTCGGGACAGCAGGTTCTCGCCCTGGAGATTGTTTAGAGTCTTGCTGGCAGCAGCAACAACGGCAGCTCCAAATGTGCGGAAACCAGGCAAACTCACGGAAAGTGCGGAAGTCCTGGGGAGATCAGAGACAGCAGAGAAAGCAGAGGCAGGGTCGCTCGCTAAGGAGCCAGTGTTCACGCGAAGCGTGCTGGGCTTGTCGGCGTTGCCGGTCAGGATGCGATTTGAAGGATTGTTTTCACATCTCGTATTGACGAGCGGCGATGGGTCTTGGCGCCTCCTTTCGGGCGCAGAGGTGGCTTGTGCTGACTGTGGCGATTGGACGATAACGCCTGTGGTGGTGGTGCCCACAGAGGCTTCGGCTTCTGCCCTTTCGGGTCTTAACAGAAACGTGGAGCGTTAGCAGGCTAATCCCAAAATGCTTGCGCAGGTTGGCTGGTGTCGCAGCGCATCTGCAGCGACCGTTCGTCGCGTCTCTGCATCCCCCCCCCCCCAATTCTGTCTGGCGGATCAAACAACCTACCTTTGCGTGGGCTTCCCCAGGATGATGCACGGGCTGGTGTATGCCTCTGCGCTGTCTGTGCCGCCTGTGCCGTCGGCCACGTTGCTGCCAACGATGCTGCCAACGATGCTGGAAGGGCTGTGGATCTCCCCACCATCCAGCGACGACAGAGGCGTCAGGGCGGCGGTGCCGGCCATGGACAGGAACACGGTCGACGACGGAGAGGACGAAATCGCAGAGGCGGACGAAGGCGAGCTGAAAGGCGGCGACGACGACGAAGACGATGATGGGGCCATGGCAGCGTCTGGTGTCGTCGCGTGGTCGGTGTTCCCAGCGGCGTTGGCCTTGGCATTACCGAATCTGGCACTGCCGGCGGCGTCTGCCGCGACGACACGGGGTTGCTCCGGCGCAGGGCGGCTGGCCATGTTGGAGGGGAGAGTCGCGATCGGGCTTCAGCGCAGTCCGCTGCTCATGGCTGCAGTACAGCCGTAGAGTGTGTTCATGAAGGCAGGATGGAGCGCATACGCGTAGATAAGTGTGGCCGGGTCGGCGGGAAGATAATGGGCGAAAAGAATGACGACGACGACGTCGCATTGGCTAGAAAAGCAGACAACTGAAAGCAGAGAGCTGGAAATACGGCAGACGGAACGCGCAAGCTTGACGGCGCAAAAAGGTAAAAAGTCGACTGGCCAGCCTGGGAATCAGATAGCCCACGGAAACGTCGATTAATCTGTGCTAGAAGGACTAGAGCGGCGGGAGACACCAGTGTGCCTGGCTAACAGGCCCTTATTTTCTTTTCTCTGTCCTTCACTTTCGGCGAAACGGGACGCCGCTCACAGGCGCCGTATCATGTGCAAAAGATACGAGTCTGCAGGATTGGGCAGAGATAAAGGGCCTGGTCCACACACGCGAGATACCGCCGCCACAACAAGACGAGACGCTATTAATCTATTAATCGCGACCGGGGTTCGTCGGTCGCACTCACCGGTTTGATGCAGCTGGTGCTATTTTGGCGCTGATTCGGCAGAGGTCTGAGGCCAAGAAGATACAAGTAATACGAGTATGTATCTTACGGTCTAGGCAAGAGCGACCTGGGTGTTGGCGACTGCCAGGAGACGGACGGTCTGGCCAGTACATTACGAGGACTCAGTGGACTCAGTCAGCGCCACGCAACACAGGACGCATTCCTTGTTTCTCTCTACGTTCGTGTTTGGGCGGTTTGTTTGGGCGATTTTGCCGCTTGCGGCCAATGGCCGTCGCGATCTCGACCTCTACATAGCTGACACCTCATTCCACGGAGGTGCGCACACGACAGCTGTGCACACGACAGCTGTGGGCATGGAGCCCGCATTCGTCGAAATGCTAGCGCCGCCCACTGAACTGCAGGACGCTGCTTCTGTCCGATAACCAGCTTCCCGTCTGCATATTGTGCCAATCGCCTCTCAATTTCCCGGCCACTCTCTTATCCATCCAATGACCTGCCCGATAGCCTGCCCAATGGTCGTCTGTCCATCTCCAATCGACGCACACCATCCACCAGATTCGACGCGGTGGATGAGATGCAAGTGCGAGCACTCGCACGTATCTTACTTGCAAGCGTTCAAACACCCACTGCTAGCATAACAGCCAACCCCCAAAACGGTCACAACACCCTCGCGGCTCAGTTATCTGCCGAGTTTGCACTTTTTAGACTCTTGAAAGTGGATGCCGCCGTCCCGGGCTCAGTTCCACGTCCCACGCCAGGGACAAAACGTCTGCGCACAGACGGCATCGAGGATCTGCGAGAAACAATTGCTCGAGCGATCGGCACGAACCACCGAGTTCAGGGTTCAGGCGAGCGAGAGGACAAATCACGCTCCGAGTAGATATCGGCTGCCAAGGACGAACAGCAGCCACGGCTGCCTGCATACTTGTACGAGTGTGTACGACGAGTACAAAAAGAACTCAACAAGCAGCTGCCCGATGGGTTGCATTCTGGCAGAGGCAGGCTCATTGCTTATCTCAGTCGCAGATCAGCAGCTGCCCCCCCCCCTCCCCTCCTTTCCCTCCCCCGACCGAAGATAAGAGCTTCAAATCGCAAATGAACACCGACCAGTGGAGGGGGAGCGGGGAGGGGGAGAGAGAGAGAGAGAAAAGAAGCAGTTGGGACGGACCAAAGTGACTTTCTGCGCGCACGCTTACGGTATTCGAAAAAGCACTCGTACTCGTACTCGCTCCCGCACCCCCCCTAATAATACCCGTACAAAACAATTATTTGCAGCTGCTCGTACGGCGTTGCATCTTCATGGGCTCAAATCTTGGATCATGCGGACCGGTATTATTACTTCACAGTTGTAATGGCTCTGGCGGTGAGCCATCCGCACTGTCTGCCCTCTGGCCGTCTCCACTGGCGACGCCGGGGACCGGCGGCGCCCTGGCCAGACCAGGCCACTGCTTACCCTTGTGCGACGACAGGAAACCGGTTCAGTGGCTGCATGCATAACCCTGGCGGCAAACGTTGGCGCGGGAAACAGCGCTGTCTCCGCCGGGAAAGTGGACAGGTGCGCCTCACCGATGTTGTGTTGTGAATTTTTGTATCTTACCTTGCCATGCACTGAAGAGGGGCGGCAAAGGAGGTCCCTGTGGAGTGACGAATGGGATCTTCCCCACGATGTTCGCAGGAATCCCACCCAGGGGGGAACGTAATTCAATTACCCTCCTGCTCTCCTGCTCTCCTGCTCTACAAATAGAGCTGTAGCACTCGTGTGGCCGTTCAGGTCACGTTATTGTCGAGCAGCGATTCCGTCCAGCTAATCGCGGCGCGGCCGAGCCAGTGGACTCGTATTACTCATTTCTTTTCAAGGCCTGGCTTCTCGACCTTTCTCGCCTCGATGGGGTGCTCGCTGTGCCCTCTCAAAGGCGCCGAAAACGGAGCTGACGCCCGCATGCTCGTAAGATGCAGACCGGCTGGGGGTGCTTTCTGCATCGCAGATACATGGTAGATAGGTCTGCAGCGCCGAGCGCCGTGCTCTGTTCTGTGGATGTCGTCGGTCTGCAGAATGCGTGGGATGATGGATGGGGGGTTGGGGGTCGCTGGGGGTCGCTGAGGGTTGTTGTGTGGCCCGCAGATGTCGAGGCAGATGTCGAGGCAAATTTTGCAGGCAGATGTCGAAAGCCCCATGTCCAGAGATGCGTCACAGCGCCACGGCTTCGGGCTGTGCAGAACGACTTTGCTGGCCATATGACCTGCGGCGGCTGCTGCCCCTCTATTCCAGCCGCACTGTGCTTCACGGGCGAGCCACGCCCATTCCCCGTGGCGGGACATTCACCACGCAAGGTGGGGGGGAGAACAAGGAATGGCGCAGAACAATGGGGCCGCTAAGAGCATGCTTTTGTGGCCTTCTGACCGCCCCTTTCAACATCGCGAGCTTTCTGTTTGTAATTGACACATCGTGGTTTCCCCCCCCTACTCTCTTCGTATTGGGGCCTTGTTTCGCCTTATCTGCCCTGCTATGCCGTGGTAATACCACCTGCTGTGTCTTCTCTCCCTCTTTTCCCTTCTCCTCTCCCGCGGCTCCTCTTTTTCCCACGTCTATCCCTCACCTTGCCCTTGCACGGAATGCGAGATCGTGGTCATAGGAAATTATAGAAGAAGAGGCAGCGAATCCTGTCAGAGGCAGAAGGGACACAGAGGGAACCGGAGAAAAGACATATTACACCTTACAGAAACCCCTTTTTACAAGCTGCCCACTGACAGCCCAACCCTACACCCCC
>JACCPH010000034.1:283783-325244 GCA_014183095.1 Harringtonia aguacate
CCCCCCACGTACAGCTGATTTGAGCCTCACCCGGCAATAATTGAGCTGTCGTTTCCTGACGTCGCCACTGGCCCGGCCTCGTGTCTCTGATGCGGCCCGGCTACACATATTTTTGACCTTCTTACGACCTGAGCTCTGAGTCGATGACACATTACCTACAGGACAAACAGCACACAAAGTTTCTTTGACATCACACCAAGACGACTCTAGGGATACTGCCTGCACTCTATCTCACACATGGGCACGACTATGACCCAGGCACCCACCAAGACAGGGCCGCCTCCGCGTAGGCGCTTTGCCCCCATCCCGATCGAAACAACATTCGAACGCTACCGGAAGGGCGGCCCTACCGCCGAACCTACCCCGTCACCGTCCCCACGGTCGCCGTCGCCGTCGTCGCCGTCGTCGCCTCGTCGACTATGGACGCAAGACAAGCCCAAACGGCGCTTTGCCCCCCAGCTGATCGAGTCCTCCCGGCGGAGCCGGCGACTCGGTGACGTTGGCCCGGCTACGAGGCCGGTCGACAAGACCGACATCACCCCTTATACCAACCACATCTATGTGCCCAAGACGCGCAAGAAGCACCGCAAGGTGCAGTCGCTGGCACGGCGCGAGTCGTGCGACGACGAGACCGCGAACCACTTCTTCGAAACCCTCGTTCGCGACAACGAGAGGCGAATCCTCGAGGATGCTCTGGCCGCCTTCCCCAACAGCGGTGCCCGTGCCGGCGGTGCGGAGCACTTTGCCATCCGCGAGTCCTCCGACGATGACAGCTCTGGCTCCGGCCCGAGCCCCGGCGTCCCAGGGCAGCGTGCACTCGGCACAATGCGCCGGTCTCGCCGTGACTCCCTCACCGAGGACGTGGGGTGGGCGTTGCGAGAAATGCAAGAGCATCATGACCGTCTCGAGAAGATCAGATCGATCTCCCTTGCTTCTGGTGCTTCCCCATACATGCCTTCGGCTGCTGCTGCCGCTGCCGCTGCTCCTAGTGAGCCGGCAGCGGCTGGCGAGCCTCCGTCGGCTGTGCCGAAGCCCGTCAATGAGCGCATCTCCACCCTCGAGTTGGACAACATGACCATAGAGAGCCCCCCGAGCGACCCTATCTGGACGACCACGGCTCGCCGGACGACGCACGACTCCTCTCTCCACGCCATGGGAGAAAACTATATGCCATATATCCCCGAGGAACCGCTCGATCTTCCGGGCCCCAACGATGGGTTCCGCGGCATCCCGTCCTACGCACGGAAGCTCAGAGAGGCAGAGGGTGACATGGACGAAGACGAAGACGACCTGATGCGGCAAAACATATCGCATGCGCACACACCTGCACATGAGCCTGCGGGCCCCATTGGCGAGTCGTTTATGCCGTACATTCCTTCGGCACCAGAGGGCAAGGCAGCCAGCATGGCCTATCGGCCTCCCCCCATCGTGGCCTCTAAGGCCCTCCCCGACACCGAATTCCGTGGCCGGGGGCCGTTTGCTGGCTACAGAAACCGTGACCTCATTGCCGAACGCGATCTCAACCGACTCCGCCGCAAGTCGCCGCCCATGCTGGGCAAAGACCTGGTTTTTCCCAAATGCTCATCGCCGCAGATGACGAAGCTGGAGCCCGAATACCTGTGGAGTATCCACGACCACAAAGAGAATTCACATCGCGATACCACGGGCCATCATGGCCTATGGCGCGGCTACTGCTACTCCAAGGAAAAGAACGAGGCTCTGGTGCCCATCGAGCGCCCCGTTATGCTTGCTACCCCTTACCCCCCAGGGACGCCTTACGATCCGTTTTCTCATGCCTTTAGCATCACGGCGCCCGGCTCTGTCTATGGTGAGCCAGCGAGCCTAAAACCAATGGATGGAGTCGTGCTCAGTGCCGGCCACGCCTTGGCGAGTTCGCCGAATGGCCTGTGGACCGGCACCGCGTCGGCGGGCCATAAGGAGGCCAAGCTGGACCACCACCACCAGAAGCATCACGGTGGGAATGCGGGGCTGCACGTGCTCATGTCGCTCGATGAGCGTCTGCGTGAGGAGAAGAAGGCCGCCGAGCTCGAGGAGAAGATTGCGGCCGAGTTCACAGACCGCTTTGTCACACAGGTGTACAACTACCTTTCGCTGGGCTACCCAGCCATGGCCCGCGCATACGACAGCGAGCTTTCCAAGATCTCTCACGTTTCTCTGGACGACCTGGAGCGTGATGACACCGACCTCATGGACGGCATCAGCAAACCTTCTGGACATATCGCCCTGGACGAGGACGAAGGCAACGGCAGCGACGAGTCTACCGACAGCCAGACTTCCTCCAACGGAAGCTCGTCCAAGTCCTCCAGGTCCTCCAAGTCCGCCAACCACTCCAACTGCCCGCGCTGGCGTGCCCTCAAGCTCTACATTTACGAATGGGCTCGGCAGCACCCCGATCTCGACAGCATCAGCCCTCTTGCCTGGGGCATGCAAGAACGGAGAGGCAGCTGGGGCGTCTAAGCTCCCTTCAACAGAGTGCATTCACTTACGTTTTCATTCTCGTTCATTTTCGGTTTCTTTTGTCTGTTTTATCGCTTTCGTTTTAATCTCTGCTTTTATCATCATTTTCATTCCCCAAAGCGTTAAATCTGGGTCTTTTCTCTTTTTTTTTTGTTCGCGTTCTTTTAATATGGCGGTTTGCGTTGTCTATTTCCCGTCCAGCTTCAATTTCGATGGTTTAGGAAGCGTTCGGAACTACAGTTGTTACTGTTACTCTTGTTACGATAGAAGCATTTTATCACTAGCCGATTGGTGGAAGGAGAGGTCACGCTGTGGCTCTACGTGAGGAACCAGTCCTCGGCCGGGATACGGTAGACAAAAGCAAATGTCAAGGTTAATATTGCCTTTCCAAAATAAATTCCCGGGCGCATTGCATGCGACTGCGAGTACGACTGCAACTACGTAAGATGGCGACTGCAGCTAGGCGCGTATTCTCCACAGGATATCTTAATTCCAAGTACTCGTACATAGCCTCTGAGCTGTCGAAACGGGCCTAAAACGCGCTAGAAGAAAGGCGGTATCTGGCAGTAATTCCTCAGGTCCCAGGCTTGCGAAACCATTAATTTTACTCCATCCATCGATAGTAGCTGTTTCGGAGACACGTCGCGCGGCCTGCACTGCTCAAACGACACCCCCATTTAACACCGAGTTCCCGACCACCGTTGGATTACTGGACGGGGTATTGCCCCTTCTCCGCGCAGCTCCTCCTTATACTCGCCGCCTCGACTCTGTCTATGGACTCTCCGTTGACGCATCAGCCTCGCCCTGAGGTGTTCCAACCCAAGATTGTCCAGCTCTACGACGAGATCTTTGGGGTTTGCCTCTCCGGATGCTGAGCCGCTTCTCCATGTGCCTCCACTAACCAGGACAGGATGAAGACGCACCCATCCCGACCGAAGGCTTCTGGGCCGAGTTCTTTCTCCTGCGCCCCGACCGCCGAGTTCTGCGCCAACGAGTCGATGCCTTGTCACCAGCTGCGCTCCTAGCTGTCGAAAGCCAGACAAGAAACCTTTTCGCGCGATGTGTGGCGACAGCGGCGGGCGGCGTCCTCGAACGAGGACATGATGTCGCAGACGAGAAGAACCTGAAGCCACCTCGGTGCGAGGTTGCCGCCGCTGCGGCTCTCGACACGCTCTGCACATTTCTGTCCGCCGTCCTGAACAAGAAATACACCAACCCAAGCTCCGATGTCATTGCAGTACTGGCAGGACTGGACCATGTGGACACGGTCATGACCGACTTTGTCGCTGCCCTCGATGGCCTGCTACGACATGGACGGACGCTCTCGCTGCGGACCAAAGCCGTACACGTCGCGCTCGCAACAACGGCCGGTGCCTACCAGACAACTCTCCTGACATACTTTATCCAGCGAGACCTCTTTCCGTCCATCATACGGGTGAGCACACTATCCGCCAACGGTCGCGCCTGGCCACTGCCCATGTCCCACTGCTGACCATGGCCCCCCCAGCTTATCCTCGATGCGACAACGCCGAGCTCGGCGTTCGAGCCGTTCGCCCTGGTGGGCCTGCTGGCAAATTACAACAAATTTGAATTTCAGAACCCCTACCAGCTGCGCCTCAATGATTTTGTCAATGAAGGAGCCATCCAGACCATCCTGTCCAGCATCGGCGGCAGCTGTCGGCAGCTGCGCGACCAGTACGTGGCCGTCCAGGATGACCTGCCCGAGGGGTGGACGCTGGCCAACACGCTGGGCCTGATCGGCCTCGGTTCCATCGCCCCTGGACCCAAGCCGCCGCCAAAGCCTGTCTACGACGCCGAGACGGCGAAGCAAATGTTCACCGACTTGCCGGGCGACGAGGCCGCTATATTGCTGGCCACATATGACTTTACGCATGCCAACAAGTTGTTTTGCTTCAATCTGGTGACGTTTTCTGGGCCGGACTCGGCGAGCCCAGCAGCCACAGCCACACCAAACGGCGAACCCAGCCAGGAGCAGCCCTTGGCGAGCTTCATCTCGCTCACGTCGTACCTGCTTCAGCACGCGTATCGATCGTCACGCACCACGCTCTATGCTCACCTCTGCATTATGGTATTCCGGTTGCTCATCGAAGACCCCACTCTGTGCAAGCGCATGTGCAGCGAGGAGAGCCGTGCTCATGTCCGCCTCTGTCGACAGCGGGCACCTCACCTCTCGCTCATCAAGGCTGATCGCCCTCTCGCTGCCAGTGTCATGGATGCCATGGTGGATGGAATGACGCACAACCTTCGTCGTCGTCTTGATGTTGGCTTATACACATCATGCACGGGCATCTTGCTACGTCTCGTGGCACATCTGTCGCGCACGCGAACCCGGCTGGCCTACCACTGGTCGGAGTTGTTCCGTGCTGTGATCGCTCTGATTCGGTTTCTGACAACGTACGCGGCTGATTTGCAGAGCTCGTCGCATCTGGAGACGCTGCTGGACCATGTCGTCAACTTGGTGGCGTTGGGCTTATCGGCCGGGGAGGCATTCTTGCCCACCCCCGCAGCTTATGACGACCTATTCTACAAGGTGGTCGAGGCCGGCGAGATCCTCGTTCGCTTCCGCGACACGTACAAGCTGGCACAGCGACCAACCAACAGCATCGAGACGCTGATTAATGTCAGCGCGCACTACAAACAAATGCTAGCTGACGGTGCGTTGGCCAGGGGAGGCAAAGGCAGCCGCGTCAAGAATGGTGGGTCGTCGCAGTCAGTCCTTACGAGCCTTCAGGTAGCCGAGGTCATCAAGCAGGGCTACGAAAGCCTGAGCATCCAAGCCACGGAGGGACTTGACAGCTGGGAAAGATACCGCGAGGCGGATGAGCGCATTCTGCTGAAAAAAGTAGCCAGGACGGCCGTGGGAGACGTGAGATGTCTGGTGGAGGACGAGGAATGAGGCCAGCTGGGCGTTTGGTGTGCTCTGAGCTTCAAACTTGTTTCATTTCGGAGAGCGAACTGAGGCCAGACACCTTTGGATTTTGCATCATAGCACAGGCGTCCGGTCATCTCAGCAGCGTCGCATGGGAAATCTTCAGTAGACAGATCTTGGGTTGAAGAATCAATTATTTTATTCATTATTTTACTAGATCTACTTGATCCCCAACGTTGCCTTAGTAATAATCACGGGTGCTGTTCAGTGAAGCGCTGTCCAATAATATTTGCGAACAGCTTTGATTGAAGATTTTGACCAATGGCACACTCCTGATTGGCACGGCCAAATCCGGGATTTACAGTATGTATGTACAGTATCCTTTTATAATTCGCACTATTTGTTTGTCGCCCCTCCGATCGTTATTTGAAATGCCGGTTTGCTTCTCTATCAGCTTTCCACAGCTCAACGGTAACCTAGCACCTATCAATTCCCCGCAGGTCCTAGCCAAACTTCCATTGCGACGTCCGCGACGGTTATCCCAACTCCACGAGAAAGATGAATGCCGCAGTCGTCATACCGAGGCAGACCTCGGTCTGCCTGTTTTGTCGGCAAAGCCTTCGGCACCTTCGTCAACGGCAGTCCCAGCACCATATCTCGCACATGCAATCCTCATCACAGCTATGCTCCCCGAGGAGCGCACGCCAGCGGTATTTGTCGACTGCGGCTGTCGTCAACTTTCCGTCGTCGGCAGCCGCTGCTGCGGCGTCGGTATCCGCGGCGTCGGCCGGCACTGCTTCCTCCTCGCCTCCGTCCACCGGTTCTCGCACCCCATACACCCGATACTCTCTTTACTCCGATTCTGTCCCGCCTGTGAGGATGCAACCACCTCCGCCACCACTCCCCGTGGAGCCGGAACTGCCGGCCCCAGCCTCACATTCACGGTCGAGCGTGCCACCGGCAACACCTGCAGATAAGGTGGACCGACTAGCTAAGCAGATGAAGAAGACGGTACAAACCATAACGGAGGAGGTGAAGGCATCTGCCGGCACATCTGCTGCAGCCGTGGCACAGAAGCCGAAACCAACAGTGGCATCTCCGAAACCGGCAGGACGGCGGCCATCGAAGCTTCGCGCGCCTCGAAAGGCGGCCATGCGCCTGACACCGGCGGCGGTGGAGCAAGTCAAGTCCCTCCTGGAGGGCCCAGAGCCCAAGCTATTGAAGGTCGGAGTTCGCAACCGCGGATGCAGTGGATTGGCGTACAATCTCGAATACGTCGAACAACCAGGCGCCTTTGACGAGCTGGTCGAGCAGGACGGTGTGCGGGTGCTCGTGGACAGCAAAGCGCTCTTCAGCATCATTGGGAGCGAAATGGACTGGGTGGAAGACAAGCTGAACCAGCGGTTCGTTTTCCGGAACCCGAACATAAGTAAGCTTCCTCGCCCTTTTTCTGTTCATTGGATAACTACTCACACGTCACAGAGGAGCAATGCGGATGCGGTGAATCTTTTATGGTTTAGAAACGACACCATGCTACTATTTTACAATATGTTTTTTGGGAGGGGACTGGCATTTGGGAATTCATTGGAAATAGCATACCACACATGCGCAGGCCACAGTGTCAAGCAATGATAGCTTGAGTTCTGCGAAAGAACATTATGCATAATGACATGATTTTGTACGAGGAAAAGTCCCCGTCTTTACTTCCACGGCTGTTATTTTAGCATAATATGCCACTCGAATGTCCTCATTTCCAAATACTGCTCTTGATAATGCGCCTGTGCCATTTGCTTTGAACTTCCCTCAGTCTACAGTACCACCGTCATCGACGTAGTCAAAGGTCCGTAAAAGGGCACGCACAAGGTGAACGTATGAGCACAGTGGCCCAAGGACTAATGATAATTGTTCGTGGGCAACTACTGAGGAAAAGAAAACAAAGAAACCATGTCAAAACTACGCAATGTCATCCCATGAATTTCGCTGCCAACGCAAGTGGATTTTGCATTCTATTTATACCATTCACGCCCCCTCTCCCCCTCAAATCAAACGGTGCATCTACACTGCTGCCATTCTCGGATGGTGAACTGGCTGCAGGGTTCTGTTGTGAATGATTATATCTTCCAGGAACACCCATTCCCTGTAGCTGAGAAGCACAAGAACGTTAAGCAGAAGCATACGCGTAAATATACGATCCCAGATTGGGCGAAGAGCGTGGAACCACAAGTCCGATGGGATGATGAAACTCGCAATGCAAGGGCCAGCCTCTTGAACACCCGTTTTTGCTCCATCTGAAAACTTGATCTCGGAAAGCCAACAACGCCAACCACCGTATCATAATGGCACTACCAGCTGGAAAGAGATTTACAACATCGATACTCGTGCGTTCGTCGCAGTTGTCTTGACAGTTCGAAAACCTCACTCTGAACTGCACAGATAATTCATTGACGAAACCCCGGACTTGATGAGAAAACTTCTGAGCACGATTTGACCAGAAATGCTAAAGGCCCTCGGCAGGCTGCGGATTCTTCGTTCAGAGTGAGTTCTGCTCTGGACCTAGCTGAAAGTCTTTGCTGACAAGAAAACTTACTCCTCACTCGGCTTGCTCAACCTTAGGGGATAACTTAAAGAACCATGTTAACAATCTCTGTGACTTTAAAATATGAGGCAAAAAAGTCGGCTATGGGCTCTTTCTTTACGTCAGCATTGTCTTCGACGATCAGATGAACCGCATGTGGCGCAACAAACTCTCATGCCCCATTCTGGCAGGATACTTTGGTACCCGGCCTTAAATATTTTATGTTCATCCCGTAGGAATCCACTGTATTGTGGGGTACATCTGCCAGTGGAGAGCTCCGTATCTGTGCAAAAATATTTCTAGTTTGTCTCTATGATTTGGATTGCTAGAAGTGGTAAAAAAGTACCTAAAAAGTAAGATTCAAAAAGAAACCTCTCCCACCGGGAATTGAACCCGGGTCTCAAGCGTGACAAGCTTGCATACTGACCACTATACTATGGAAGATTGATGGAACACGGCGTAGTTTTTATCATACATTAATCACCTACGCCTCCGCCTGTTTCTACTCGTATCATTCCAAGCCCCAAGTTGCTGCTGACCCTTGACTTGCTTTCAGCTAGACGCTCATTGCCACCCGTAAAAAATAGGCATATATTTATTCACACTGTAAAGTACATGCTTTTACAAAATTCTAGTAACCCGGTATTTACTGAGTGTGAGTACTCTCAGAGCACGCTTCGCGTGATTCCTGCTATGCAAGGTATTTCACTTTTAAATATATTAATTGACAATATTCACCATATTTCAGGCAGTGTACATGATCCATGCCCTTTTCCCTTTTATATTCTCTCAAGTATTTTAGGTAGTCTGCAAGAAAGTAGAGCTCTTTGCTCCTGTCAAACACTCTTCAGTACCCTGCATTAACCCATTGACACCAATCTAGTTGAGGCTCAAGCAAGAAGTATAAGGGTGTAGCACTTGTAAGTACAGTTGACAATTAAACAATTAAAAATAGGATAAATCTACAAAAAAAGAACACCAAACAAAAAGAAAGAGAAAGGAATCACAAAAATAAACTCTCCCACCGGGAATTGAACCCGGGTCTCAAGCGTGACAAGCTTGCATACTGACCACTATACTATGGAAGATGTCCCCACTGTACTCTGGAATCCTATTGGCAGAAGCTATCTTAGGTGAATAAATATATCTTACTGCCTGCTATGCCTACGATCAGCCACAGCCATTATTAGCTCTTATTTCCAGTCGACAGATTCTCACAAATGAATCAGCGCAGACAGCGAAGAAGTAGCACAGGCATAGACACCTCAGGTGGTGCTGTAACAATTTTTCTTCTTTTTGGTTGGTTTTCTGTGCCATTGTGTGTAACACCTGTACTTGGGCGAATGGGTTCGGGGAGAATAACACGCTGTGTCCGACGCCACGCACAATTTCGTTGCCCTGCATAATAAGCCACAGCCTCCTGCGGCGCCCGCTGTTGGACCCTTAGCGCGTCTTCGACATGACAACACGCGTCTCTAGCATTCCCTGTGTCGAGACACACGAGCCGCATAACAGCCTATTGCAGAATACCTGCGCTCAAGAGCAGAATTATCTGAGCTAGAGGTCATAATGTTTTCGCGGACCTCGTCCGCTCCGTCCTCTCAAGGCAAAGCGCCGCCACCGTCCACCTCTTCTCTCTCCTTTGTCCAATGCCCCATCTGCGGCAAGAATGTTCGGCCAAACGACATCAACGCACACCTGGACAGTGGGTGTTCCACGCACATTTTCGACAAGGACGCAAATCATAACTCTTCGAATGGAACCGCCAACGGTGCGTCCAACGGATCTCGACGACCAACACCACCGATAGCTTCGCCACCGCCGTCCCATTCGGCAACGCCCTCTCAGAAGCGGCCAGCCTCGAGCTTCTTCCAAACCCCAGCCGCAAAGCGGCAAGCTGCCAACGGGGCCACCAAAGCGACAACACAAGCCTCCACTTTTACTCTCTCGGTGTCATCACAGACCCCGGGCTTGAAGAAGCGACGTTTTGACGAGGGGCCAGGCCAGAGCTCGCCGACCGATACAGCAGAGGAGACTTCAGAAGGAAGTCCAGCAAACGCACGTGTGCCGGTGCAGACGTCAGCGTCTGCTCCTGTTTCAGGCCCATCTGCGAAGCGGAAACGCACGAACCGAGCTGCGCCATTAGCTGAACGGATGCGTCCTGATAGCCTCGATGATGTGTTCGGTCAAGATCTTGTTGGTCCCAACGGCGTACTTCGCTCTCTCATTGAAGCGGACCGTGTGCCATCTATGATCCTGTGGGGCGGCTCAGGCACGGGCAAGACGACGATTGCGCGATGTATAGCTCAGCGTGTGGGCAGCCGTTTCGTGGAAATGAATGCCACGAGCAGCGGTGGTGTGGCAGAGTGCAAGAAGACGTTCCAAGACGCGGCCAACGAACTGTCGCTTACAGGGCGCAAGACTATTCTGTTTTGTGACGAGATACATCGCTTCACTAAGGCGCAGCAGGATGTGTTTCTCAAGCCAGTTGAGGCTGGCACAATCACCCTGATCGGTGCTACGACGGAGAACCCCTCTTTCCGCATCGTGGGGGCACTGCTTTCGCGTTGTCGAACTTTCACGTTGGCGCCGTTGGGCAAGGAGGACATCAAGCGTATTCTGGTGCGGGCTGTCCGCGAAGAGACGGGCGTCAACATTGGCGACGATCCAGCTGGAGGCAGGAAGGAGCAACCAGACGAATCAACAGAGCGGCGAGCGACTGTATCACCTTTGATCGATGATGAACTGCTGGCGTACTTGGCCGCATTTGCCGACGGTGACGCACGAACGGCTCTGAACTTACTGGAGCTAGCTATGTCTATTGCGGTGCGGCCAAAGGAGGTGGACCCTTCGTCAGGGACGGGGACGGCTCTTACAAAGGATGACCTCAAAGCAGCCTTGACAAAGACACTCGTGTACGACCGTGCCGGCGACCAGCACTACGACACAATCTCTGCTTTCCACAAATCGGTGCGTGGCTCCGATCCGGATGCTGCTCTTTATTACTTGGCCCGTATGCTTCAGTCGGGTGAGGATCCGCTATTCATTGCCCGACGAATGGTTGTGATTGCATCCGAGGATGTTGGGTTGGCAGATGGCTCGTTGCTGCCATTAGCGACGGCGACATACACGGCAACACAGCAAATAGGCATGCCGGAGGCGCGTATCCCGCTTGCGCACTGCGCCGTGGCTCTCTCTCTGGCACCGAAAAGCACACGAGCCTACCGCGGCTTGAACAATGCCTTTGCGGCGCTCCGAGAGCCTGGTGTGGCGGCACTGCCGATCCCGATCCACCTTCGCAACGCACCGACTCGGCTGATGAAGGAGATGGGGTACGGCCACGAGTACAAATACAACCCGAACTACCTCAACGGACGAGTGAAGCAGGATTATCTCCCAGAAGAGTTGTTGGGCCGGACGTTTCTGGAAGCCCGCGACCTGGGCACAGCATTGGATCCGGACTTGGAGGACTAATATTTGAGGCGAAGGCTGCTGGGGCGTTGCCCTTTATCTTACTCTGCGCCACGCGCAGCACTCATGATTATGATTATGGTCTCGATGTCTGGATGTTGCCGTCCTGATTTGGCCTCGTTGACATGAGCATGTAATATTTGACTGTCTTGGCAGTGTCGATGAATTGAGACAGACAGGGTAACAAAAGCTTTTATCAAACAATTTTTAGCAAACAAATCGTTGCATAACGGGAGGCTTCGAAGCGTGTGGCAATGGCAATGGCAGTGGCAGTGGCAGACCGAAGAGGTGGCATTGTGCGAGGGTCGCGCGCAAAACCTAATTGGAGTTTAGGCCTGTAGGTGGCTTGTGTCTGGGCGCCAGTCGCTCAGGTGGGGTGATAAACTCAGCCCTGTGGCTTTGAGGATGACGTACAGAGTCGGCTCTTTCTTTGCCTGGATTGGAAAAACGCTGCGCTTTCCCCAGGCTGCATCTTTCCTGTGGCTTTTTTTGGGCTCCGTGCCTTCCACCCCGGCTATTCTGCACTTGGGACGACAGCGACTACTGTATGCATAGACGCTACCTATAATACCATCTCAGATCCTCTCTTCTGCCTGCCGACCTGCCCGTCAAGGGCAACCAAGCCATACGAGCGCGAACAGCGACTGCCCTGTTTGTCTGAGCGCCGAACCCGCAGAATGGAGGTCCAGACACCAAAGGACAACCCTGCACGAGCTGCAAGCTTTTCTGGGAACAGCAGCGCTACCGCAAACCCGGCTCCTTCGACATCCCTCGTTCCCGACAGCGACAGCAGTGCCATTCCCGACGTACCTCCACCATCATACGAAGAAGCCACCGGAATCTCGCCATCCGCCCCAAATCGGCTGTCCACCGCAGGACTTGGGGGACCTGGCAGGAGACCGTCTGCTTCCTCCCCATCCCCCGTCGCCGGCGAGAAACCTACCCTGCCTCCCCGCCGAACGGCCGGCCAGCAGCCCGTGCCGGGTGCTATCCCTGTCGGCCGCCAGTTTCCTCCTGCATTCAACCTCTACACCGACAGCTGGCAACGCACATACACACTCGGCGAACACCAACAGACACCATTATATGCAGTGCGACTGCGGCCGAGCTGGTCCTCTGCAAACCCGATCGTGGCGCTGCACAATGGGCCGAATGCGCAGACAGCACCGCTGCTTGCGGCTATCGACGGGAACTTGCTCTCCGATCAGATGTCCATCACATTACCACCTCCGCTCACCTACAGGGGCGGTTCGACAGCCGTGCCCTTTGAGCTTGTCGTCGGCTGGACTCACTTGTATCGTTTCACCATCGAGGTGGGCACCGACCGTGCCAGCGCACACCAGGAGACATTTGAGTGGCGACACAGCTTCGGCAGCGCAATCGCCGCACTCGGCGGCGCCCGTGACGGGTGGAAACTCGTGCGTATGAGCACGACGCCGCTGGCCGGACAGCCGCAACGGCAGACGGCGTTTCTCACGTCGGACGGGCGCGAGGTCGTGGCCGTGTGGTCGGATGCGATCATGAGCATCAGCAAGCTGCTGAAGTTTGCCTTTATTGGCACGGGCCTGACCGGATTGCTAGGCGAGAGGTGGGCCGTGATGGCCGTGACAAGCGCCCTCGGTGTGTGGGAAAAGGAGCAGTCACCTAGCAGCCGGCGGTGACAGGAGCTCTACAGGATGTAATAGTAACACTACGGGAGGCCGGGCGCACATGGCTGTGTCTACGTTGTTTCGTTTTTCTGTTTGGCCTGCCATTTTTATAATTATTCTTGTCATCTTTAGTGTCGGCAAGACACTCGCATACTTTTACATCACATAGCACATTCTAGCGAAGTAATGGATGGATATGAAAGCAGCCCATGAATAGGGTGGCTTGAAAATGGCGCGATCCAAGTATCTCTCTATGCTTGTCTAACAACCGAATCAACGCCCCAAACAAGCTGACATGCCTACCAGGCCCGGAGACCTCACACCGACATCTTCATAGCAATTGCCTTGTGTGGTGAGTATCCCTTGATCACAAAGTCCTCCAGCTGCCACCCGTCGATGCTGCAGCCCTTGGGTCGGGCTATCTCGAGTTCTGGAAACGCGCGAGGCTCACGTTCCAATTGTTCGCGCAGCGCGTCGATATGATCAACGTAGACATGTGCGTCACCCATGACGTGCGTTAGACTGCCGGGAACAAGATTGCATGCATGGGCCAGCATGTGGGTCAGAAGGGCGTAGCTGGCAATGTTGAACGGCACGCCGAGACCCATGTCGCACGACCGCTGGTAGAGCTGACAGTGCAGATGCGCGGGGCCCGCGGCATCACTGCTTGCTTCTGCTGCTGCTGCCAATCCTTTGACGCCTCGCGCCTTGCCTGGGTGTGAAACATAAAACTGCGCAAACATATGGCACGGCGGCAGAACCATCAGAGGCAGGTCACGCGGGTTCCACGCCGACAGCACAATGCGCCGGTCGTATGGACTCGTCTTGAGCTTGCGTACCACCTCAGCCAGCTGGTCCACACCTTGGCCCGTGTAGTCGCTATGGGGGCCGGTATACTCGGCGCCGAAATGGCGCCATTGGAAGCCATAGACGGGGCCGAGATCGCCCTCCTCGCGGTCCTGAAAGCCCAGCTTGTCGAGAAACTCGCGCGAGCCGTTGCCGTCCCAGATCTTGATATTGCGCTCGCTCAAAGGTTTAGAGGTTGTATCACCGCGAATGAACCACAGGAGCTCTTCAATGACTCCTCGGTGGAAGACGCGTTTTGTTGTAAGCAGGGGCAGGATGGGAATGCCGTCGCGGTTTAGGGAGAATTTGAGTGGCCGCGGGGCGAATATGGAGAGTGTGCCTGTGCCAGTCCTATGCATAAAGTTAGCCCTAATTCAAGCCCGAGGATTTCAGAAAGTCTCTTACCTGTCTGGCCGGTGCTCGCCTTCTTCCAAAATCTCTTGGACAAGGTCAAGATACTGATGCTCTTCGCGGTTGGCCTCTGCTGGCTTCAGCCCAGAGGCAGCCGTTTCGTCCTTTGCTGCTGGCATTGTGCATATACAAAAGAAGAAAAAGAAACGAAAAAACCTAAATTATTCCCAAGGTCTAAGGCCGTCAATTCGAGAGTCTTGCAAAACGTTAATGTCGACAGAAGTGAGCCCCTCGACGCGTCGCGTCTGCGTATTAATTAAACCAGTATTAGCTAGCAACCCCACCAAGCTTCGTTTGCGGCGTTTTCGGACTAATAACGGTAGGTTCCGGACTTAAACATTTGGCGTACATGCATAACCATTCTACGACATAAGAGCTAGAGCAACATCCCGTCACAACGGTGTCCAGCGCTGAAATGCGAGACCGAAATGCCGAAGCCTTTCTATATCTGCCGCAGCTGCGCCATCTGCCTGGCCAGATACCGCGCCCGTGCGATCCTCGACCTTCCTGTCCAAACCAAGTGTACGCGGTGGAATACAACAAATGCAGCCGCAGAACCGAAGCCCGAAGCTCCGAAAAATACCGTACAAAATGCCTTGTCTCGACGTTTAGAGGAGGCTACGGAGGAGACACTACTTACGGGCGGACGAGCAGGACGGCGCGCCATCGAAGAAGCCGGGTTTAGTGAAGAGCTGAAAGCTCGGCTGCTGAGCAAGATTGGCGATGCACAGTTTCGCACGGAACACGGGGAAACCATTGCTGCGGCAGGCCTCGATCCTGCGTCGATGAAGCCAAATGCGATTGGCGCGAGCGCATTAGACCTGGCAGGATCACAGCCATGGCAGGGTGAAGAAGCCACGGCCGATGCAGTGCAGCGCATGCTCCAAGATGCACGGAAGCCTTTGCCACCAAGACTGCGTGGAAAGCCCAAGATTCCCGACCCAGTCGTGGTAGACATGCGTCTACAGAGACCATCAACACAAACTGCAGGACAACGGGCAGCAAGTGCCCGGGACAAAGCCACCGTCTACGCCGGGCTCGACAAGAGCAAAGAGATCGGACTCAGCGAGAAGGAACGAGAGGCTTTTCGGAAAGAGCTCCGAGAGAGATTCACTCCCAGTGGTCGTGTGATGCCCAACAGCATCTCGGGGTTGGCCGCGTTAGCCAACGAACGAATCGAAGACGCTATCGCCCGGGGTCAGTTCCGAAACATCCCACGAGGTCGCGGGGTGGAGCGCGACACCCGTGCCGACAACCCTTTTATTGATACGACCGAGTACATCATGAACAAGATGATCCAGCGGCAGGATATGGTACCGCCGTGGATCGAAAAGCAACAGGAACTGGCGCGGACAATGCGCAATTTTAGGATGCGTCTGCGAAATGACTGGACACGTCATGCGGCAAGGTCTATTGCCAGCCACGGCGGATCGTTGCAACAGCAAATGGCACGCGCACAGGCTTATGCCAAGGCCGAGCGGGTTCACAACCCTCGGCGACGCAACGTAGAGCAGTTGTCCGTATCTACGAGCGCCACCGATGATCCGGTGATGGCTGAAGCCCGGAGGGTGGCCACAGCCACAAGTTCCACGACAACGGAGGATGCCCAGGATGTTAGCGACGATGATGAGCCAGTCGGATTCCCATTTCGCGACCCCAAATGGGAAGCGTCTGAGCGGTCTTACATTGAGTTGGCGGTCACGAACCTGAATGCCATGACACGGTCTTACAATTTGATGGCGCCAGAACTGGCAAAGAAGCCGTACTTTTCCGTAGACCGAGAAATGTCTGCTTGCTTTTCAGATGTTGCACCGACACTGGCCGACATCATACGAGACCGTTCCGCCCAGCCACGGAAGCCTGCTTCAGACATTGGAGAGAAAGTCGGGCGCCGCATGATCAACCGGCTCGTGGGGGATGATGCTGCAGCCGCACGTGTCTACGACTCGAAGACGCCCAACTATGGTCTGAAGGAAATGTGGAGAGACCTATGGAAGCGACCAGCATAAATCCAGTTTGCGTTGGCTTATGCCGTCATGACAGTCAAGGCTTGATGACACATAACGATGCCCTTTATTCGTCATGGTTAATTTCACATGCGTATTTCTGAATATTTACAGGAATGAGTGCGTTTAACAGACCCCCGTTTGGTTTTCAGGAGAGAAATGCTTGCCATTCAACTCGATAAGAGAATGGCCTGCAGAAATCTCGCACAAATGGGTATATGTCGGCTGTCGACATCCCAAGAGACCAATTTTTGATATCGCGAATGTGAATTTCAAAGATTGGGCTGAGCACCAGGCGCTGCCAGTCCCCTTCCAGGTCAAGGAAGACCCCAGAGTCTGTGTATGGCCAATTCACAGACATGGCGGTCCCAGTCGTGCGATGGAAGTATGAGAAGCCGATGCTTCGCCAGCAGTTACTTCGAATAATATCCTCTCGTAATTCCGGCCTACAGGTCCGTTAGAGTGAAATTTTGAGAGATAATTGGTAGCTTACCGTATGACCTTGTCAACCCATGCCGGGTGCGAGCATGTTCGTTGAAGAGACGTTGGCTTAATAAAGTCGGGAAGTTGTTCGTAGCTGTGCTTGCTCTGGCAAACTAACCATCACAGGAATGAGGATATTAAGCATATGAAGGCAACCCGGGCCGTGAGAAGACTGAATGGAAGATTTTCGGACGAAGTGCTTGGCCAAGGCAGTTGTTAATGGGTTCATGTCGTCGTCGTCCAGGACAGGGTTCAGCAGTAAAGAGATTCTAGAAAATCGACGCCGACTGAGTTCGTGGGCCGCACATTGACTTATTCCAGGAGCATTAAATATGACCTTCTCTAAATCTGTGGTTGGAGGGTATGTGGAGGGAAAGTTTTAGCCACTCAGGCGTAAGCTCGGAACGGTCCGCTAACGGCACTGAGAACGGAGCGGCGAGGTTGTTCAGCCCAAATGCTGGAGCATTCGCCTCTGCGGTCAGCAGCTCATTGTTAGCAAACAACGAATTGCCACCCTTGTCGGTCGTCGCCTTCGCATGCGCTTCAGACAGCCCGTCAAAGTATTCCTTAGCAGGGGCATTGGTGAGGCTGCTAGAAGGGGCTCCCCAAGAGAACCAGATATCCCCCTGGCTATCAATTTGGAAGCATCTGACTGCCCCATATTATTGCAAGAGAATTTCAGCGTCTCTCAATCGAGCCACCAGGCGGGCATTCTACTTTTCCAGTCATTCGATCTTTGCCTTCTTCTTCCGCTGGCAATGCCGCTGGCCTGCGCGATCGCTGGCACGCTTTTTCTCGATATGCCAGCTGTTTAAATTAGAGACCATTCGGGATGCAGTATCTCGTTTTCCCATACTGTGAGCCTAATTGGCAGGCTTGAACGCTCATGGTTCTTGTTCGTCAGTTGAGATCAAGAGAATGGGCGTTCCCCATTTAAGTTTCTCGCCCTCCACAGCCTCTCCCCGCTTCCCCACACCAACTGATATGAACTAACTTGCTTCGGCAAGGCTCTCCATTAGCGCCCTGGTCAGTGCTGAGGCCTGATGAAAGTGTTCAGTGTTGATTATTTGAGGAAGCGAGTTCTTCGTGCCTCCACACAAGGTTTTAATTTCTAGAGGCATCAAGTGTTGATCGCTGTGATCGAAGTGAAAAATTAACTTGGAGACCTGATTTTCAACGGTTAAATCTTTCAGAGCGGAAAATAAACTTGAGATTGGTTGGAGTTCACAGAGGATCCTCAGAATCAACACCACCTTTGAGAAACCAGCCATGATGCACCACCCTTAACTCGCACGAGAATTCTGGCGGCTAGAAATGAATGACTCAGTAACATTCGGTATTCACAATAAGCCTAACATTCTTGACAGGCCAATTTAGTGGTATTTGCGAGATACCCGAGCAGATCTGATCTATCTTACCTTGGTGTGTAGTATTGCAGTCGTCTCGAAGAGAGCACAAAACCCGCTCTTCTGTAAGCATCTTATTTCGGGGTCGGATGTTATTATGAGCGTAAGCAAATTTAAACGTACAATTGTTCATTTGTTGAGATTACAGAACATCTTGATGTTTCACGGGATGTGAACATTTCTCTTCAGGATGCACAACAATATGCGGTCATTGGGTTTGTAAAACTGCGAAGATGTCATGTCTTCCATCAAAATGCCGAGCGACGACCTTTTCTCCCTTGGTGAGGATTTTGTACACACTAAAAGTTTCTTGCTGGGACATTGGACGGAAGCTTCGATTTTCGCCTATGTAGATGCAGATTAAGCATTCTTAGCACGGCGAAAAAACTTGTGAGCAGGGCCAATATGGTCACGGCCATATGCCAGCATGGTATGCACAAAATGGACCTGTTTATCTGGTTTTTGGAATGTACCCAGACTAATTGAAAGAATCAGCTGGCCTACTATAGCAAGCGAAAGTCTTGCCTTAGATCGAGCGGGGTTGCTATTGCGCATAAAAGACAAACACGTGAAGAAAGTTGTGACACTGGAGGCCATTTCAAACGGTATGGGAAGTTCTTGCTAAGATGATCTAGCAACTATCTGTAGACTCTTACAGGCTCTATGGAGCCGAGTTCTCAAAGTAAGAAGCCAGTCTTGTGCCATTATGAGTTGGCAAAGCGCGGAGTTTCCTGATTCAGAAGTCCTGTGTGCTTATTGGACTCTACCTCTGCACACTGCAACCTATTTGGTTAAGAAAGGGTGGCAAAAGCTGCATGCGGATTGCGACCTATGGCGTCAGGTGGGGCTGCATCCCTGTTACGTATTTTGCAGCGACCAACGCCTTAGGCTATGGACATTTTCATTCCTCCATTTGCGCAGACAACACTGCCGGTGGTCCATGCAGCCTCTGTGGAGCAGAGCATGTCAATCACACCCGCAATCTCGTCCGTGAACCCTGGTCGACGACCGCCCATAGACTCGCGAACCAGTTTGTCAAATTTGTCGGCCTCGGCCCCGGCGAGCTTCTTCACTTCAGGCTCACCGCTGTATTCAGCGAGCGGGGCTGCGTCCACGTACGGCTGGTTGATGGCCCAAAATTTAGGGCCAGCAACGGCGTACATATCACCCCAGGCAGGGCCAGGATTGACTGCATTTACTGTGCACCTGGCTGCGAGTTCGCGGCTCCAGCAACGCGTCATCGACTCCAGAGCGGCTTTGCTGCCAGCATAGACGGACTGGCCTTCGTAGCCAATACTCGACGAAACGCTTGACACGTTGACAATGCGACCCGAGCGGTCCGTGGGAAGATGAGGTGAAACAGCTTGCGTGAGGAGCAAGGGTGCCAGAACATTGACGGCATAAACCCGGCTGAACTCCGCTTCAGTAATGGGGCCCTGGGAGGGGTCATTCAAATGCTGGTTTGAGGACACGCCTGCGTTGTTGATGAGGATATCGATCTGGAATGGCCGTTGACCGTCGTTGTAAGAAGCAAACAGGTCCTGGGCCGCTTTGACAATTCGCCCACAGACCTCGGCCGCGTGGCTTAAATTGGCCTGAACTGAGGCACAGTGTATGTTGTGCGAAGAAGACAGGTCTTTGCAGAGCTGGATCGTCGGTTCGGTCGAGCTGTCGGACGTATATACGATGAGCAGATTGCAGCCTTTGGCCGCGAGCCTCTTGGCCACTGCTGCGCCAATGCCTACTGGGCGTCAACAAATATCCTCGGGTACCGGTGGGTGGGGGAGAGGATGAAGGGAGAGGGGGCATAAAGAGGGGCGACAAAAGTGTTGCACGCACCCCGAGACGCTCCGGTTACGATACCAAGCTTCCCCCGATGCGGTTCATACGAAGCCATCCTGTTGCAGCACGAGGTGCGAATTCACATTAAAATATCAGTTGGCGTGTAGTTGGCGTGTAGTCGGTGTTGTACGGGACAGACCACAAATGTGCCGTGATGTCTCTGGGGATTATTTCCATTTATTTGGCTGGGATCCTCCGGATCTCCACCACTCCCCCCCCCCATGCGGGGGTCCGACATTTCGGAGTTGCTGTATGTAGAGACAGGTCACGTTCGACATGCTTCCGAGTAGAAGTGTAGAAATAACAGAGACAGCCGCCTTTTTCCCGCAACGGTTTGGACTTGTGAAAATTATCCAATTGATTTGGCAAATTTCCTTGCCATTGGCTTCATATTCGATCCGAATCGGCAGTTTTTACCATGGCTTTGAGTCCTCTGAACGGTGGGAATTTCATCCACGACGATAAACGGAATGTTAATGTGCCGTCATTTCTGAAGCGCCTTTCTCTCGAGAAAAAGACTGCAATCATCAGTGGTTCTGGTGGTGGCATCGGCTTTTCGGTAGCCACCGCTTACGCTGAGCTGGGCTGCAATGTCGCGATCTGGTACCACAATAACGACGCCGCCGTTGCAAAAGCCGATGCCCTAGGAAAGCAGTACAATGTGAAGTGTATGTCGAACACGTATGGGCTTTGCAGTTGAAAGCTGTTGCTGATACAGCTTGATGCAGGCAAAGCGTACCAGGTCGATGTTCGCTCGTACGAGGAGGTGGAAAAGGTCATAGATCTTGTGGTTGAAGAGTTCAACGGCCGGCTTGATATTTTTGTCGCCAATGCAGGGATTCCTTGGATCAAGGGCCCCATGGTGGACGGACCCATCGATCACCACCGCGACGTTGTCGAAACCAACCTCAACGGCACCTATCACTGTGCCAAAGTGGCTGCTAAGCACTGGAGACGACAGAAGCTTGAGGGGACCGACCTTGCAGGCAATACTCTTGTCAACTACACGTCTGGGAGCTTCATTGCCACAGCGTCTATGAGCGGACTTGTGGTCAACATCCCGCAGCTGCAGGCATCGTACAATGCCGCCAAGGCCGGCATCATCCACCTGTGCCGAAGCCTGGCCGTGGAGTGGGCACAATTTGCGCGGGCCAACTCCATCTCGCCAGGCTATATTATTACTGAGATAAGCAATTTTTGTCCGCAGGACGTCAAGAACGCGTGGAAAGACAAGATTCCTCTGGGGTGAGCTATGGAACCTCCCACCATATGGCCCGGTTCTGGTTTACCTGGACAGACGTGCTGACTGATCTCGACCAGGCGCGAGGGCGAGCCACATGAGCTGCAGGGGGCCTACGTGTACCTCGCCTCGGACACGTCAACGTACACGACAGGTGCCAATCTCGTTGTTGATGGCGGTTATGTTGTTCCATGAGAGAATGAGGAAGGTGAGAGATATGTTATCAGAGGTCAAGTGGGAACGTATACTCGTACGAGTAGAGGCAGCTTATTCCGTGGAAGGCGAGACACAGGTTACATCATGTTCATAAATTACACGGTTGGATCCGCATGTCTGAATACTCTTGAAAGTCAGCGGTCCTAGGCATTTACACTTTGTAGGCAAGTTGTCTTGAGCGGTCCGGAGTGGCAAAAATGGGAATCCTACCGGATGGAGCATCTCTAGCGTCTAAAGTTTCTTATGGTAGTAAACATCCCAGTCATAGAACTTCCGGCATGCCACATGCGAAAATTGTTCCAGTCCTGGGTAGGTCGTTTACATTGGACCCAGGCCCTGTGCCAAGCTACAGCAACGAGTAGAAAGCACTGGCTCGACCTATTTTTGCGGTCCCTTCCATTATCCATAAATAAGAGGTCACGTACTGCTAAACTACCAAGTTTCCTACTCAAGACCATAGCAGCCGTGTCAATTTTTTCATGGTAAAATACATCAGCAAGTTGGCATTGATACCAGCACCAACTCTTGTAAAGTGGCCAGAGAATTATATTGTAGAGATTGTAGAGAGCTATTGTTTCTATGTTTCTATCTGGACCGAGATGTACACCGACCCAATGTTTATGCGGTTGTCCTGGTATCTGAGTCACTATCCTCCGCCAGACTCTGCTTGCTGTTCAGGCGCGGGTTGCGAAGAGCAAATGCAAACCCGATAAGAGGGATACAGAGGCAGATACCGGCGATAGTCAGCAGCTTCTGTGCGTATTTGTAGGAGAGTATGATCGCATCTCGTTGAGGAGTGCCCACGGGATATTCGGCTGCAACAACAAAAGGGTTACCATAGGTTGTCACCGCGAGAGTGTCATTGCCAAGTCCAGCGAGATTCTTCTCAAGTTGGCTGGGCAAGACCTGCGACCAGATGGCACCCGAGACCGTATTTCCCAAAGCTGACCCAACATTGTAGGTAGCCAGATAGAGGCCAGTTATGACAGCCAATTGCTCATGCTTTAGCTGAGACTGTATTGACGCCTGGGTAGGGTAAGGAAACATGCCTCCAGCAATACCGAGAACGACCTGGGCGGCGATGAGACCGGCCTGACTTGAGCCGCTGGAGTCTCCGCGATAGCGGATCAAAAGACCAAAGGCAACCATGAAAAGCACGGTGCCGGCCAAGATAAATGGCTTAAGGCGGCGAACCTTGTAGACAACCAGGCCAAGCAATGTACCGACGATGACGCTGACAAAGGAGTAGAGGGAGGTGACGCGGGTGGCGGTAGTGATGCTGAAATCGAAAGCTACCACACAAACGGTGTAGAGGTAGTCACCCTGCATGTACCAGGTGAAGTTGAGCAAGCAAGATATCCCGAGAGCTGCCCAAACAGAACGATCTTTCAACAAACGGAAGGGAACAAGAGGGTGAGGTGCCCACAATTCCCACAGAATGAAGGCGGGGATGCAACACACCCCAATAACAAGAGGAGCAATAATATGGGCTTTCTTCCACTGGTACTCGAAGCCGCCAGCTATGGTGAAAGGCACGAGGATGAGAGCAAAGACTGCAATCAATAAGATGATTCCAATTGTGTCAAGATGCCAAAATACATATGGCACGATCTTCTTCCAGCCAAGAATGGAAAAGGGAGACTTGTACTCCTCCATGAGCCCCGACTTGTAGGCGCGGTGATTGAGTATAAAAAGGCTGGCAATCAGAGGCAGAGCACACACGGGGTAGATAATGCACCACATGCCAACTCCCCACCTCCAGGTGGTGCCCGCCAGAACTGCCGAGGAGATGTTGCCGCTGACCCAAGTGTTGATGAGGAAGGGAAGAGCTGGAATATAGCTGAAGAAGAGGCGAGCGCGAGTGGAAGTGATATCGGCGATGATGACTTCAAGCAGCAAAATGACCATGGTGTAACCGACTTGGTAAAGAACGGCTCCGGCTGCAAATGACTGGACATTGTTTGAAACTGCCTCCACAATGGTGCCCAGGACGTAGAAGACGATAGACAAGCAGATGAGCTCGATACGGCCGAAGATGTCAGCGATCTTGCCAGCTGTTGGCTGGGCTGCAGCAGCGATCACAGATCTCAAGACGTTGATTGTGGCGAGGAGAGAATGGTTGGCAAAAGAAGCAGTGGCGTAGGGCTGGTAGGTGTATCGGAGGGTGCCATCAAGACCGTAGACGTAGGCAATGAGGAAGACACCAATGAAGATAAAAATGCGGTCCACCAAGGTGATAACGGCAGAAAGGGCCTCAATGCGAATGATTCCAGGCGACTTGTCTTGCTTAGCATAGGCTTCATTCAGGATCCTGTCGGACTCCAAAGTGAAACCCTTCTCTTTAACGCCAGAGGCAGGCGGAGGCGAGTCAGACATGATGATGTGCGCCCCAAAACAGAGAAATGTATGATGTGTGTGTATTTTTCGAACAAAAAAGAGAGCCAGTTCTTTCGCTGCTCAACAAAAGGACAGCACCGATAGTGGCAGATATTTCACATGGCAAGTGACAATCATTTCTGAAAACGGGGAGCCACCGATCTTTAATACACGAAAATAAGACGCGAAGAGAGAGAGAGCAAAAAAGCGAAAAATTGGCCTTCCATTGCCAAGGTCTTGGTACTGGACTTATGGACAGACATAAGCGCCAAGCACTGATCACGGCAGGTGAGGATGTTCATGTCGGCGGATCAGATAAAAATTAGGCATCGTAACCCGCAAAGCGCGGCTGCCAAGCGCATTAACCTGACTAGAATCACAATGCCGAGAACTCTAGACCAAAGATGGTGTAAGAAAAATGCACGAGGAAAAAAGCAGGGATCGTTCTCCATTTCCACATTGCTAGTTGTAATCCCTGTTCTCATTTCCGATTCCCATGTCAGTACATAGCAAGGCGTGGTTTTGTCCGAGGTCGGCCGTTCCGAGCTGGTATTGTAACAAGAAAACAATGGGATTTAGGTCTGTGTGAAGTGAGGAGAACGATGCATCTAAATGAAGAGAAATGTAATATTTGCTTTCCCGAAAACTCTTCTAGCTCCAGAATTCTGAGTCTTTGCTTAATTCCAAAGTGCAAATGATGAGTTTTTTCTTCTCATCGTCCCAGAACTTTCCAATCTTTGCCCACTTCCTTTCAGGGCTGCCCTTTCAAAAAACAGCAAGATAGTACATGTCTGAAGGCATAGGACATTATTACTCGACACGATATGACAAATCGAACAAGCTGCAGAACATAAACGCACAGTCCTGAGCGGCCCTGGCTGTTAGTGCGACTACTCAACACACTCAATATCTGAATTCACTGCGCACTGACTGCGTTGCCGCTCACTGACCACAACTGCCAAGGAGACACCATTTCCCGGTCCTCCACACCAAGCCAACTCTTCCCCCACACCAAAACCAGACTGCCTTAGCAGAGGACATGGATACAAGTCCCAGAATGCGCGTCCACAAACTCGGTCCTTCTAGTTGAAGCCCTTACTGCTTATACAGTATTTATCCTAATAAACACAGGACTTCTGAAAAAAAAATAAAACAATGAATGGTGTACTTTTATACAATAACCAGAGAACTCACCAGCAGACTTGAAGAAAAATAAAGAGAGTGGTTCTGTTGACATGGCGCGTGCTTCCACTGGAACCCCACATTGACAATGGAGGTAGTATGATCCTTCATAATTGACGCAGGCGAATGCGATTTCAAAGCATCCCTTACGTCCTCGCCAAGCATTCAGCAAAAAGCATACGTTAACCATCTTTGAGTTCCCTATTTATCCAACAAACAAGCCGCCACATGTTGTGCACCGCCTGAAGCAAGCCAGACAAACTGATACATTATTCCAACTAAGCAGATAGATGATGCGAGAGAAAGATTGAGTGATGAAGATTTCAAGACACTACCGTTGACATTGACATCCCACATACACAGCCCAGTGAAGGTGTTAACATTTATATGTAGGATAGAAACAGAAATGCTCTCGAGCAAGACCCCCACGTTTCTTGCGCTTCTCTTGTCCACAGTCATCACCACACGTGATTACAGGGAATGCCACCGAGGGTATTATCTTCCAAGTTTGGCCAGTGGCTACGCATCCCACACTGTTGCAGAATGTCTGTTCTGGAGACATCAGAGCTAATGTAACGCCGGCGAGAAGTTTTGCAAGTATGTAACGATGCCGTAACATGCATCAGCGAAGCGACATCTGAATGACACGTCTTGACGTCCCTTGCATAACACATTGCTTAAGCGATATCCACCAATAGAATTACATTATGTGTCGGTTCACCATTCCGGTGAATCTTAATGCATTAAGGATTTTGTTGATGAATCGATTCAGGTAGCTGGCGAAGTCACCGGTGACCCTGTACGTCCGTAAGTGAGTGTCCTACGGGGGTACAATGGTCTGTTGGTGATGCTTCTTTTTTGTTCTAATCTAAGTTGAATAGGGGGGACGGGGACTGGTGAGGCCATATCTATGCACCCAGCCAGGACCCGGTGGGTACCCGGTGAGGTCCCTGATTGGTCAGCGAGGAGCCTCATTAGAGCCTCCCCAGAGTCCCCTTCTTCGTTATGGCTAGTGTACCAACATTATGTTACAAATAAACATCAAGGGCCAAAGAGACGTGGTTAAAAAGTTAGCGTAGAATAAAAATAGAAAATCCCAGGAAATCCCTGTGGAAATACACACATAAGTGCCGCATATTGACTCTCTTACGAAGGGCACAGAGACTCCAGATCAAGATATATTCCATGTTAACATCTAAGCTACCTGCACCATGAAGCCGTCATAGGTACCATGTAATAGCTATGGTACCATGTAGGGACAACACGTTAACATCGGTCCGTTCCGCCCCGCATGTTGCCGGACACCAATAATCCACAAAATGATGGTGGCTCACACTGTCCGCATCATTTTCAGATCATCTTTTGGCTGCATGAGAGGCCATGCTCTTCGCTGTCTATGTAGAAGCGACAGAATTTACAGATGTCTGGCCGATAGCCCAGAGGACACCAACAATTTAATGAAATGCAACAGCTTGTCTTCAACGTGCCTGAGAGCTGACCGCCATTTATGCTGGACGGTTTCCTATAAACAAGGAAAATCGATATTACAATATGGAGAGAATTGTACCAACGAGATTTTGCTGACTGACCTACATGTGCTGATGTATTTTTGCGTTTGCCAACTTGCACAGCACTGCATGGCCACTTCCATATCGTCCCTTCTTAAACTTGTCACCTTACCATATGTAAGTTATTAACCTTGGTAAGTATATCGATCATTGATTATCTATCAGAGCTCCCGAACTATGCGTTTTGAATGCTACGCATTTCATTTCCACAAGTTTCTGGAGGGAATAGCTGTGGAACAAGAACTCACCAGCTTCTTGCTATGGAATAAGTAATGCCTATATTCAAAATGAAAACGAACATAGCACAAAGAGCGTTGACATCTGACAAGAATTATGTTAAGAATGCGACCGATAACGGTCAAGGCTCCATTACAAACGGATAACTAGACACTGCCATCGTTGTTTCTGCTGCTATCGTTTAAGTGTTTGAAGTCGTCTGGTTGGGGCAGATATTAACATAACTACTTCCGATCGTATACATACTCCACTTACATATCCTAATGTATCTGATTACCGTTTTGGATTACCTGTGCATGGTTATTCTGTACACGGCTTTACAGTATCGGACTAAATTTTCCTCTATCTTCCTGGACGTGGAACATGTACGTGAACATATGCATTATGAACTGGACATATACACTACTGAACAAAAAAACAAAACAAAATAGTGGGATGCTTCAAGCACGGTTCTGCGCTCTCTCCACGGTTGTGGGTTCGGCAACAACTATGGGCATTCATGCTGCCACCCTTCATCTTAGACACTGCAGTGTGTCTGGCAGATATGCAGAGCTACATGTCAGCAAGTACAAGCCATATGCTGTGAGTAGTCTTGGTGTTGTCAGACGTTATAATTTGCGGTCTGGTTCGGATTGATCCCTTTCACTGTACTTCTTTTGAACGAGATGCTGTTGATGTGTAAGCTCCGGCCTATCGACCATCGAACCACACATTCCATTCGCATTGGTATTTGTTGATTAGTCGCATATCGGGTCAGAGTACACTTGGCGATGCTTTGACCAGCCTGGCCAGACGGTGAATCGCATAACGAGATTTTTAGAGAAGGGAGATCCCGGAGTGCTGCATCTGGTCAAAAACTGCGGCCGTCTAGCACATTGCAACGGTCTTACGCAAGAGAATTGGTGACCGGAGAAGCAAAAGAAATCTGAATAGGCTAGAAAAGCCGGCCATGTCAGAACAAGAGATCCAAAATTTGAGAATTTCTTCATGCAGTAACCCCAACCTCTGAACTCCTCAAGGCTCGACAACCCCGGATTTTATTTCCTGAACGTCAAGGACTGTCATGTGCTGTCACGCGATGACGGAGAGGGCGCTGATAGCGGGAGGTGACAAAGCGATAAGCTGTCGGGTAGATTAACTCAGCCGGGTTAGTCGATCCGCCCCGATTGTCGTCTCCCTTTCCCCCCATTAGAGCTGGGAAGGTCCAACCTGCCGTGTTGGAGAACTTGTGTATCTCATTTGTCCGTCAAGAGCTAACATATGAGCTGGCGATGCCGGCCATTGTAGAGGCGATCGTGTGAATAAAATGCCCCGATATCCAAAAAGTATCATCTCTTGCTAAAACATTTGGTTGTCTCCAAAAGCAAATATCAATACGCTGCGAATCTGTTACTCCCTTCAAGATGTCGCTGCTTTTTGAGTTGCCAAACTCGACGATTGCCATCGCAATTGTTGCGATATCACTTTCGGGCATATGCTTGGCCTACATTGTTCGAGTGCTGAGTGGCTTGCTGAGCAAACCTACGAGTCATGCCTTTGAGGCCACTCGGTCAGAGAAGCCTGCCACGGCCGGCTCAGGCAAAAACAATTACGAAAACGTATTTCCTCCGCCAACACGACAGTCTCTCGTGGAAATAGGCCCAAAATTTGCTGGCACGAAGGCCGTTGACCTGTCCCAAATGTCGAAGAGCTTTCTGGTCAAGCTCGAAGACGACTACCGGGATGCCAGTCCCACACAGTTCATCTTCACGGGCTACAGCGTACGCGAAATCCGAATGCTGGGCGACTTTCCAAGCTACGCGACCCTGTCGGGCGTCCCCTTGCCGGTGCCGGCGAAGGCGTTCAGCATCGACAAAGCCAAGCCTCGGCCTTATCGTCCCTTCCGATGGCCCTATCACCAGACAATGTGTGAGTGAAGAGAGTGTCTAATTCCGCTTCCCTCCCCCCCTGCTACTGTGCACGAGTCAAAGATTTTAACGTGTCTACAGCTCTGACAAAGATGGATCCGGATTTTTGGATCGAACTTGAGAGCACATACGTTGAGCGGGTGGCCCAGCGCGAAAAGCTCTTTGAGAAACATGGGCAGGGCGTTCTCGCTTCCATGCCAGGATCGGAGCTGGCTTGCAAGGAGCTCATGGAAATGGTCTTGCAATTTCTGTGCGCGCGGTACCCAGAGCAGTTTGAGATAGATGGCGGTGTTCTGACGAACCGGATTCTAAACACGCGCACTAACCTGGCGACGATGCCTCCGCTGGAGGTGCTGTTGCACAATGTGCCAGAGGACTTTGGCATGATGCTCCGCGACGAACAGACAGGGCGTTATGTTCTTCGTGCAGGAATGGTCTGCTCATCCGTGGGCTGGAAGCTGAGCGAGAAAGTCGGGATGGGGCTGCCGGGCATTCACACCACTGTCCCCGACTACAAGGAGAAGATGGAGTTTAGCATGGATCGGTTTGTCCATCCCCGCCTATCCTCGTGTGCCCCAAGCTTGTCCGCTTTCTTCCCTCTTCTCTAACGACGTGGGCTCTGCTGCAGATTCTTCACCAAGATGCCTGCGAACAAACCCATCCAGCGCGGATCCTGGGGCCTCGAAGTTGGCCAGCCGCTGTTTCTGCCGTCGGATCACCCCGATTTCGCCAATCGCGAGTCGCAGAACCAGCAGCTGCGTCCCGAGGACATTCACCTGCGCGTTGATTGGCAGACGCTGCGCCGCCTTCCCCTCTCAGGTGCCGTGGTGTTCAATTTCAAGGCACTCTTCACCCCCCTGACCGAATTCCGAGACGAGCCGTACATCCCCTCACTCCTTCTCAAGGTTCTCCGCGAAGGCAAGGACAACCTGATGAAGTACAAGGGGACATGGCACGTCGAGCACGTTGCGAAACCGGCGCTAGAAGAATACGAGCGCTTCCAGATTAGCTCCGGGATGATGGCGCGGGACTGGGAGCCAGAGACCCTCCCTAACGCCCCCTTTTTCGAGGGCTGGGAGCGAAAGTGGGTGGCGCTGTAGAGCTGTGTGCCGTGCTGGTGGGCAAATGAGCCGGAATTATGTCGGTATAGCGGGGTTGGGGGAGAAGCGAATAAGACAAGTGCCTTTCTTAATCAGTGCCGCCCCTTCTTATTCAGGTCAAAAAATACGCTGCGACCGCTAACCCCGCTCTAAGGGCAGCTGACCAGCCGTGCCTGCCGGCACCCTCTTCGGAGGCTCAGGAGGACAGTAGATAAGGCACAGCGTAATAAAGAGAGCGCGTCCCCCGACATGCAAGAACCGTCGCTGCTCAGCAGTCGCCAAGATCCGTTCCCGGAGTCCTCGTTGCCGTGTTTCAGCCGCTGCACACCCAGGCCAAGCCGTTATCTCCCGTGAAGCTATTGGCGAGACACGTTTTGTGCACCTTTAAAAAGACGCACGGGTAACAGCAGGAGTGGCGCGTCAGCGAATCACAAGACGCGGCGTCCCTTATCAGTTGCCATCCCCTCCCTCCCTGGAATCCTCCAGCATCGCCGCTGACCCTTTGCAAATGGTCACTGCCATCGCCTCGCAAGGTTTACGCTTCCCATTATCGGCATACACTTCTCCGGTGACAACATGCTCCGCTCCGGCTTTGACTGCTCAAAAGTCGTCTTGACAACCTCATGATCGTTACCCGACATTCAATGGTGCCCCCGACGAGTCCTACCTCAGCACGCAGAGCCGGTCTTCCTACTCGGTCGAAAGCTGGCTGCCTCACCTGTAAGGCCAAACACGTACGTCCAATCTGACGGGAACAAATGGGAAGGGCAAAAAAAAAAGAAAGAGACAAGAAAAGAAGAGAAGAGACAGGAAAGATGAACATGAAGGAGGGGAGGGGGCCGACAGGAAGGGCGATCAAAAGTGGCTAACGGGTCCCCATCCAGCTAAAATGCGACGAGACTAGGCCTGCCTGCCTGCGATGTTCACAAAAGGGCCTGCAATGCGGTGGCTATTGGCAGGGCGTAAGGTGGTCTTTCAAACACCAGCCCGAGCTTGCACCTCAGGCATTTCAGACGCAAGAATACGCCCGCCCGTCCTCGTCCCAACCGCGCAGGGTTTCAGGTGCACCGGACACGAAGCAGGCACAGAGACCCGTCGGCGATAAAGATACAGCGGCTACATTTCCCCCCAAACCTGGTCGCAGCAGCAGACCCGCCAAGAGGCAGAAATCTCGAACTTCGTCGGTGTGCACAGAACCCAGCTTGTCAACATCTGTCGAAAGCACAGACTCCCGTCAAAATGATCGCCATGCCCCGTTGTTGGCAGAATCCGATCCTGGCCAGTCTTCTTCCCAGGTGGTGCTGTCTGCCGCAGCACCCAGCGCAGCTGGCGGTATGGGTGGTCTGGCCATAAGCGACGGGCTGCTGGACAAGTCGTCTGCTTTCATCATCAACTGGTTTGAGAATGTGTGCCCTGCCTGGTCCGGGTTTGATTCCAGCTACAATCCGTGTCGAAAAATCGCCACCGACCACTGGCGCAACTCCATAACCGTCTGCAGCTCACTGGAGAGCATGTCGGCGGCCTTTATGGCCTCTCGAAACCCCAACATGCGACAGCCAGCCCTGCGACTCATGAAGCAGGCCACAGACTACGTGCAGATGGAGCTGCACATCGTCAAAAGCCAGCCACAGCCACAGGCCATCCCCACCGGCCTCCTGTTTTCCCTCTTCGGTCTGGGAACCACCATCTGCTGGGTGGACCCTCGAGGACTGGGCCTCCCCTTTTTCAAAGAAGCCAACCTGCTGCTTGACCGTCTCAACCAGCAGCAGCCGGCGTTTTCTGACACTGTCGACACCGAACAGCTCGCCTTCTTCAACAGGTGCATGACATATTGCAACATGCTGTTAGCCGTTGTCCACGACGACGACGACGACGATGGCGATGCCTTTCTGAGCGGTGCCCTGCCTGGCGATTTCCACAGCCAGGCCCTTCTTTGGCCGGGCTTTGGCGGAGAAGCCGCACACGAGACGCCGCATCCGTGGACGGGCATCTCGTCCACCACATCCCGACTTTTTGCCGAGTCTGTGCGTCTGTGTCGCAAATTTCGTCGACGCTCACGATCCCAGCTCGATTCTCGACTGTTTTTCTCTGTCCCTGTCCAGGACTTCCGGGCTGAGCTCCTCGAAGAGAAGCTTCTCGACTTGGAAATATCTCCAGACGGGGGCATCAGCGATACAGGCGACAACTCGACCCCATCATCTCACCTGGCTCTTGTCGCAGAGGCATATCGCCTGGCATCCCTCCTTCATTTGTACCAAACCTTCCCGAACCTGGTATATTTACGCCTTCCCGACAGGTCGCTGCCGGCAGATGACGAGACGGTGCTCTGGCGGGAGTGGATCATCCCCTTGAGCTTGCATCTGGTCAAAGTGTTGGAGCGCATCCCTCCCACGTCTGGAAGCCGCGTCATTCAGCCGTTGCTCTACATATCTGCGAGCACAGGCCTTCGACAGCTGCAAACAGCAACACCTGCATATACACCTGCTTTGCAATCCACTCTTGGAACTGGAATGAGCATCCTACAACCAGCACAAGGCCCTGCCAACGTGGGCCGCGAGCCAGCAAATGCAATGGACATCCCGTTGCTACAGAACCCCGACAACCTGTCTTCATATATCAGTCACCTTATGGGGGATGGAAACGAACTCCTAGCGCCTGCAACCCCGAATCCGGATGCGGTAGCTGACATGTCACTTGATGTCAGCAGCGCTCGCCATTTCATAATGCAGCGGCTGAGCATCTTGGAAAGCAGTCTCCCTCCGACACCGGTTGCCGTCGCAAAGGAGCTCGTGTCGGCTATTTGGAGGGCATATGATCACAACCCCCCTGGTTTGTTACCCGTGCACTGGATTGATGTTATGGAGGCGAACGATTTACGGTCCATGTTTGGTTGATGTTGGCGTCTATTTCTGCAACCGGAATTTGCTTTCGATATGTTTGGCTTTATGAAATTGAAGTGAAGAATGTTTTATGCTCTGTTCGCTTTAGTGCTAAAGGATTCAGATTTCATTTCATTTCATTAACGGGACATGACTTCTCGAGGCAAGGACGATACAACGGCACACTATTGGTTCGCTTTCTGCGCGTTGTAAGATATTTTTTTTTATCTATTTATGAATTTATTTATGAATTTATTTTATGAATGAAGCAATGCTCTGCCTTAAAAGGCGCTCTTCTTCCGCTGGCCACAGTAGAATGCCAGGCCATAGTCGCTGGTGGTGAATGTGATGGTAACGCCTTTGGGGAAGAAGAAGACGTCACCCGGCTTTGCCAGCACCTTCTGCCCCGTCTCGTCCGAGATGGTGTAGTCTCCCTCCAGGATAATCTTCATCTCATCGTAGGTGTACTTGTAGACCAGATCCTCGCCCTTCTTCAGGCGGAACAGACCGCACGAGATCGGCTTCTCTGCCTCCTTGTCGTCGCTGGAGAAGACGTCCCCAAGATAGGCGTTGTCACCCGCGAGGAGGGGGATGTCCATCTTGGACTGAGCCTGGGCGAAGTACTGGAAAGCAGCCATTGCGACGTTGATTTTGAGGTGGGACGACAATTCGTGATATCGTATGGATTCTGCATTCCCATCGGTTAGCTGGCGACGATCAAGAGAAGCGACCCGGGGATTGAAACAAGAAATACTAACCGCAATGTCAGGCAGAAGCAGGTGAGCGGGATGAGTGTTGAAAGAAATGGAAAATCGTCTTGTTCCAAATTCGCAGCTGGCTCTTATATAGCATTTACAAAGAAGTCGATAGGGTCAGCAGCAGCGATTAGTGTCAGCAGTAAAGTCGAAGCTGTTGTTAATGATGTGTAAAGCGTGTACTAATTGGTGTCGCGCCGTACGCGGTCGGTTTGGATTACTGCATCCCGCACCCGTCGCCTGTACGTCATCGGCGATAGGATAACATTTCCAAATCCGTTTAAGCCTCCCGGCGGGTTGGCGATAGAGGGGGCGGGGGTGGTCCGCCACCGGCAATCGAGCCCTTGTTCGGTGATATGGGCTATTTTTCCGGACTTCAACAGTCGGTCCCGTTGGTCGAAGCCAGGAGTCCCAATGAGGAAATAAATCCAGCCAGAGTGTGGCAAGCAGGTTGGCTCGTATACATACTCGGACAATGTCGTGCGCGTGGCGTAAATTGTTATTCTATTAAACTGTCGCCGTGTCAAGAGAAACAGCAAGTAGCGAGTTTTTGTTCTTTTTAGATTCCATGTTTCTCGAGTCTCCTGTCTGAGTTGTTTGCCTTTCCTCTATCTACCGTCAACCATCCAATTTACACTGCTTGATCATTGTCCCCTCCCTCCTCCTCCCACAAAGCAACATGGCAGTTATCACCTCTTTCGTTCAACCGACCGTCGGGGTCTTCTTTGCCGCCCTTCTAGTCTCTGCTGGTCTCCTTTACTGGCTGATCGCGGCGACTCTGTTCCGTGCGCCACGACATGCCAAAGCCGTCACCAGTTCAACCTTGATCGAAAAGGCCCCCGTGCAGGAGCCAGAGTACTCATTGCCTACACCCGAACCGTACCCGAACTGGTCGATTGAAACCACCAAACCGCTGCCATACAGAGCATTTCGCTACGGACCAAAGTACAACGTGACCATGGGCTTGCGTTCAACAAAGACAGATGAATGGTTCGAGCTCGACAACCACTACCCAAAGTATCATGCTTCCAAGGCAGAGCGCCTGGCCGAGAGAGGAGACAAGTGCGTGGCCACCCACCCGGATGCGTACGATGCCGCGCTGGAACTTCTTGACGACTTGGTGCGCTATCTGCCGGCTCGGTACCCCACATTGTTCCGTCGAACCGATGTCGGAATCGACAATATCTGGTCGGGCGAATCGTTCAACATAGTGGAGCGGCCACTTCGCGAGGACCCCATGGCCATTGCAGCACGACTGGTCCAGGACGATCTGGCTCTCATGCTGGAAGGGGAGGACGGCCGCTACTATCTCAAGGCGGGTGCCGTGTTGCTGGCCGGGTTTTGGAGGTTGTCGGACAAATATGGCATGCCTCTCGAAGAGATTCACACGTCGGCTGACGTGCCACACTACAAAGAAAAACTGCACAAGGGAATGTCGAGTTTCTTCCGCCGTCTCCGGTGTGACCAGTTCTACTGTCGCAACAACTATTTCATCCAGGTTGACGATGATCTGGCATGGAGCTGGAGTATTGGCGAGGAAGACAGCCCGACCGTGAGCTGGAGCACCGCAGAGAAGGACAAGGCAGTTGAACACCACTGGTTCCGTTCGGAGAGGCAGTCACTTCGCCGGCTTCCGAAATCACGTGCCGTGGTCTTCACCATCCGCACGTACTTCCATCCGATCACTGAACTGGCTCAAGAAGATTACGTGCCCGGGCGACTGGCGAGCGCTGTGCGCAGCTGGGATGATGACGTGTCCGTCTATAAGGGCAGGGATAAATATGGACGGGTATTGCTTGAGTATTTGGACGCGCAGCACCAGAAGCAACTGGACAGGGGCCTGGATCTGTCCAAGGAAAATGACGTTCGAGCTTATCCATGGTAGAGCTTCTCGCAACGCTCGAGCGTTTGCACTGAATTTGAAAGCGGTAAGATGAATATCACGATCAGAATATTGGATATAAACCATTTATAAAAGCAACAACATGCGGGGTTGTCCGCCAATGAACAAGTTGGACTCAATTTTAGCTAGCCATCGACATCTTTTTACATAATTTCAGTTTTTTACATAATTTCAACATTATCGAGCACAAATACAAGTCAAGTCTATCATGTTTTTAAATTATCGGATCAAAGTTTACTGAATACAACACATCGGGAATGGGGGCACACATGAAGCTCATAACGCTGTAGGAAATCTGCAACTTGCAATTTATAGACGTGTCATCGTTTTCATCAGAACTGGGGGGTGGGGGGGGGGGGGGGGGGTAGGGGTTCTTGTGCAGAAGGGCAGAAGGGGGTTAAGGTGAAGACTGTCCAAACTAATCCGACAAGTACTTAGCTACGGCACCCTCCGGAATGTCCTTTTGATCATACTGAGGCACACGCTCGAACAACTCCCAGGCGGTATGCTTCAGCAACATAATCTGGTCTTTCACCCACTCCTCGCACTCCTCGCGGCTGAGCGTCTCACCCTCTGCACCGCGCTCGCGGACACGCGTCAGAGCCAGATCACAGCGGTCCCGGAGCCGGCGTAGCTTGATCTCCAGGAACGTATTCTTTACCCGAGTAATGTTGTCGAAGCCCCAGTTGATGCTGCGAAGTGTTGTTCCACTATCATCGGCATCGGGGTCCGCATAGCCGTAGCTGTTCACGAGGCTGAGCCGTTCGGCACAGTTGCTCGCGCGCAAGGCTGCGTGCTCGAGGTACGCTCCAGCCATCAAAACGGCACCACCCATGGCAGCCCCACGGGCTTTGATGATACGACCATCCCCAGTCCGAATGGCCGTCTCTCCGCCAATCATCGTGGATGTGTCGCTGAGCATGAGAACTAGCACAATAGGGGTCACATCCTTGTGCCAGCTGTCAGTCAGCATGTTGTCGTAGTCAGACGGCGGCGGAGCCTCGGTAGCAGGCAGCGGCTTCGTCGGATATTCCCCCAGACGGTACACTCCATCAACGCCGTCAGCACCGAGCTGCACGTTGATGTAGCCCATGGCATTCTCGTCCAATTGAAGTCTGAGCGCACACCCAAAAGCCGAGTTGATAGCAGCCTGGGTGACCGGGTGGGTCATGGCCTGCTTGAGAAATGTGCCATCCTGTCTCATGATTATTTTGATTAGAACTTTTCCTGAAAACTCTTATCTTTTTGAATGCCACTAAAATCAAATCAAACGCTGCTCACGTACGTTCTTGACGGGGTAATGTCCGCTGATAAGGCACGGGGCCCGCTCCCAGGAGCGCATGTACTTGTCGAGGAACTCCCGGCGGAAAACCTCGCGCCGGATCATCCGGATGCCCTCGTCAGAGAAGAGTTGAAAAGGCTCGGTGTAGCAAATGTCAGGGCAGCCCTTTGGGATAGGGAGACCCAACTCCGTGAAGGCATGGCGAGTCTGAGGTGGCCGGTAGTTGAGATGGATCGTGGGATCAAAGGCAGGGACAGCCAGTTCTGGCTCGATCTTCTCGAAGATGGCAGGCTGCACTTCTGGAATGGCAGCCTCCTGGGCAAAGGTAGGGATTGTGTCCATTGTGAAACAATTGGTAGGCAACACTTTCAAAAGTGAAATAATAGTTGGGTCTGAAATTTTTATGAGTTTACTTTTTGCAGAACACGAAAGCACAATGTCGTGCGACTTCGACGATATTTGTATTTCTCGACTGCAGCCTGAAACGAGACGGGCTGACTCTCACGATACGCAGGGCACACACTCAGGTCCTTTCGAGGAGCGATAACGCAGATTCCAAAGGGATGTGTGATCTACGGGACGGGCGTTCGGCGATGTTGGGGCTTGGGAGACAAGCCGTCGGACTAGCTCCAAGAGATAGGTATAGTCTAGGCCTTGCGATTTGACTCCGATTGGGCGAGCGTCTCACGGGAGAGCTTGACAGATTAGGAAAATCTTGACGACATGGTGCTTTCCCCACCTTGACTTAGGTGTAGTTTACTTCGTTATCGTCAGCATCGTGATCTCCCTCCCGAAATGATGCAAAATTGCCGAAACTTCCACGGCACTTCCCTACACTCTTTGGAAATGCTACGCGCAGGACGCGGTGTGACTGCCATGAACCCCCTCTTTGTGTGTGTCAAGACATCGGCAATGGCTGGAATGGTGCCTTCTGCCGCCGTGGTCGAGGTGAAGTCAAGTCAAGTCCATGAGATAAGGAAAGGGAGAGGTGGCCGGCCCAATCAGAACATTATCTTTCGAATCTGACCTGGACCATGGAGAAGAGGATCATTTCCTAGACCGAACAAGCGTAGCGACCTAAACTGGGGTCTGCTGAGCACTGATGTGTTGGTGCACTCCGTAAAACTGCCGACCTCTCGTAGATGATAAAGGGCAAGGGGAGAACCGGCGCTAATAATAGTTAGTAGGGCGCATTACGAAGCGACACTGCATGGATTGGGCGTTGTCAGCAGCCAATGAAACTGCGGCGCCGGCGATACTGGTGTCGATGCGGAATGGGTAGTGATTGCATCCTAAATGAGAAACGGTCCAATGAACGGACCGTTTTGAGACCTACCAAACTTGTAGAGTGATATTTGACCCAATATTCGCTGTATAAGTGCCGGCTTTTAGCGGCGAATCTTGTTGACACCGTGCCATACCAGATCTGCAAGGCTACCTATGGTGATTCTCACGTCAGATAACAGGCCACATTCTGAAGCTCTTCCGTGGAATACGTGGAAAAAGCGTACATATATTCCGAGCTAGCCTACAACCTTATTTTGTTTACTCGACAATTGGACGGCTTGCATTTAACTAAACGTTGAATTTATGTATATGCAAACAACTGGTGAAAATATATGTACAAAATACCAGAGCTGTCGGTATATAGCTGCACTGGCGAGGTAAGGGGAAGATCACGTGACAGGGAGCATCCTCGGGGGTCCCTGGAGGACCCTGGGGAGGGTTCACTGCCCTGGAATCCTTCCGCACAAAAACGCCTCACCAGACCCCTACTCAGACCTAGACTAGACAACGAACAGAGAAGCATCACCACAGACCATTGTACCACCGCAGGACACTCACTTGCGGACGTACAGGGCCACGGTGACTTCGACAGTGACTACAACGATCGTTGATAACGAACTAACCGCCGGCATACCGACAAGAGCTTTTTTTTTCGATGACCATACAAAAACCGTGGCGTAAATAAAATGTGTGGCCAACCATTGACTTAGCAAAACGACTTATTGAAAGAGGGGAGTAAGTAGACGCGAGATGCTACAGGTAGCGAGTCCATATCAGCATCATTAGCTTATGTTGTCTGTACTGCAAATCACGGGCGAGTTCAACAAACGTAACAATTCGAAGCATAATCTTGGAAGGTTAGCTACATCAATACAACAGCATAGACATAAACAAACTGGTTGATAAAATGTACAGTGAACTAGAAATAGCGTTGTATTCTAAGTAGCAGTCTAAACATTTCCTCGGGGTGTTCGTTACGATGCCAATGACCAAAAGGACCATCCGGCATGCCATAACATTCTACATGATGCTACATGCATTATGAGTGGATGAAGTAGGATCCGTGCATGTCTCTCTTTACTGCCTCTGTGGAATCTGAGCCTCCTGTTTCGAGAATCGTGGCAGCACTGATAAGGCTGCTAACCGCAGTGATGTTGGCCAGGGTGATATTCTCCGTCTTCTTAGACCACCCCAGCTCCGTCGGCAGACGCTCGTTTTCTACCACAATATTAGCAAAAACAAGTTTGGTTGACAAGTTTTGAGAACACACCAAAGAAATATTCCACTAAAGTTCGGTTGACGGTTCCTGCAGCCATGTCACCAAAAACGATGATGGGCGCGGCCATCTCACCAACACTGAAGGCTTCTGTAGTATTGGTGAACGCATATGTAGGATTTGTCGCTCTCGATTCAATCTGGCGAAAGAGTTTTCCATTGGCAATTTGCGTCGCATTTAACGTCTCATCTGTCCAGTACACTTTTGTGGTGTCGAAGATGGTCTGATTGAAAAGATGGTTGTTGCCAAAATAAAAGTCCTGGCGGCTGAATTGTAGGGTTAGCGAGGAGTTTAACGACATCGCTTTATTTGACGAGTGAAGGATCTCCCTAATTTCGGACTGGAAGTCGGTCGCATCCAGGCCTTTCATAATCTGAATGGAAACTTACCTAATGCTGGCATCATGTTCCAGGACATTGTGACGGTTGAGCATATCCCTAGAATTCGATGTCAGCATGCTTTCATCTGAGGAATTGAGCGTCTGACTGGGCCTGGAAAACAATACACATCTGCATCTTCCTTACAGTGTGAAATATGTAGCATTTGCCTCCGGGTTGGCGACAACGGCTTGCTCAAACATGATGGAAGCAAGAGTGTTGTCGAAATTGATTGCGTCGTAAAGGGCGTTGACCACAACATCCTTGGTCAGATTTGTACCGTCACGGTTCAAGAAGCCATGGTTGGCCAAGGTATTCATCATAGGACAGGGACCACGCTCTGCCAGTCAGAAAAATTAGCATCACTATAACAGACCAGTTCTCGGCTATCGACCGTACCATCAGTTGCACCAGCAGCCATCCAGTAATGCGGATTAGTCTGGTTAGACTGTCGCGCGATATGAGGTGTCGCGGAGGCTGAAGCGGCACATATGCCAGCAAGGAAAGCGACCTTCATGTTGGATAGGCGAAGGCGTTTGGCAGTAAACGAAATAAACAGTAGGCAGGAAATTTTTTCTTGGACGAGCAGACTTATTGTTGTTTGAATGGAAGATCTTGCGTCTGTTCGGATAGTCTAGTACTTTCGTTCTGATAACACGGGAAGCACTGTTATTTATACAGCATCCCAAAGCTGGTCTCTTCTCTCCTTCAAACCAGAATGCATGCAGTTGCATCAGCCGAACGTTTCATTGTTCTAATACGAGAAATGCTACCGAAGTAGTGCCGCTTGAGGCGTGGCTGTGGTACTCTGTCGGTGTCCAAGATGCATGGCCCAACCATAAGCAAGTTCCATGACTACATTTCAACATATACTATGGCACTCTGTTCGAGGAAATTCTGCCATATAGAAGCTGGTGAGAGGCCGATGCTGCTTCCTACATAGACCAGAATGTGTTTGGATTGAATATTAAAGTTAATTATTGATCTGAAGTTTTGTAGATCGAGACATCAACACACCAGCTTTCACAGTGTTATGGCTATCTTGTTGTCGGGATGCCAAGAAAGATGAAACGGCGATTTGGGGATTAAATGCTACCTAACAGACGTGATTCGTATTGCAAGCAAGATGATTGGGTCCACGGATCTGTGACAGAAAACCCCGAACAGATCCGATTAAAATAAAGGACACAGCCGCCGTGTGCCGGAAAGCGAGAGCGAGATTAATGCTATTCGATGCGTTCCATTGACGATCTTAATAGGCTCTGCTTATAAGTGTTAGTCGGGATACAGATCCTGTACCTACCCACATTTGTGCAGCGGAATGACACCCTGGGGATGAGGTACGGACATTTTAATGCTTACCAAGGTTAAATAGTACGAAGCCTTTAACGTAGTTGATAAGCGAGCGGAACACACAAGCGAGCGGAACACTTCCACAACCCTCACAACATAAAGCTCAATTATACCACCACAACAAGTGAAATCAATCTAAACTACTCGGAAATATATGCATCAGACATTTCTACTTCCTTCTGACAAGTGCGCGCATTGTGTCCTCTCTCACCGCATGTGCCACAGCGCCGTCCGCCTGGCCCGGCCCTCCTTTGCCGACCACCCCTCGCCTGCATTTCTTGCTGGATTTGCTCCTCCACGACCTTTTCATCTAGTAAATCATGTCCTTCTTGAACTGTAAGAGATCCTCCAAGTCGTACGCGTGCCTTTTTGGCTCTCCGGCGTTTGCTTAGTGCCGCGTTAGCCTGTTGAAGTGCTCGAACCTCGGCTGCCAACAAGGCGTATGAGTGCATCATTGCCTGCGCAC
>JACCPH010000034.1:326329-337792 GCA_014183095.1 Harringtonia aguacate
ATTTTAAAGAGTTGGCGCGGGTGTCTTGTCGAGCGCGTCGGCCGTTCATTCTGTAACTCAAGGTTGCTAATGGGACGTCGTAGAGTTTAGCTGCGGCTCGGAGACTTAGATTTCTAGTATTTTGGAGAGCTTGGATAGCTAAGAGTAATTGACTTTCTTTTGTAGTTGGTGCCATTGTTTGTTGTAGAGAAATGTTATGTTAAAGGTGGAAGGTAGACATTTGTATAGGACGTGTTCCGCTCGCTTGTGTGTTCCGCTCGCTTATCAACTACGTTAGTCATTAACTTCAATTTTCTCTGTTGTTTTAGGCCACAATTTAAATCATGTAAAACTAAGAAGAGTTCTCTAGGTGGCCTACAAACAGTGCAGCACACCTATCACGACCGTTGCCTGCGCATCTTCTTGCTGTGATTTCAGTAAACTTGATGAACGGAATAATCGTTTAATTTGCTCGTGGTTGAAATTGAAGAAATCATGTTACGATTATTCAATCTGGTCCACAGAAAATGGCCAGATACGTGCTGATCAGGATCGAGATCTATCGATCGATCACATGCGCCAGAATGGGGCTAACGGTGATTCAAGTAGCCTATACCTTCAAGGAAATCATACCATTTCTGTACAGGGGTTGCAGGTGTGGCCACATTCAAGATACTCGGAATCTTATTTTGGAGGCTCGGAGATCTTGCTTCTAAATCTGCAAAACTCACGCCTCCGTTTCGGCCCCGGAACTTTGTATTCACGATATTTCCCATGACCTGCGGGAGTCCCAAAAAGCTGAACCGCATAATCTTCTTAAATTATAATTTGTACACTGTACACGCATTTCACTAGTAAAATAATCTGAACTAAAAGATTTATGTGTGCGGTCCGCAACCCTTTTATACTAACATTTTCTTCTCCCTTATCTCCTCAGTTGTCGTCATCCAGTGCTCCTAATCGCGCTTGTTTTCCCAGTTCAGGCCCTTGTTCTCTCAACTTACTCAATATCATTGAGTGCTTTTGTGAACATCCACAAGCCTGACGCCAAGACCATTTTTCGTCACGCCATATCCATGGGAACACAGTATTGTGTCTGCGGCGCCTAGCCGAGAAAAAGGCGAATTATTCAAGCGGTGAACAGGGGAAGGAAATAAAGCAGCGCTGGTTCCCGTCATTGCTCTCCATGGATGTGCATGGCGGGCCATACGTTACATTCTTGTAAAGCATGAAAGTGGTGTCGAAGTTGGTGTAATCGGCTGGGATTTCAATAGGTCCGTCCGCTAAAAAGCCATCGACGTTAATTTGGTAATTTCCTGTAACCGGTCTATAAACGGATTCGATAAGTGAGTGACCTAACGGATAAAATGATTAGCAAGTGATGTTAGAAAAAAACATTAAAGACATTAAAGACAAGGAAAAGAAAAAGAAAACTAGTGGCGTATGTAACGGGCTGTGCCCATGAAGAGCCTCGACCGCACTCGGCCAATCATATTACATGCACGTGCGCGCTTGGCACGTGCACGCCAGTGCCCCCTTTTCTTCGCATCCCACGATGCAGCGTTCTCTTCTTTTTCTTCTTCTTCTTTTGTAATGCGTTCCTTTTACTAGATACGGCATTAGTCAGTTGAATATACTCGCTCTTGACCCCTTACAGCGTACATGAACTGTCTACCACACCCATCTTTGAGTACCCATTCTGAAGAATAGTAAATACTGTAGAACAAGTATTTTTATCCATATCTTTTGGGCACTCGACCGCAGGAAGTATCTCGCCCAGTGCGGGTGAAGGGTGTGCAAGGCCCGGACATGCTAGGATGGAGACCAAGAAAAGAAGATCATAGGTGGTGCTATTGAAGAAACGCATTTTGGAGTGTTGTTCTCGTGTTTGTGTTTGTTGTTTGTGATTGTTGATCACTGGCGAATTTTTGGTGTGAAAAATGCTGAAAAAAGTAAGAAAGTAAAGAAGTAAGAATCGCCTTGACATTTATATAGAGAGATTTACGTGTATCCACTATTTACGAGCTAGGGGAACAAAAGACTCTGAATAGTTCCCTTTTTTCGAGATGACTATGGAAGTTCAAAGAAAGGGTAAATAGTGCTATTTCTTTGACAAAGAACGTAAACAAACAACAATCAAGCAATCAAACAATCAAGACAACTAAAGAAAAAAAAAAGCAAAGAAATAGACCCCAATGCAAAACAATAAATGAGAATGGAGGGGTTAGGGACAGGAAAACCACGTCTTTGTCGTAGTGTGCAAACCAGGGGGTTGAGGGTTATTGGATGTGATGCATTTTCATACCAATCGCTTTTGTTTCAATATTCACGATAATAGAAAAATATTTTCTAATTAGCGAGTCAATTTCTATATTCCAATGAGCATGGAGGCAATGGAACCCTTGCTGACTTTCAGACGAAGAGTGCTTGCATATCCTATAATCAGTCCATGTAGTGTTGAAATATCATTGTTGTGTCTTCAATTTCTATCTTGTAACATGTAGCTCAATGTCACCAAGACCAGTATTGCCCAACAAGCAATATCTTAAGGAGACGAAGATTCAAAAAGCGACCTCATTTTGTCATCATCATACCCAGCGTTGAGAGCAAGTTGGAGCACAACTCTGGCTTTCTGAGGGTTTAGCCACCCACCACCGTATTGGCGAACCTTGGACTGTGCTTCAACAAAACCGTCCATGGTTCTTCTCGAAAACACCACAGCAGTCCCATTCTGTTCAGTCAAGGTGTCGATAACTGTGGAGCCGGCATCTGTCCATCCACCAGCTCCCATCCCAGCTAAAACCAGCCCCTGTGCTCCAAGTTGGACGGCTGCCGTTGCCAGAGCTGGATTTAGATCCTCATGACCATACAGGACTTCGACATCGGGTAATTCACTTGTGTCCATGACATTGAAATGACGTTTTCCAATAGGCAGGACGGGGGGGTAGTAGAAAATGGGTTGGATGTCTAAGAAGTACCCGAGAAAGCCCTGCTCATACGACTTGAAAGTGTCGAGCGAGTTGGCATTCGTCTTGGTGGTGTAGAATGCACTGGCGATGCGGTCGTTGAGTACGATCATGGCGCCACGGTTCATAGCTTTCTCGCTGGCAGCGAGGGTGACGGCCTCCAGTAAATTAATAGGCCCGTCAGCACTGATGGCTGTTGCCGGTCTCATGGCACCGACAATCACCACGGGTTTGCTCGAATTCACCGTCAAGTCTAGAAACATGGCTGTCTCCTCTAATGTGTCTGTGCCATGGGTGACGACAACTCCTTGGCAATAGGGACTGTCAAGTTCTTCTTGAATGAGCTTTGTGAGATTGAGCAAAATCTTCTGGGTGATTTCCTCAGAGCCAACGTTGGAAATCTGAACACCAGTGGGATTGGAGACATTATAGATCTCAGGGACAGCATCGAACAAAGTCTGCACACCAAGAGCACCTGCTTGATAGCCGGTGGTTTGGTCTGCAGAGCTTGCACTTCCTGCGATTGTGCCTCCGGTAGCAAAGACGGTAATATTTGGGAGACTCGCGTTATAAGTTTCGCTGCGTCTCATGAGGTGATAATCGTGGTGGGGTGCCAGTGGCAGAGCCAAAGCGGCACCGACTGGTGCAGTCAGAAGAAATTTTGGTGCTACCATCTTGCCAGTAGGGTCAAGGTTTGATTGTTGTATTGAATGCGAGGGGTCTGAGCTCAAAGATCCGAGCCAACCCTCTGTTTTATACTTTATCGGACGTATATGTCTGTGTGCTCAATCATTCGTATCTGGAAGAATGCATCTCAAGTGATAGCATATGATAATAACGGCCTCATTGGACGACAGACATCCGGGAAAAACGGATGATCTCTCGTATGGGCTTGATATCGACATCTCGACTTCGTTGACAAATATTTATTAAAGAAGTAAATGTTAGCCGATCAAGAGATAGTGCTCGCTTCATTGCTTAATATGGTTTAGACTTGCCGGCTTTGTGCTTTTCACGACCACAGAATTGTAGAACAGCTCCACTTACCCCACCACACAAGCCGGTGACTCTGCTCACCGCATCTACCACTATCTCAAAACCTTCATTCAAATTGTCATGCCAAGTTTTATTTCCACTATAGGATACTCCTCTCCTGGCTTGCTACGAGGCCATCTATGGGTGCCGGACATCGGTACCTTGACTGATGCCACGTGTTAGGTGGCAGTATCCAGTTAATTTATTTCAAGATAGTGGTCCAGTTTGTGTCAAGCATCCGATAATTTTATATTTTCTCAGCGAGGGAAGTTTGAAAATATGTATATATACAGTTTCAGAAGAGAAAGATATGCCAGGCTAACAAAAGTTGGATGACACATGTTCTAGTCTCAGTTGAGAGAACATAAATTTTGATCCCATTTTTGTAGCGTCACACTCGCAACCATGCAGTTGTGTCGTCAAAATCTTACACGAGAACCGTCGTCGTAACATAGCTGACTTTGCAAGCCGAGGCACTGGTTGCGGCACTGGTAACCTGGGTGCTAGCCGCCTTACTTGACGACTTCGAGGCAACGGCAGTAGAGAAGGTTGTCGCAACTGTTGTCTGAGCAGACGTGGTGGCTTTAGACGAAGTAGCGCTGCTCGTCGCAGTGGTACCGCCAGCAGCTGCACCGGCGCTCGTAGCGGCTGTAGTTGCAGCAGCCGTGGTAGCAGCAGCCGTTGTGGTAGCAGCGGATCCTGAAGCAAGGGCGGTTCCGGTAGTCGCAGTGCCAGTGGCAGTGATCGCCGAGGTGCTCTGCGACACATCAGTGGCCCCAGAAATCATGGTTGGGCCAGGGATCACGTATGTGTCGGTGGTGACGTAAATGTTGACCAGAATACCCGCATCATCCTCATTGTACAGAGCGGTACCAAGAGTTCCCGAGGGCACATCAGAGCCGCCACCAGTGATCTCAAGGTTGAAGCATTGCGGGTAGTTCTGGGCACCATCTTCACTTTCGGCGCCGTGGAGGGCAATGATTTCATGACGCATGACGTAGTAGCCGGAAGCAATGTTGGAGGGGATCTGCACCATCCAGCCCTCGCCATTTTCCTCCAATTCATCTGCCGCGTATGTGCCGGCCGCCGTAGAACCGTCGATCAGACCCTTCTCGTCGATCTTGAAGAACTCGAGCGTGGTCTTGTCGACCGATTCGCAGCCAGTGTCGCCGCACGCTGCCAGGTAGGTCAGGACAGGGCCCTTGTGGGACTCGGGCCAGTCGGTCCATTGCAGGAACATCTGATCGCCTGCAGCAATTGTCGCATGGCCTTCGGCGTTGGTGCCGTCCTTGTGGCAAATAATGTCGGAGCTGTTGTAGGCATCGGGAGCGACATAGCCAAGATCCGTGGCTGACGTGGCCCAACCGATAACGGTAGGAGGGTCGGACTCGTAAGGGGCGGTCGTAACATCATAACCTGCGTAGTAGATGCCGTTGATGACAACGTTGGTGACATAGCCGTGCGCGGACACGCCGACGGCACCGGCGATGGCAGAAAGAAGAATTTGGTTGAACATGTTGTTAAAAGTTGTCGTTCTTGGACAAGCCAGATCAAACAGAAGAGAAGAAAGTTGGTTTGTTGCGTTGCAAATTGAAATGAACAGTTGGTCCGGCTAGCGGAAAGAATGAAAGTTGCCTTATGAACTTGGAAAGGAATGAAAAAGAAAGGAATGCCTCGTAGAGGGAAAGGAATGGAAGTGACAATGGGATGCAGAACAGGTGCTTGCTGGAGATGATCTCAAGTCGACGACAGAACGAGTTCTTATATGTAGCCCATTGACCTCTGAATTCATCTGTTGTCGCCGTTCCCTTGCAATGCCATTATCCACAGCGGGCCAATAATTTTTTTCTACTTAGCTTTCTGTCCGAACGACCCTCAAAATGTGCGACATAACACATTACAAGGGGCGTAAGGTTTCAGGCACAGCCAAAGAGGATAAGCGCCAAGGACAATTCTCCATTCGTGACGCGTTCGTTTGGTCTGGTCTATGGCAGCGGGCATAAATCGATAACTCATCAAGATAAACAAGGCCATTGCCGTAGTCTGCTCGGTGTTTCGCCTTCGCATCAATGAACTGCAGAATCAGAACACACAAACGCACCGAGACAGAAGTGATAATTTGTGTCCAAGGCCTTGTGTGCGTTCTCGCTGTGAATTTAGTTGTTTAGTTGCTATGTGCGGAAGCAACCGAACGGTCGGGTGTGAAGCGCTGGCGCTCTCTCAGAGCCCCCCCCCCCCCCCCGTTTCAGCTGGGTGGGGTGACTAGAGCAACGTGCGACCGCATATGCCAGGGGCGCCATGTCAAATCCGTGGGATGAACCCCGTCGGAAGGGTTGACGTTTACGGCAGGGTGGGAACCATGTTTGCGATCGACGTAATGTTTGGTCCCATCTTTTTCCCAGTTGGTGATCACGACACCTACCCGCCCGCCGGGTCTGCATAAATTCCTCCGTTTCCTTCCGCTGCCCCTAGACAACCACACCATCTTTGCCCCTATTCACGTCACGCCAACAAAAAGTTGTCGCATTGATGCCACGAAACCCTCGAAATCGTCTAACCAGGAGGTGTGAGTGGGCAGACACTTCCCCACCTTTCAATCTTTAGTTTCGTCTCATCTCATCCGGCATGGATCGCCGCTGTTGATTACAACTCGAATCTGCCCCGTAACATCTAGGCAGCGATTACCAGATGCTTTCGTAATCTACATGGCACTTGTAGAGGCTCAAGTGTTAACGAATGCAACCCAACTGTAGGCCAATGCACAGAAAGGAAGATTTCCATCTCCGCGAGTAGGCAAAATTAACAGGGGCATAAAGGGAGTGGGAGAATGCACTTCAGCGAGACAACCCTTACTGGGTCGAAACGCCAAGATAACGCCCAATATGGAGTCGGAGAAGAAGGTTCACAGCAACGTTTGGGGCTAAAATGGGCTAAGACGAAAAAGAAAATGCGCCAGCCATTCCCATCACAGAGTGCGGTTTCAGCGTCTATGTGGGCTAGGCAAAATGGGAATGAAGGCTGTAACCCTCCTGCCAAGGTCTGCTACAAAAAGGGGGTAAAAAAGAAAAATTTTTTGAACGTCCAAGAAACAACAATGACCAATGGCACACAGAAACTTAATAAGGTTTGTACCCGCAAGGTCCGACACCAAACGTTGAGAAATGGCGTCGCATGTATGCTCAAACAGAGGATAGCAGAAATCCAATTCATTTACTTTCCTCCTCCCAGTCCTATGTACATAATGCGGCTTGATCACAGCTTGGATGTCACATCCTTAATATCAAGCGTTTTCCCAACTCGCCAACTAGCTTCACCGCTGGCATCTTGGCCTTCTTTCCACCTCCATCGTTTGATATCCTGTCTTCCGGCTTCCAGCACGTCTTTAATCCAGTTCCCTGCGATAGGAAGCATCTTAAACCCGTGGCCCGAGTCCCCCGACGCAACAAGCAGGTTTTCCTTGCCAGGTACATAATCAATGACATACTCCGTGTCGGCTGTGTCGGCGCACCAGCACATCTTCTTGTTGATAATGGGTCGGTCCGCGAGCGCAGGTAGAGTTTCTCTCAGAAGTTTCCTAATGATCTTCTCGTCACACTCCGGGATCCAACCATTGTTGGCAGGTGGAATAGAAACGCCAGTTGAAGGCACAAAATTCGTGTAGCCAGATGTGGCTGGACACAACTTTAGCAAACCTGTACGCGGTTCTGGCTCGAAAAAAAAGCCGATGTCTCGCGCATAGGTCACCGGAATCCCGCGCAGTGTAGCCGCCTCCTCTTGTGTCAGCTGCACATGACCCACGCTGAAACCCTTTGCTGTCATCTGTCGTCCGACTTCAGGAAGCACGGCCCCGATTGAGGCGCCAAGTGCCAGCACCGTCATATCCGCTGCGTATGTCTTGCCGGATTCGGTTGTGGCACCGATGCATTTGTCTCCTTTGAAGTTGAGTGACCGGACACCATCGCCAAAGTGGAACACGACATCCAATGCACAGCATGCCGAGTAAACGGCAGTCATGGCGTCGGCAGCATGAGAGTACCCGGCATATTTGTTGAAGTAGCCCACCCACTGCATAGGGCCGTCAAACACGGGTGCTACTGCTCTGATGTCATCCCGACTGTTGAGTGGCACAATCTTTCCAGAAAAGGCCGGGTTGGACGAGATGGATGAGAGAGACTTTTGCAATGTCTTCTTGCTCTTTTCTGGCGCCGTCGGTGACGTGGCCAGGAGGTAGCCAGTTTCGTGGTAGTAAGGCTTGAACAAGGGCGACTTCCATTCCTTGATCGCCTCCAACGCCAGATCAGCATAAAACGGATCCTCGTATTCGGCACGAATAATCTTGTTAATGTCATTACCAGCGGATAAATCAGCAGGCACAGCCGTCCCCTTTTCTAGGACGGTGATGTCCTTGTAACCCGCCCTGGCTAATCTGTAGGCCGCGGACAGGCCGAACGTGCCGGCACCAGCAATAAGAATTTTGGAATTTGGTGATGTCATATTGGGATAGAGAGAATGAAAACAAACGAAATGCTGCCGTAGGAAGACGATTCTGGCTATCAGTGGTTGGGTGCTGAGGGCCTCCTTTTCTCCTTTCTTGGGCTTCAGAGAGTTTCCGCTCCATGACGGCCGTCCTCCGATATCGTGAGGCTAGCTCTGTAGCGTCGGAGATATCAGTCCACTGATCAGATTTGGTTGAAGCTCTACGGAAAGAATAAGCGATGTGAAGTGTGATTACCGAGCACAGATGAGGCAGCCGGAAACGAGGTGCAGGGACCTGGACGATCGTTCGGGGTAGGAAAGCGGAGCCGGGGCGCGGCGAAATGAGGGGAAATCCCGGCACATTTTCTTATCATAGATCGCGTACCATTGGTCCATTACTGACCAGAGTGATGCCTGACTTTTTCAACGAGGTCTTATCTGTGGGTACAATAATGTGCAGTCACGTGTAAATGTGGAAAATGCAACCTGATTGTCCTGGTTGTCCAGATATCCCCCTCGACCTTTATCTCGGCGTTCGGAAGAGGAGGAGTTTCTGATTCACTTTCATCGCGTAATATGCTTGCTATTTTTCATTCCATCGATATACGAACCCTGTTACGTCTAAGTTCAGTTTGCCTTGCATCATCCCCATAAACAAGGTATAACCCGATCAAAAGCAAGGCCGCAAACGAGGTGATAAGAACTATGGGTCAGGCAAAGAGCCCTACATCACCTGTTCCGCGGCGATCTCGGCCTACAGAGGTCCGCACGCGGAGTGGATGCTGGAAATGTCGAGGTACGGGGAAGGTGACAACCCGAAAGATGAGTTTTTGTTAGCTAATACCCGAGTGGACTACTTACAGAGAGACGCGTGAAATGTCCAGGTGAGCACGTGTTGAGCATCTCCCACCCAAAGACTAGACATTGACATACTTTTTTAGAACAGAAGCCGGTGTGTGGCCATTGCAAGCGTCTGGGCTTTGTTTGTACCTATGAGGTTCGGCTGTCCTGGCAGGCGATCACTGTCCAGGAACCACATCAGCTCCGACGATGTCGGAAATCGATGCCTTCCATCGTCCAGGACTGGATGTTCCTCAACACAGCCTGCGAGGACATGTCTGAACCAGATTTACTAAACACCTTATTCCTCGATGATGTATCATCTTGCGACGGATCAAGCCTTCCGTCTTCTTCGCCATCTAATTCTACTTCATATACCAGCACGGGGCGGTCGCCAAAATCCCCCGTGAGTCCGGACTCGCATTCGCCTGTAACGCCTTCATTCCTGCTATTTCCAACAGCCTTGGAAGGGTCTGCGTCGCCTCCTATCTCTCACATCGCCCCATACCTACCACCAATCTTCCTGAGTCAAGGGGATGCTTATCTATGGGAATATTTTGTGGCTTATGTGACGCCGCGAGTCTCGGTCGACAACAAGGCCAATCTCTACCGTGATGTTCTGCTCCGTATCGCTGCTGCCTCACCCGAAGGTCCACTACTCCAGTGCATCATTGGTGCCTCGGCAACACAGCTTTACACCCTCGGACATCGACAATACGAATGCAAGATTGGCCTGTGTCGAGCCAGCGCCCTAGGATTGTTACAAAAGTCGATGAAGGGTCGGCCATCTCTGACCGATGCACTCCAAGGGGGGCATGATTCGGCTGCACAGATTATCGGGTCAGCGGTCATGCTTTGCTTCTCAGAGGTGTGTGCCCTCTGCAAAGCAAGTTCGGTTGCGGAACGATAAACTAATGTGTCTCTTCTGTTAAAGGTATTGCGTGACTGCCCTGAGACATGGACAGTACACGCCGAATTTTCCCTATCATACATTGATCTTCAAAGGGCCGAGAGTACTTTACAAAATCTATCTCCAGTTCTTCATGATCTTGCTCGGTTCTGTGTATCATATTTCACGCACCACAAAGTTCTTGCTGAGACGGCGACACGACGACTGTGTCTGACCAAAAGTGGTCCACTATTCGCATCTGGTCACGGTGATATCAGTCGACAGATGACGGTCATGCAATCTCTTACAGGCTACCCCGATCGTCTGCTTTTCCTTATCGAAGCCATTACAGAGTTGGCCCGGGACAAATTGTCGGCATCGGTGGCCGCCTGTTCCGAAATTCTTCACCGGAGAGACAGCATCGAACGACAGCTTCACGAGCTGCAGGACAATGTCCATGAAGAGAGGCAGCCATCGGTTTCTTTTGAAAGCGCCGAATTCGACCACTTTGCCGAACTTTTGCGACTCACCGCGCTACTCTATCTTCACTCCCGCATTGATGACGCGAGTCCACAAGAACCACACGTCATACGCCTTACAGACCAGACCTTACGACTACTACAAGTGACTCCATTACGGACTAACACAATTCTGTGGTCGCTGTTTATTGTCGCCACGTTGGGAGTCAGACCGGAGAGTGATGATGACCGTAAGCTGGTGATTGAACGCCTCAATGATTTACAGCAGACGCGCCAGATGGGCAACGTGAAAAAGGCGCGTCAAATAATCGAGGATGTTTGGCGGATGCGTGATCTTAACATGTCGTACCGAACACGCGGCTGGTCAATTCTCTCGGATAAATACGGCACAATTAGTTTGGCATAATTGTCGGAACGCCGGCTAGTTAGTTATTCAACGATCGTTGTAGTGTCACAATCGAAGTCACCGTGGCCCTGTACGTCCGCAAGTGAGTGCCCTGCGGTGGTACAATGGTCTGTTGGTGATGCTTCTTGTTCTTTTTTTCTCAGTCTGAATAGGGGGTAGAAAGGGATGAAACGTATTTGTACAGGGAGTCTTTGTGGGGCTCCAGCCGGTCACGGACTCAGGCACGTGCCTCTCCCTCTCCTGCCAGGCCAGTCCCTGAGGCTGTATACCGACACTGGCAACTTTTCAAAAACGCGATGCTACCTAGTGCGATGCAGCCTTAGTGAGGGGCCCCCCCGGCCTCGCCTGCCTTCCCAGCCTCGTCTACCCTCTCAACCCACGTGTCCTCCTTCA